>JAECXD010000673.1:1277500-1592500 GCA_018151445.1 Zaprionus inermis | reverse complement strand
GCAAAATCCAAATAAATTGAAAAATAAAAAAAACTATGCAAGAAATGGAGACGACCTTGAGCTTTTATTTTCAGTTGTTAAAAGCAAACAAAAGAAAAACAGCGAATCAGTAAAGCTGATGCTAAGTACCGAAAACGGTTAGTGACCTGTTTTTAGAACTTTTCATGTATTATGTTAATTTTCCAATAGTATGTATTACACTTTAAATACGATAGATTTAATTAAATATAATGAAACGTGGCGTTAAATGAATTACGTTTATAGTCGCGGATAAAAGACATATATGACATACAATGAAATTTCTCAATATTTTTTGCTGAATTCGCCAAATTTCCGGGTATTCAGTAGGAAGAAGACTTTTTTGGAACGTGCCAGGCAAAAGAACACGCACATTGCTTTATGCAATTTACTTAATTACAGCAAGCAAAAAAGTTCATTCAATTTACATAAAACGCCTGAGATAGGAACAGAGGGAGTGTCATAAAGCTTTGGCCAGACATTGACATTCTTTGTCATACATTGAGATTGAGGTCTTTATTAATAAATTTTAATTATATTGCGTGAACGCGGACGATGACTCTTAATAAAGAAACCATTATTTAAATTAGTTTTTCTGCATAATATACCAAAAACGGCAAGATTCTATAAAACAACTGTTCTTTTCTCCTTTCAAATGTCAAAAGTCACCTGTGTCTACACACAACTCTAAACTTAGCAAAACAAAGCAAACTTCGTGCAGATAAAACAAATGTTTAAACATTTTCACAACACGAACAAAGGTTACATTTAAAACGTACATACACGTCACACTTTTGCTACATGCTATATAGAATACAGTTCTAAGCTTTTTCCATCAATTCTTTGGTTTAGTACGTCAAATCGGCAAAAATACGAGTTAAAAAACAAATACAAGTGCAACACTACATATGTATGTACATTCATTATATGTATATGTATTCATTACTATATAAATACTATGTATGTATACCATATACGAGCGTATTTGAGATCGTTATGCGAAGGCGTGTGAAGCAAATGGGATAATCAGTGTGACTTACGCGAAATAAATACAAAAGAAAACAGAAAATACGAATGCGAAACATAAAACATAAGAACTCGTTTTCGTGCCTTTGTATAGTATATTATTTATCTGCCTTAGCTGTATATTACTTTTTATATTTTCTCCCTATTGCCTATTCATTTGATTAGGTTTAATTTATTCTACTACAAGCCATTTTTAAGCAACGACAGGTAGTTAATAATGAAAGAGATAAACGCTGACATTGTAGTTTAGATTGCACGTTCATCTCATTCAATTCATTTCAGTATTCATTTCAATTTACTAATATGTGAATGTGCCTATGTATCGGCGCGTGTATATGTGTATGCATATCATGCATTATATATGCGTCAGTCGCTTGTCAGTCGGGCATTCCTCATACTACAGATGAATTCTCTAGTCGCATTCATGCGTTGCAAGGCGCATATTGTCGAAATCTAGGTCAAAGTTTAACAGATATTTGTACATGCAACTAAACTTTTATATAAATCGAACATTTTATTGTGACAAGTTACATTTAACTTAACGACAAATTTCATATACATTTGCTTTTATGCATTTATCTAAAATTTTGCGAAAATTTAAAAGTGAAATCTCTTTTATTGAAACGTGCAGATCGTCTAAACAGTTTCAATTTCCTGATCATTTTGCCGCTTCGAAGTACAAATGTATGTAGTATGTACATGTATGTATGCCGTTTCCTGTTTTGTACAGAGAAGCGTTCGCTATCAAAACTTGATGGCAACACAAGTAAAATTGCTTAATAATTACACAGAGTCCCTTAAAGAGAACTTATCATCAAGCGAGTCTGACTCTTCTGACTAAAGGCCGTTGGGCATCATGCAACTGTTGGCGTTCGAGTAAGCTCAGTGATTCGGAAAGTAAATTGAGCAGACCCAAGCCGGATGGGCGGACAGACTTGCAACACCTGGTGCGTCCGAAAGCGACCAAATGAAACCGAATTGATTGATAGAGTGGAAATGAACAAGTTCTCGTATAAGTAATTGCGCTACACAACAAACCGCTAGCATTTTTGAAGAAAGTGCTATGAACTATACTAAATATTGCAAACTTTTATAAAATATATTAAACCCTCTTTTATCCTTGCGCATTTTATTCTTACGAAAGGTTTTTTTATTGCTTTACCGATAGTATCGCGAGTATATAATATGTATTGGTTTAAACGCTTCGACTTCGACATACATAAGTCAAATAGACGGCACTAACGTAGCACAACGAATTATGCAATGTACATTTTGTTGTACAATACCTTAACTCATTTTACATGCCCACAAACCGTACAATGTTTAATTTAATATATACGCACATTCACATGAACACACACAAGCATATATTTGTACTATTTATTTTATATGTGTATTGTAAGCAATAACGACCTTGTTTTTCGTTTAATCAACTAAATTAGTGGGAATCTTTCCCATTAGCAAACATTTATGGCAACTGATCTGCTAATTGTGTTTTTTACGTTATTTTTTTTAGATTTCATGCCCATTGAAATAATAATAATAATAATACTTTCAACGATGATAACACGGGTAACATACCTTTTAATAAATTTCGATGCTGTGGTGTTGGGATTTTTGCTGATTGCCTCGGCTGCGCTCCAAATATTCCGGGTTAACAGACAAAAGCCAAGACCAGGCCCAAGACCAACGACCAGGCCAAGCCAAAATGACTAATAATCTTTCACACACACAGACACACAATAGCGAAAAGTTTTTGCCGCGCGCTCTCTAGAAACTAGCCACAAGCTGTTTGTATGTCGGATGTGTGTCTGTGTTTGTGTCACAACACACGAAAAAAGGGCAGCTGCTGAGTGCAGTGCTACGCGCAGCAGCTGCAACAGTGAACAGCTGGAAAATTCTTGTTCACTAAACACAAATAAAAACACTATCACAAATTTTTGCAATTCACAGGCAAAACAGAAGATCTTTCCTTTAATTGCAATAAATTTGCATAGTAAATTTCGTTTTCTTTTTTACTGCGCCGCGATTTTTAATGTGGCGTTCGTTTTCGCTTGACAGTTGCCAGAGTTGTGTTTAGGAATGTAAGGAAATGAATAAATCCTATCGATTTCGATAAAGTACGTTTTACATATCGATGAAAACATGATCCGAAATTGTAAATTTTGATTTGCAATTCGTACCGATCAAACATCGATATAGAAAGTTATTTAATTTAATTTCTTGGAAAAAAATAAATAAATAATTGATATTTTTATTGAGGATTTCAATTCGAAATATCGATAGATTGTCAGTATTTTGGTATTTTGGCGCCAACATCTGATGACTGGCCCGTATAGAACTTATAGATAAAATTTAAATTATAGGTAAACATTATTGATATTGTGCTTAGTTTAGGAGATATAGCCTTCGATGACTCCCCGATTTCTATACAATTTGCATAATGGTCCCATGTGACCAGATCTCAAAAAGTGTAATTACCAATACTTTGCATGCACCACTATGTTGTTAGTGATTGTTGACAGTTGGCGTTTGAAATTTGATAAAGCTTGCCGTAAGTTTTAAGATTAGTTAAAAGTTACATTTACATATAAAAAATAACATATAAGAGATATAAACAATGTAATTTATGAAAACGATGGGTTGAAGGGACGGCCGTCTAACATGTAAATGGGCTATCATTTAAAACGTAACTGATTAACGCAATGCAAGGTGATTCGGCCACCCTGTTTCGAATGTCATCTGTACCATTCCATCGTATTATTTCATTTATGTCGATTTTCAAACGTCAAAACTGGCAGACGCGTGATTTGACATTTTTTGCCAAAGCTAGAGCTCGGGCTAACAGTATTCAAATAAAATTAAAAATAAAATTTAACGTCCAGCGGAAAATACAATACGGAAAAATGGCAAATGTACCAGCAAGTTCATCGGCACGTCCTCCAATGGATGAAGAGCGTATTGCTGCACTTAACGCCTATCGCACCAAACTACTGGAGCATCGGGAGATCGAGTCACGTCTAAAATCGTTAAGAGATAAGCATAAGGAGTTGCAGTTGACATTTCAAAAGTCCGAGGATGATCTAAAGGCATTGCAGAGTGTCGGGCAAATGCTGGGTGAAGTACTTAAACAACTGACCCCGGACAATTTCATTGTGAAGTCTGCCAACGGACCCCGTTATGTGGTCGGATGCCGTCGCCAGTTGAACAAGGCGAAACTGAAGTCTGGAACACGTGTAGCGCTGGATATAACAACATTGACGATTATGCGGTATCTGCCGCGTGAAGTAGACCCTCTGGTATACAACATGTCGCACGAGGATCCTGGCAATATCGACTATACGGCAATCGGTGGGCTGGGTGATCAAATTCGAGAGCTACGTGAAGTCATTGAGCTGCCACTATTGAATCCCGAGATATTTATACGCGTCGGCATTAGTCCGCCAAAGGGATGCTTACTCTACGGCCCTCCAGGCACTGGGAAAACATTACTAGCGCGTGCAATTGCTTCGCAACTAGACGCCAACTTTTTGAAGGTTGTCTCGTCGGCCATTGTAGACAAGTATATTGGAGAGAGTGCTCGCCTCATTCGAGAAATGTTCTCGTATGCTCGTGATCATCAGCCATGCATTATTTTTATGGATGAGATTGATGCCATTGGTGGTCGTCGCTTCTCTGAGGGAACTTCAGCGGATCGCGAAATACAACGTACTCTCATGGAGTTACTCAATCAAATGGACGGCTTCGATGCTCTGGGTCAAGTGAAAATTATCATGGCTACCAATCGTCCAGATACACTTGATCCGGCATTGATGCGTCCTGGCCGCTTGGATCGTAAGTTGGAAATACCACTGCCCAATGAGATAGCTCGCCTGGATATTCTCAAGATTCATGCAGCTCCACTGGCCAAACGAGGAGAAATTGACTACGAAGCTGTGGTCAAACTATCGGATCTGTTTAATGGCGCCGATTTACGCAACATATGTACCGAGGCAGGACTTTTTGCACTGCGTGAGGATCGCGAATACGTCATTCATGAAGACTTCATGAAGGCCGTGCGAAAAACTGCCGACAATAAAAAGCTGGAGACGAAAACTTGACTACAAACCCTTCTAAAAGGGAAAGAACCATACACAGATTTTGTTTTAATGTAATAAAATATTGATTTTATTCCTATCTTAATTATACACCCTAATAAATTAGGAAACTTCCCTGGAAACTTATCTTTTGATCAACGTCTAATGCGTTGACTAATTTGTATGTAATCATATAATTATGTGTCTATGGAAACCAATATGCATATGCAGCTTGAGTAATTGTGAATTTAATTTGGTCTTCAGTATAATGAATATCCTTAGAAGAACAGCACGCTGCATAAACAATCGGTTTTCTTGGCCGGTTCGTTTTAAATCCTGGACTGTAATTAGTAAATTCACATTGCTATGCATAAGCATTATCACATTGCAGAACAATCTGTATGGACTGTTAGCGTGTCGGTATAGTGTGAAACGTAGAAAGTTTGTATTAAGTCAATCATTAGCCATCTACTGCTTTTGTGTGTCAACAACGTTTGCAATCTTTTACTTGCGACTCATATGGACAGAGTACTCGGGCGGTCACATCGATTCACGAGATGCTATTAAGATCTATAGTTACATAAATGTATTTGTTGCGCTGCTGAATTACCTTACACAATGGGCGATAATGGGACATATTTTACATTTTCTTAACAATTTGCCGTTATTTAGTGCAATCAATTATTTCAAATTTTCCTTTTGGTCGATGGGAAACGCCGTGATGCTGGCAGTCCTTAAAATATTCGGATTTACATTTCTGATGCAGTTGACCTTGCTGCTGTACCAGAAGCATAAAAATCCGGACTTCACTTGGATTCATACGAGCAAAATAATGATCCCAATCGTGTTGGGTAATCAGATAAACAATTGTTTCTTTGGCGCCATGGTAATTTCCAGGGTATTGCTAACGCAAATTAATAAGCAACTGCAAGAAATAGTCTTGCAGGTCAACCAGCTACAAATCCCTGCGGATCTACTGTTCCAAAAATCATACTTTCGCATGCAACGCTTCTGTGACTTAGCTGATCACTTAGATGAATTGGCCAGCAAGTACCATCTCGTGACCACTTCATCCAAGGGCTATCTGTCGAATCACATCATTTTCTCTGGTTATTTCGTTGGGAGTCAATCTATTCAGTACAACGTTGGGCTTTTATACCCAATATCAGGCACTTGCCGATTACATTATGACTGAGGAGTCATATGACGTTGCCCGAGCATTAGCCAACTTGGTATTCCTTGCAGTTCCTTTCTTGGAGATTGTTTTACTGGCGCAAATAAGTCAGCAACTAATACAAGAAGTAAGTGATTTTTGTTTATTATTCTATAACGATATTCAAAGTTTAGTTTATTTTACAGGGTAATGTCACGGGCAACTTACTGCAGCTTATCAATCTGGAACGCGCTGATATTCGGTTCAAACAAGTTGTGGATGCATTTTGGTTAGAGGTGTGCACGATTAAATTCAAGTTAATGCCCATGGGTCTGCTTGAATTGGACGGTTCGGTGGTTACCAATATGTTTTCTACAGTTGCAGGATTTTTACTATTTCTCATACAGAACGATCTGACTTTAAGAATTTCGCTAAAATAGATATTTTTACTTTAATTGAACCGTTAAATATGGCTTGTGGTGGCTAATCGATAACAACTCACGACATGTGGTGGCTGAGCGATAAATAAATACTTAAACTGTGCTTTGCAACACTAAAGCTTTTTTTATCGAACGGCTGCTCATTGTAAACAAGCAGAAGGGATGTTACTTCACTTAATATAGACTTAAGATAAAAGTACTTACTATGGCACGTATTACATGGCGGGCTAATTCAACACAGAGTCTTTAGTATGTATACATGACGTGGTGTTGTTGCCTTAGTGTTTTTCTTACAATTTCTACTCTGACAACAGCTCGACATTGCGGTTACGCTGGTCTTACATGAAGCACTGCTGGCACTCACTCACATTCAATGCACATATGAACACCAGCTATGCCACCGACGTGTTCATGACACCCATATTCTGGATTGTCGACAACTATACACACTGCCTGGGGCCGGTGAGTCGAAAAGACTTGAATATCTGTGAGCGAATCTAATGTTGTGCCTTTTGCACTGCAGTTTTTTGTTGTAGGTGTTGCCCTGTTAACCACATCGGTTGTCAGCATTGCCTATTGGATTGGCTTACCTTTTTGGTGGGCCAAGAGTCAATTGATGACCGTGCTGCTGCTAATAGTTGGAAACTGGATACTCCTCAATATTATATTTCATTATGTGATGGCTGTAATAACTCCAGCTGGTCATCCATCTGAAAGCACCTTCCAGGTCGAAGCAGTCAGCATGTGTGCCAAATGCATTTCGCCGAAACCGCCAAGAACGCACCACTGTTCCATTTGTAATCGCTGCATACTGAAAATGGATCACCATTGTCGTGAGTTTTTTGCCGATTATTAAAGCTAATATTGTATTTAACGAAAATATTTCATTTTTAAGCTTGGCTTAATAATTGCGTTGGTTATGCAAATCATCGGTACTTCTTCCTATATATGCTATATACCACGATAGGCTGCCTGTTTCTTATTATATGTGGATTGGAAATTGGTCACAAATATCTTTGGCTGGATCACAGTGAAAGTTGGACAGAACTGGAGCCACTGGAAGGTCAGCCCGTTAAATTTAATCTCAGTGGACATGTAATTCCTGTTGTAAGTTGTAGACGGCACCACGTATTTGTATCTCTTAAAGCATTTACCTTGCAGACACATCCGCACGAATATGATGACATTCTTTTGCCACCTGCTGTTCACAACCTGCCCACTCCAATTGATGATCCAGAGACATCGTCACCTACACGACGACGAGCTCTATGGTTCATGGCCTTTACCAATGTGGCTGTAGTCATTGCCCTAGGCAGTCTTTGTACCTGGCACGCAAAGCTGATATCACGTGGCGAGACAAGTGTCGAAGCGCACATCAACGAAGCAGAACGAAAGCGTTTGTTGCAACAAAATCGTATATATATAAATCCCTATAATTTTGGAACTAAGAAGAACTGGAAACTGTTTTTGGGACTAGTGCGTGGAAGGTAAGCGAATATAGTAAAACACGATTGTTAGAAATGTTGTATCATGTCATGTCAATTTGCTGTAGATCTTTTTGGCGTACTGTGTTGCTTCCCTCGTGGCACAGGCCCGAAGGTAATGGTCTCAGCTTTCATACAGTTCATGATGTACCCTTTCAGGATAAGTGGCCATAGTCTTTGGACTGCGTTTAAAGCTTATGTGATTTAGTCATTGCAATTAAACTAGCTGAAATACTACTGTTAAGCATAAATTCCAATAGCATTTAATAATATTTATTGTAAATTTTTAAAGCTTTAGAGCCTAGGGAATAACTTAAAAATTGCTAGTACTACTACTTTACCTAATTTTAATAAGTCTATTATGTTACGCCCATTAAGGTATCATGTTGTCTCCCTAGTGTAAATAATGCAAAAGCTTCTAAGCAAAAGTCATATTTTTTTAAGAATAAACAAAAAACTTGCAAGCTCCAAGGTTAACTTGTTGAATGATATCGTTGCCATGGAACGTTATGCCGGTGTATGGCAACGTGTTGTCCGGACGCCTGTACATTATTTAAAGGGTTTTGTCGATCAAATCAGTTGGGGAAAATAAAGGTTCCGAAAAATGTCTAAGGCTTCTGGATCTGAGGATGAGCCGCTGGTGCCCGACGACTTTGACGATGACTTCTTTCAGGAACTTGGCGAGAAGATACCTGAGGTGAGCATAATTGCGATACGTATTTCTGGATAATATGTTTCTGTTTTTTATAGGCTACTAAGGCGCTGCGCCAGAAGGACACGCCAAACAATGCGGACAATGTGCAGCGCTTGCTTATTTGTGGCACGCGCTACAAGAATGATCTGCGCATGGAAGAGGGACGATCCCAGGAGCTACGTGAACAGATAGAAGAGCTCGAGGGACGTCTCGAGAATGCGGCACGTGTAAGTAAGATGGATATGGCAACCGTTGAGGAGTTGCGCGGAGTTATAGGTAATGAAAACTATTCTCCAATTCTGAGTACAAATATTTTGATATTTCTTATTGTCAGAGGGTGCCTGGAAGCAAAAGGATGCGGCACAGATACGTGAACAAACCGCTCAAGACGAATGCCTACGCTTGCGACAGAAACTGGAGTCGTCAGAGGAGATGGTAGAACATCTAACCGAAAAGGGTCGTGCGATGAGCAGTAAACGGGATGACAGCAAAGAATGTGAACGGCTCAATGGTGAAATAAAGGAACTGAACAAGCGATTACAGCTGCAACGCGTTTATACAACCGAGATTGAGGATAACATGCAGGCACTGGAGGCCAAGAACAAGGAACTGCTTAAGTTGCTCGATGTATGTGCATATCTGCGATTCCCTTTTTTTTATTTAAATTAAAATGCGCTTTAAACTTGTAGGAAACTTCTAGTGATGCTTTCAATCTGAAGCGGAAAAGCGATACCCTCGCCAAAGAGCTCAGTGTCATGAAAAGTGACGAGGCAAAGTATCTGGAGCAAATTGGTAGCATAAAATCGAGCAACGAGCATCTGACAAAGGTCAAGGTGCGTCAAAATCTTCAGATACTTTCGCTGAAAACTAATCTGGAGCATCTAAATACCTTGCATAATAGCACTTGCAATAAGTTGGCTAAGATTACGGTGGATCTGGAGTACACTGTACAGGAGCGTGACAAGAACAAACGTGCCTTAGCCCAGCGCATTACTTTACTTAAAATGCGTGAGGATGAACTCATTAAGCAGCGTCAAGAAACCGCAAAGTTGGCCAAATCTCAGGAAACTATTGCCCGCAAATATGGTGGCCTGGAGATATCTAAGCAGGAAGTGGAACAGGAGAATATGCGACTCAGGTGATTTCCGTCGTTCTAAAAATTAGATGAAATCACAATGAATCAATTCTTTTTTCAGAACTCAGCTAGGCACGCAGGACAAGGAGCTGGAGTCTATGCGACGTGTAGTGCATCATTTCGAGAAAAACAATGAGAATCTTACCAAGGAACGTGATGTACTCAAACGGGATCTGCAAGCCGAAAATCAGAACGCTGAGCAAAGCAGCGCATTGTATCGTGAATCGCAGCATGAGGTGCGTGCCCTTAAGGACACAGTCAGTAGCATGGATATTAAAATGAAGAAACAAAGCGAAGAAATTAAGAAGCACAAAAAGGATAAATCCAAGAAGCTGGATGAGATTCAACACTGGATGGACAAAGTCGATGTACTGCAAAGTAGGTTAACTTTCCACTGTATGTATTCAAAGCTAACTAAACTGGTCTTTCACAGATGAAATGCGCCTCAAGGAGAATTACGAAATCGAATTAAAACGGACAATCAGTGATCTTGAAACGAAGTGCTCCAAGTTTCAACAGCAACACGATCTCTTGACCAATGAACGTCAAGCACTGCAGCGATCGCTGCAATCGGCTGACGAGGATCGCCAGAAGTTGCGAGATCAGGTGGCTAATCTTCAGGCACAGATTGAGACGTTAAAGGGTAAGATAGTCTATCGCGATGGTGAGCTAAGCAAATTGCAGCTGCAAATCGATCGCATGGAAAAGGAACGTCGTCTGTTACGCAATGATATTAGACATGCGCAGCTCGGCCAACAGCACACCAAAGCTGAGCTCCTGGACAAGCGTAAGGAGAGTGATCGTCATGCTAAATCACTGCAGGAGGATGAACAGCGCTTGGCAAGATTACGTAAAGATGTGGATAATCTAATGAATGAGAAGAACGCTATAAGCGCGGCTGTAACCAAGCGCAACGAAGAATACGCACGCCTACAGCACAATTTTGATAATTTACAAACTGCCTACGACCAGACAGAGCGACAATGCACGCAGTGTCAGGACGATATGCGTCTTATGGCCATAGAAATAAAGAATTTGCGTACAGAACGTAATGTACTCCGTACCGATCGTGAAAATGCTGCGGATTTGCGGCAAGAACTTTTACAAATGCAACGTCTGCTCAATCAAGAGAGGATTAAGGCTCGGGCATTGCAAGATGAAATGATGACGCCCATGAATGTGCATCGCTGGCGATTGTTGAGCGGTAAGGATCCCGAAAAAATGGATCTGCTTGAGCGTATACGCATATTGCGCAGACAACTGCTCGGACAAAATGTGGCGGCCCTGGAGCAAGAGCGCGCCCTAAACGAGGCGCAGCAGTTATACGCGGCACTTAAGGAGTTTATGCTGAAGCTTCCCAGCCACAAGGTGCAGGCTGAACTAAACACGGTCAAGGTACAAGGAGACAGACTTGCTTTTTTTCATTGTAGTTTTTATATGTTTAAAATATTCTACAATTTTCCATTTGTTATTCATGCATTCCTTTTTCCTGCAGGCTTGCTTGTCGGCCAAGGATCGGAAGCTGAAAGTACTCACGGCCGAACTGTGTGCTCGAGAGGCAGACGGTAAATACAATGCCGCAAAGCTGGAGGAGATGCGCAGCAATCTGGCGCTAACAAAGACGCGACTAGTGGCAGAAAAGCGACGTAAACAGAAGCTTCTTGAGGAGCGTCAGCTCCTGGAACAAATGCAGACGCATTGCTATTCGGCGCCGGCCCAGCTGCCTCGTACACTTGGTGGCGGCTTCAAAATTGTCAGCACATTGCTTTAGAAAGTGATCATCGCACCGATCAAATATAAAAAAGTTATTAAAAACCCTTCAAGGCATTTCCTCATATATCCGACGACATCGAAAACAGTTGTTTGGCCAACTTCTCATCGTCAGATTTTGGGCACTGCCCACCGAGCGTCTGACTGATTTTACATTGATTCTTGATAGCGAGCTGAAATTGCTGGATTATGACATCCCTGGACTTTAAGTCGATGTCGTTGATTGCTAGTTCCGCCTTCATTGCTCGCAATTTTTTGGTCTGGCGCTGAGTGATGCGTCGCTGGTGCCATAGCTCATGTATGACACTGGGATCGGGCACATGTTTTAGCTGCTGCTTGAGGTTATCGTATAAACGCTGTATATCTTGAACCTTGTTCTCCAAATTTACTAGGTCGACCCCGAGACGTATGTTACGCTTGAGCAGTATTTGATTCTTTCGAATCAGTTCATATTGACTGGGATCCTTGCCACGTAGCACTCGCCAACGATGTATGCGATACGGATGCTTCATTTCCTCGGTGAACACTGCAACGTTCAGTCGTTCGCGAAGGAGCTGACGCTCGAGCCGCACAACTTCGTGGCGTACGTTTGCCTGCACGGCTATTGCACGGGTTAGGCAATCATTGGTCATATGCAAATTTGTGATTTCTGTTTTAAGCAACCGTATGTCCTCGATTCGCTGATTATATTGTAGGGCGCCATTATTTAGTGCCATTTGCGTCATTGAAAGCTTCTCTTGCTGCACACGCAATTCGCCATTGCGTCGCGTCATCTGTTGACCCACAAGGCTCTTCTCCTTGTTCACCTCGTCCAGGGTGCACGCCATTAGCTTGAATCGTTTCTCATCGTCATCGATTGTGTGCTGCAGTTGGCCATTACGTATTCTCATCTCATAGAGATCGGTGCGAATACGCTTTATTTGACGCTCCTTATTGTGGATCTCGGTTTGTTTGCGTTTAAGCAGATTGTTAAGCTGATCGATTTGATTCTTCAAGCTGATCGCATCTTTTTCATGGATGGCCACCTGATTGCACAGTTGTTCGATTTGAAAGGATAGTTTTGCGTTGACATTATGCATATTTTGCCGATCCTGTGAACATATAGCAGAGTTCTTCTGTAGCATCGTCTTCTCAGAGTGTAAATATTCTAATTGTTTCTTGAGTTGCAAATAGGCGTGTTGCTTTGCCTGTAGACTTTCTTGTAGATCGGATATTTGATTTGACCTCTCCATCAATGTATCTTAAAAAGTAAGCAATGAATCAATCAAACAAAAATATTCAAAGTTTGTATACGAAATCTTACCATCTAAGACCTCAATTTTCTTGCTTAGATCATTTGCCTCCAACAGCAAGTCTCTGTTTTGCTTGTTTAGTTTTTGTATCTTTGCACCCTTTTCATTTGAATCCTTGTATGCGATTTCAAGATCCCGTTGCACATCCTGCATGTGACCTTTTTGTACGACTAAATCATGCCGTAAACTGGCTATGACGTCATGAAGATGCGATACTTCCCCACGTAATCTTTCCCGAGATGTATTGCTATCATCTCGCTGACGAATTACTTCATCTAGTTGCGCATTGATTCCGTGAAGTTTCTTTTTAAAAATCGTGATTTCATTTCTAAAAGATCAAAAGAATAGAGTCAACTAAACTGAACATGAAGCTAAAACTAACCGCGAGCCTAAAACTTAATATTCAACTTACTTCATAGTCAATTCATGTTCTGTAAGCTCTGAATACTTTTTGGATAACTGATGGAAACGTCGATTTAACATGGTATGCAATTCGTGACTTTTTTTCATTTCACGAATATTGTTCCGATTTTCTACTTCAAGTTCATCTTTGAGACGTTTTATAAGTTTGTTGTTATTTTCTAGATTATGAAGATTTAATTTCAGAAATCTTATTTTCTCGAATTGATGAGAGATAGTCTGTTTCATATGGTAATTTTTATTAGCATTGCGATCGATAATTCGGTTCAGTTCCGTAATTTCGTCAGTGGCCTGTTTAAATTTTTTTTCAAACACTTGTAAATCGTTATTAACTTGCTGTACGCTTAACAATTCTTTCTGCATACTGTTAACGACTTCTTCATGATAAACACTTTCGGATAAACATTTGTGTTCTAACTTATAGGTATCTTTTTCCATTTTCTTAATGCGTATTTGTTGTTTGTTAACAGTTTCGCGAAGAGTTTCAATAATTTTCTCCATTGATTCGTTATAATAACGGTGCGTTGAAAGTCTTTTCTTATGATCTTCTAATTCTAGAGCAAGACGATCCCGTTCGCGAAAGACATAAGGTCTTATACGTAATTCACGGCTAATGATAATTAAACATAATAAAATATATATACATTAATTTGAATCTCGCTACATACGCATTGACATTTTTTTTTGTTTCCATTTGATACTTTGACGGTGTTTCAGAAATTGAAATCTGCTGAGCTCCCAACATAGCTTCGCGATGCTCTGTCGCGTCTGTTATGCGCCACGCTTCGGCTAAAGCATCCTTTAATTTTTCAATCACATCGTTGGAAGTACTTGTTGTCTCAACTGCTAATCTTAACTTATTTTCGGCACTTTGTACCTTATCATTGACCATCATATGATTCTGCAGAAGCTCGACATAACGGGCATGCATTCTTGCCACTAAGTCAACATAATACTTCATTTTGCCCGCCACGAAATTGTTGATTGATGTCAAGGCATGTATCATTTCAAACGATGTTGTAAAGAATTCCTCATCCAGATCAGTAACTAAATCCAATTGTGTTACATCTTTATTATCATAGAATTTTTTTTCTAGTTCACCAAATTTTGCGTGGAAAGACTCCGCTGCATATGTTAGTTTCAAATCTCGTTTTGTACTGTTTTTCGGCATGATTGAGAATGATGTTGTAGGGCTCTAAAAGAAAATCTGCAAACTGGCTAAAAGTATGACAACGTTGGAATTAAAGACAACGGAAGAGAAAAAGCGAAAAACAAAAACGTGTTTGTGTAAATTCAATGTATATAGTTGAAGAAAAATTCAAATGTAAACTAACTTTGAATTAAATTATTATTAAGAAAGTTGAGAAAACTCCAGTGGTACATGCTCGAATTAAAGATACCTTTCGCTTATTTTGGAAATCAAGCATTAAATGTATAATCCAGTTTTGACACAACCTATTAAAAATTCTATATAGTAAACAAAGAAAATTTATATACATATATATATTTTTTTGTATGTTTTATTGGGTTCAAAATCAAATTCTTGATAGCTTAAAAGATATCTCAACATAAAATGGATTTGAAGTAAGAACTCAATAGTCGAATTTCACCGACTATATATTTATATACCCTGTAATTCGAACATACTTGTATGTAATATATTTCTTTTTTGCATAGCATTTATTTTAGTCTGCGAATGACATTAATTACGTTTATTACATTTGTCGATTTACGGGTATATAAATAACAATAAATCACAATAAATTTAAATCACAACAAATTTGTCGCTAGAATTAATATCTATCAATCAGCTTAAATTGCTTCACATGATACAAAAATATATACATTTATTCTTTGCATATATCGTGTTAGCTAAATAACAAAACAATTGCAATTAAAAACACTTCAAATTACCTATGATCCTTTTTAACCCTAATGCAATCCCAAAACCCAAAAGATCTATTGAAATACAAGACTTTTGTATGTATATATATATATATGTGCTATTTTGGATCGGTACAATATATGTTCTATAAATGATATGAACTGAAAGCTTTGTTTTTCCTTTTTAGTTTTTTAACGTATTAGAAATGATTTAACTACATGGTAAGTTGCGATATTTATAATACGTAGACCGAAGTTATTTATTGTACAGCTTGATAAACATAATCAGTAAGATGGTCAGTTGGTATGTAATAATATAATCATATACAAAGACATCGTATATGTGATTTTAATTATATGAATATAATAATATATGCACTAGCAACATAAGTGCAGTTTGTCTAGGAATTATTTCTGAATTAGGCTTTAGGCTTTTACGTATAAAATAAAGAAAACAAATTTGAAGAACGATTAATTCACAGTTTGCTTTTTCATCGATTTGCGCACCAAATGGACAAAGTTTTTGGTCATGATCTGCGCTTGACAGCGCCGTTCGCCAGTTCTAAGAGGCGCTTGCTGCCTGTGGCCTGTTTGTCTGGCTGTGAGCTGCAGCTGGAGTCGTCGCAGTCACATGCGTTTGCGATTGTCGTACCTCACGTACATAACACTCCCGACACACACGCACCGCTTTGGTTAGACCATATTTGGGTAACGGTGCAGATGCATTAGAACAAACGCCACAGAAGACACCTCCACAGTTACGACAATGATGACGCCGACGAAATGCAGTAAATGCCGTTTTGCAGGACATGCACCGCGGTGCTTTGCCATCGGGTATCCATGCTGGCGGTGACATAGTTGCAGCTGCTGTACCAGTTGCTGGGGGTGTGGACGTTGGTTTTTCGTTGCTTTGCATGCGACGACGGGTCCCATTTCGTGTGCTAACAGGCGAATTATGTTCCGAACTAGAACTAGTCGATGATTCACTCGATGGTGAATTGCTGCCGAAGGAATTGTTGCGATGACGTTGAATTTGACGCTGCTGCTGTGTTGTTGTTCGTGATGTGCGCTGCTCGTTGCAGCTCCATCTTGATCGCCTAAGCTGCGACTGCGTGCTACATGGTTGCGAGCTGCGTTTGTTGTTGTACTATTGCTAGAGCCGCTGCTGCTAATGTTGCTGCTGTGATCGTTCACATTGGACAAATCAATGGTATTGTTGCGTTGCATTGCCGCACCGGCAGAATGGCGTGCCGCCGCCGTACCGGCATTGAACACATTGTCCAGCTCGGGATTGACTTCTTCGGCTGAATAAATGCTTTGGTTAGAGCCGGCACTCTCTTGTATCACATCGTTTTCGGAAGCCCGAAACTCAAATAGTTCAGACTCTTTTGTCTTTTCTGGTATGTCGATGACTTCCTCTTGTGCCGAGGACATATTAATAAGGAACACGCTGCGCAATATCTGGCGCAGGTCAGAGGCGAAATTCGTTTGCAATTGATCGGCAACACCGGCAATGCAGACGAACAGGCGATGCAAAAGGTTCTCTGTGCTCCTAAAAAGAAAATACATCATTTTTAGATCCACCTTTCTATTTTAATTTTCCATACTCACTTAAACTTGAGCCGAGCCGTAGTATTGCGCATAGCCAAAGAAACGTCGTCGGAGAGCGAGGAGGCCGTACTGGTATCGGCACTGACCGGGTTACGATCCGGTACCTGCTGCTCATTTGGTGTCGTCGTCTCGCAGTGTTCGTCCTGGCTGGAAAATTTACTTCGTCCACTTCGACTCGTGCGATGGGGATGAGTCTGATGGTGACGATTGCGATTGTTATGACTTTGATCGACGACCCCTTGTGCCGATTGATGGCGATGATGATTGTGGTGATGATGATGATGGTGATGGTGATGATGGTTTCGATGACTGTGTCGATGACGGTTATTGCGGGCTGTGGGAGTTTCACATACCCCCGTCGGCGATTTGATTGTCGTTTGCTCATTTTCACTGCTACTGCTGGGCAATCGAAGACTCTGCAGAGTGCGTCTTGCAGCCAACATAGCGGCACTTGTACTGGGCTCATCCTCTGTCCATTGGTGCGACTGTGTTTGATGCTGATTACTTTGCTGTTCCTCCATTGCAGTTATGCCAAACTCATCGTCTTCGCTGGCCACGAAGTTGTCCGTGAGTGGCACCTGTTGTGGCTGCAGCAAATTGCCAAGATTTGTGTTGGGTATTAAATACCCGGAGGCACAATCGGATGCGGCAACAATTGCTTTTAATTGTGCCTCAATATACTCATCTATATCGCTATCGCTAACATCATTTAAATCCTGTTCATCGCTATCCAAAATGCCGCATTCTTCCTCATCCTCGCCATCACCATGATTATCATAATCATCTTCGTCATCGTCATCATCATCGCTCCAATTAGCCTGCCGGTTTGTGGATGTTGTTGCTGCCGACGACGTGGATGCAATCGAGTGCGATGGTGTTGGCGATAGTGCTGGTGAGGCTGTTGGCGTGCTGCTCGTGGATAGCGATCGCATTGATGCAGAGCTTGCTCTTTCCTGAGTTGTTGTTGTTGTTGGTGCATTTCCACTGCAGTTACTATTGTTATTACTATTGTTGTTGCGCTGATCCACAAGACGTTCCGCCACCTTGGGAATATTAGTCGAGCTTGTCTTTTCAGTGCTATTGTTGTTGTTATTATTATTATTATTGCTGCCGGTATTGTTGTGCTCCGGACTGGGCGCCTCGATGCTGCTCGTTCCCAAAGGTACCTGCATAATACAATAATAATAATTAAATAAATTAATTATATTTGTTAAATAAGATATCAACAAAGCTCACCTTTGTATTGATATCCTCATTTGTACAGAGAATCTTCTCTAACTGATAAAGCTCTTGTTTACTCAGATTGAGCAGAAAATCCCTGATCTTGATGAGAATGGTACGGAAGGGACGAAACATCTCAGATAGTTCATCGCCCGGCATATTCATATTAAGTGGACCGTCGGCAAACACAACCAAACCGGCAACAATCGCCAAACGTGGTATTGAGAACATCAGGCCCGGATCGAAGGCATCCACCATATCTTGATCAAGAAGCCCAATCTTCAAGGCTCTCTGCAGCGTTTCCGAGAAGAGTACACCAATCCACTGCTGCATTTCATACTCATGCCGCGACTTAACTTGAACCATGGCACTAACATAGCTCAGCTCGAACTCGGCAAAGAGATGATCAAAGATCTTAAGACTTTCGTAAAGCTGCTCAGTGCTGGAATCATTAAAGTCCAGATGCAGGGTCTTACTATTAGGCACATTGTTGCGCAGACATTGGTCCCGTAGCAAAACGCGTACATTTCCCAAACTTTTGGTGACTGCTTGAGCCAATGGACGCATCTCTTTGCTTTCCGATTCACGATTCAAAATCGATGAACCGGCAGCCAAACACTCAGCGCCAAACCACAGTTGCCCAGCAAGATTCTCCTGCAGTACTTCCTCGGGAAATTTGGCGCGAAAAGCGCGTGGATCACGCTCCTCACCAAGCAGTTCCTCCATAATCAGATTTGTTATGGCTAAGACTTTATCCTGAAATTAAAAACAAAATTCAGTTGCTATTCGACACGTGCATTTAGTGCATGTAATATTGTCTACCTGATTCTGGCGCAGTCTGCTGACTAATCGAGTACAGCGATCTGGTTCGGCACGTCCATCGAAACTGTCTAATTCGCTGGCCACCGCAGTCAGCGATCGATCTGCATGGTAAAAACGTGCCAGGAGTGATTTGTCATCAGCCTGCAAATGGATAAGAGAATACGATGATGCATTGGTTCAATGAATTTACTCGTCAAGGGTATAAAACTTTCGGTATAAGATAACCTTTCTGTTTCTTTTCGTTAATATTTTGAAAGAACTGAGGCTAAACGCGGTGAACGGAAACCAAAACGTACCATATGTGCTTATTAAAAGGGTAAACAAAGCAACGTCAAAAACGTGGACTTCACTTATAAACTGCGCAATTCGATAAGGGGCAAAAGAGGCGGGGCATAAGCTAAGCGAGTACGGTAGCTTAAGGCTGCCAAGCAGCAAAGTTCATTGCGAAACTTTTAAACGTAAATTATTTAAAGAAATTATGGTGCAATCAAAATACTAAAGAAATAAAACTATTTATCTCACAGAGCAAACAGTTGGTTTGCTTGAAGTGTTGAATGATGACTCACTTGAATTTTGGGTTTTCAAAAGATATGTGAGGTTTCTCAGCCACAGCGTCGAATTTACATGTGGCAATTTCATTTGTTTACACAAGAATTAAACGTGTAAAGTGCGAAATAACCTCAGAAGCGCCAGCAAGTCAACTCGCAAAACACACACACACACGCACTCTTTCTATATAGATACACCTCTCGGTACAGTATTAGCTATATGGCCCAAGTCGACATACATACATATAAATGAGTTCATTATTCGTGTGTGTGTATGCAAGGCCGTGAGTAAAATAGTTCAATGACTGCCAAACACGTTCTCACACCAGCTTTCTTACTTGCCGTGGCTCTCATTCTCTTTCTGGCCAAAAAATACAACGGAGTTGGGGGATTTATTTGATATGGGCTCACACAGTAAATGCGACACTACGCAGTTAATTTCTTAATCAGTAATCACAGATTGGCGAAACTAGAGATGAGCGTATGGTGTGAACCAAAAGGCTTAGTATCAGAATTATAGCTTTTACTTAAAAGAGGCCAAACTCAAATAACAATCTAAAATGGAATATAGAGTGATTGTGAGACATACGAACGGTTCTTTCCTAGATAAGGCAATGAGTCAGCCCCTTAATGATTTATAAGTTATTTAAAACTCAACTTACTATAGATTTATCATATATACGAGATACATTTTCTTTAAACTCGGAAAAATAAAAGCCCCAGTACTGTATATTGCGTGTGGGTAACAGTAAGGGTATCCAGTTCGAGGGTATTTACTTATATACAATACACGAGCACACAAGGTGCTCAAGTTGTGTAGTTAGGTCATTATCTAGCTACAGACGCACTTGACATTGAACATATGTAAGCTGCGAAAGGTCATCTCTTTTCTGGCACTCAATCAGCCTATCAATTGGCAAAGAAATGCTAGCAATTGAAAGGCTTGATTACTCACAATACAATGCGAATATGATTGCAAGCGAGGTAGACACCATGCTCATATTTTTAACCACAAGCTACACAAATGTATACTCAATCACATCCAAATACATACATATATAAATGAATGCAAATACATATCTTAGCGATTGTATAACACAAAGAACAAAGAAGCGCTCTGCTGTTCCTTGAATGGCGGCACCTGCCGTGTTTGGTTAATTGCCAATTAGCATGGTTCAATTGTGTGAAGAATTGCGGGGTTAGGATGTTAAGTCGATCGACGGTTTCTATATATCTCCCAACGAAATATTATGCAAAAATAGTCTTAAAAAAGGCAGATCCTAAAAGTTGTATGGTAGATTTTATGCCCAGCTACCTATTTTTAGATCATATCTATGCAACAAGCAGGAACTTGGAACGAAATAAAAATAGCTTTATTACGCGATTTGAATTGTAGGGTATCTAACAATCGATACGCGCGACGTCAGCATTTTTTATTCGTTCAGACTCCTTTTGATCAATTGAATTTGATTGCCGGTCAATTTGCCATTAGAGAAGTGTCAAATTTAATAGAATAACAGACGGTGAGAAAATAATCAGTCAAGCAACAGCCGAGTGTAGTTCGTCCCAAATTCAATAAATTTACTGGCACATTATCGGACATTATTGCAGTATGGTATACCCGCATATGATAGAGTACAATAACTGTTGATATACACACGTTGTTACGTATATATGTATGTATGGTTATTCGAGTGTATACGCTTCTCGAGCACACATAAAAATTTCCACACGATACCTTGGAAATGCAATCTGTATTATTTTCGTCTTTATTTCTTCTTTTTTTATGCAATTACTGTAAAAGTTATAAAAAAAACTGCAAACAGGAAACAAAAAAAATGCGAATAAAGCAAATGGGGAAAAAGACAATCATAATATGATTCATAAATAAATGCAGGCATTCCAAAAAGTAAACCATAACGAAAAATCCAGTGCTGAATTACGAAAACACAATGTAGTTATGGATATATGGAAAGTCACTCATCTAACTTAAAAATTTCAAAACAAACTCATAAATTGTTTAATATTTGTAAAACACCCTGTATCAATGCAATTGGTAAAAATTATAAACCTCAACTTTATCAAACAAACCCACAAATACTGCAGTAACAAAATACGGATTTTAATTTCTGATAATTCAATGCACAATGATTGTAAAAATGTCACCATTCTCAATGTGTCGATAATTGGGGGATTTACGAGGGAAACAAAAGTGAGTCAATGCCATATTGATAATTAATTTTTTAATAAATATGTGCGTAATGTAATCGAGTTCCATGTTATGTAAATCATCACGAAACGATTGACAATGCTATCATCTTCCCACTCCTTATTCTCAGAAACAAAGGAATCTATACACAAGAGACAGACAATGAGAAGTAAATTAGCTCAGAGCAATGCAAAGATGCTTCTGTGTAGCGCATACGACCATAAAATACTCTGCCTTATATTAAAAAAAAAAAACCTTGTTATCGGTTTCCTAAAACAACAAACGATCATTATATACTACAGAATAAAACCACTACAGTGATAAGAACAAGAGCTTTGAAATTTGCTCGTTTAAAGAAAGTTAAATTAAACTTGAACAGCACTTGATATACAGGAAGATTCGAACTAATTGATGACTCTTCATGCAGAGTATATAATGAAGGAACACTTTTATTCGTACATTTTTACTTCCTGAGAATTAAGATGATCTTGTCCGCACATTTTGAAGTGCATTCAACTTTCAAAATTTGCTTGAAATTTCCTTGATTCGCTTAAAGCGTTAAATTTCTATTTCCAGTAATATGCAAGAGGGAAATGCACGCAGTTGGATGTGTTTTTTTATTGCCTTTTTCAGGTTCTACTTGAACTTATATGGACTTACGTCAAAAGCGGTATTTATTAGGTCATAATTTATTCAATTTGTTAACAAACAAACCGGAAAATTTGCATATTTTTTCAAACAACGAGACGCGGAAGAAAAGAAACATAAGAGACAACAAAAGAAAGAAAAGAGACAGTGCCGCTAAAGAGCATAACAGAAGAAAAGGTTTCGACCAATCATTCCCGTGCTAATTGTGGTATATATTAACTGCAGCTAGGTATTAAGAACAATTATTATTTTTATTTTCTTTACATTTTAATTGACAGATTAAATTCGATAGGTTTATACAAAAATACATCTATATATATTATATTTATGAATATAGTGCACGTAGATCGAATGAAGGTTAAAGTGCACGAAACGTAGTTCAGCTAATCGATTAATAGTTAGATATATATGTATGTATATACGTTGTTCTTCGTACTCGGAAGTGTCGCAGCGTTAAATGAATCAGTCAAACTTGTTGGGGGCGTAGCTATGGGTTTTTGCTTTTGTTTGCAACACGCGTAGTTCCAGCATGGCATTCCCTTCACGTTTATAGCCCTGTCTACTACCTCGTTTCGCCCCAACCCGTCCGGTTATATTGGCTCTGCTACTCGAGCTTTGTTTTGTTGTCGACTCCCGGCTCAAATCTCATTGATATTCCGGTCATCTAGAGCGTGGTCTTATGCAATGATTGACGCTTTCGAACTGTTGATAAGCAGCAGCACTCGCGACGCGCTCTGTAGGGCAGCGTAAAAGCGTTACTCTCTCGCCTATAGGATTAGGTAATACGATTTGTTAAAATGTGCAATCTTTATTGGAAAGCAACAGCAGCAGAGTAGAGCAGCTGCGGCGGCTGTTGCTGCTGAGACGGATTGTCTGCTGGTCAGTGGACTGGCCAGTGTTTAGCTAGTCAGAGGTAGGAGCATTGCACTCCTCGCAATGCAGACGACACTGCGACGAGATCGATTCAATGTGGGAAATGGGAAAGTTTCACCGCTTTTACTTTTACCATTGCACACGATCGCCAGACATTTGTTATGTTGATGTTATTTTGTGGATTGGAAAATATTGCTGTCAGCAAGCACGTCAAACAAAAAGTGCAAACGAAAAACAAACAAGAATTAAAATTTTTGCGCAGACATGATTGCCCCAAACCACCTGCCACTGGACAGGTAAACCACCTGAATATGCTTTGTCTGCTTTATGGGGCGAGGAGTGGATTGGTCTAGCTTAATTCACGTTGATTATGATTTGTGTGGAAGGGCGTTTAATCAGACCCAAACTAAGTATACTTATCAACAACTGGCAAATTGACAGCTGTCCAAGTACTGCACAGCGATAACAAAGGTGAATAGAAAGGTGCCGATAGATAACACAGTCGGTACAAGCGTTTGTTTTTATTTTTGCGATAGTTTTATTTATTATGTATAGACGTATTTGAATATAACAGTATATATTAAAGCAGACTACATTGATTAAGAAAACCTAGCGAGGAGAGAGAGGGAATAAAAACATGACTGGATCTCACAGTCTGCTTATTATAAAAAAAAATCCCGCAAATTTTGTAGCCCGTGTATGTTTTACACACGTAATATACATATATATAATAATATATATATATAAATAGTATTTTTTTACGTTACAATTCTTATTACAAGGGCCCCACATGTGTCGCTTAAGGCAGCCCAGTGGAATAATTCATAGGTTTAAGCTTCGCCTCAGTGTGGACACAACACATTTTGATTAATTTACTGGTACCGACAACAAATAAAATAGTTAAGCTCGAAATCTGTCTGGTGATAACATCACGTGCCATCAATTTAGATTAGCACATTCGAAAGACGGAATCGAAAGATATAAAGCCAAATGAATGTTTTGAAATTAATTTTATAATATTTCAACATATTTTAAAAACAAACATGGAACAACAAATTTGAAACAAGTCAATCTGGTACAAACATAACGATAAAAAAGCATGGAGCAATGTACTTGGTCTATTAAAAATTATGCTTTAAACGGCAAGGGTATGCAACTGTCGGTATACCGAAAATAACCTTTCTTTCTTGTTTTTCTCGTTTTACTTGTTTTTTTTTTCATCCACTTTTTCACATTCATTCCATATTACATTACGAAATGAATTTAGCCAGTCTCTCAGTTAATTTTTTTTTATTTTTTTGAGTGTCATGACAGACCTCCAGAGGCCCTTGTACTATCCCTTGTTGCTCTGAGGTTGCAAAAATGTCTTCATCTTTCATTTTTTTTCGTTGTTCCAGCTCACAGCTTTCTTTGGGTCAGGCCACATTGAGTTCCAAATATTTTGTAGCTTCTAATTATAACTCTATGAAATACTTTCGCCATTTGGCCTAGTTTTTCTACTTTATGAAACCACATTTTATATGGATGAAAGATTAAAGAATAAATTGGAATTTTACAGTAGTAGTAGTAGTAGTAGTTATGCACTAGTGCCCACAGAATACAATTTATTGTAAGCTTCCAGAAATGTTTAACATAGCATTGGTAAACTGTGCACGAAAGCCAAAGAAATACTATTTTAGAAAACAGACTTAACGCAGATTTGTTCAGTTTTCTCCTTGTTCAGATTGTGAAATGAGCAGAGGCAATCAAAACGTCAAACAGATTGGCAGATTGACGTGCGATTGTATTTCAAGATCAAAACAAGTAAGAAAAGTCGCAGTAGAGCTGACTCGACATTGAAATACCCATCTATCAATTTTAAAAAACCGCTGAAAATTCACAACTCATTAAAACTTATTACACACGCACACAAGTTGAAACCGAAACCTCCTCTCTCCTACGTTAATAATAGCAGGGTATTCATATGGGTAATGGGGCGACAGCAGCACTTTATAGTGATGGGGGAAACACTTTTTATATTTTTGGAACAGCCCTAAATTATTGTAATTTCGATTTTGTTGTGTTCACGTGCCAAATTTAGAATTCATATACAATTTCTATCAGCTTCTTTATTTCGTAGTAGTATGTCTTAGGCTAAAAATACAGATTGAAGCTGCCCGTATATAGTATCGGTCTCAATTAAATTAAAACAATCGCTATTTAATGGGAAAAACCACGAAGTTTTTCATTGCCTTGTGAAAAAATAAATTTCCCAATAATTTCAAAGTCATCTCAGGGAATTTCTGACATACAGACGCACACATATGGCACATCTACTTAAAAAACATACCCTTATTGAAAAAAAAAAAACAGATTCTAAATAACAAAACACTGATTGTAGTTTCTAACACGAGCACAGTCTAACTAGACAGTTGTTTTTGTTTTTGTTGTTTCTATTTTTCAAGTGTGTGTTTAGCACATGTTTCCAATTTGAGTTGAGCGAGCGTGTAACAAAATGTTAATGCAACTGCATATGTGTTTGTTGTTATTGCAGTTGCAGTAGCTACGTATTTGCCAAGTTCTGCCAACCACAGAGAATTAATCATGCCAGCTTCGTACCCAACAACGACAATAACTACTACGACTTCAGCGAATGTGGAAAGTGTTGGTAAAACGCAGTTACTTGCTGCGAACGTATGAGTGAGCAAGTAAGCAAGCAAGAGAGCTTGCGGGAGAAGGTGACGGTGAGCGGGGAGAGGTGAAGTCAGCACTTATAGCCAGGGTCGGAGTGGCGCAGTAATGACGTCATCAGCGCACGAACTTGTCGTAGTTGCAGCAGCAGCGCTTTATTTTGTCGTCTCGCAACCCTACACTGTACATACATACATATAGAAAACTATATACGCTGTTGCTCCTAATTAATTACAGGTCTAACTTTGTCTTTTATTTTCTTATTGCCTTCTTTGCTTGTTTCGATGATAAGAAAACCAATACAACTATAAGTGCAATTATCATAAGCTCACGAGTTTATGTTTCGGCGTGTGTACACACACAAATGTAAATTAGGTTATCAGCGCGATAGTTGTTTTTATGTAAGTTACACATATAACACTGTGTACTACGTATTTATATGTTAAGATATTTTACTAAACCCACCTTTGGTTTATTCAGCCACTTGCGAAATGTATCCATGATTTAATAGTTGCAGCAGCCGTCCCAGTCAGCTTCACAGCTGTTGACACGCCAACTTGGGCAACCTTCTCTCTGTTCACCCTTATCCTAACTGTCGTCTCTTAATCGTTAATCGTTGTGCAGGCTGTCAAATGACAAGTTGGCGCCGTCGAGTTGTTCCAATAAATATGGCGTCGCTGACGTTGTCGTCCTTGCCCAATGCTTGCTCGAACACAGAGAAACAGCTACACCAATAACATTAACGAAAATGACGCGTACACCAAAAACCAAACAAAACAAAAGAAACACACAACAAAGAGAGCACGACAATAACAACGGTGTATGCGTGTAAATCTTTATGTGTGAACTAGGTTCTGTTTGCTGCTTGGCCACACTTAGTTCAATATATCCACGTTTGAGTGTGTTGGTTCAACTTGACTGTGTTTTGCTACTGTTGCATTCGCGTTTGTTTTGTTGGATTTTCACTTTTTTGGCATTGCAAACTTTACTGAAATTTTCACTTTTTGTACACTTTACAATTACTTCCTCTCATACTTTTTGTGTTAAAATAAACTTTTTGTGTATTTTAGATTGCTAATTTTTGTTTTATTGCCTTTCGCACTTGCTTCACTGTAACTTTTATTCGTATTTTGTATTCATATTGTCTTCATCACACACGCGTGACTTTTCTGTGCTCTATCACGATTCGTATAACATTATAACTGCATTTCTCAGTGTAGAAATTGCGTCGATTTATTAAAATTTATGAAATGTGTTAAAACGGCATCGTAACACAAAGGGAATATTGGCTTTTTTGTTGCGAAAACAGCGCTAAAACTCCGCCCAATCTCGTCGTTTTCACAAGCGATGCATGTACATGGCGTTCAAAGATTTTTTTCGACTAGCAGCTGTTAACCTTTTTGTTATTAAAAAAATGTTACTTAACAGTCTTTGATGTAAACGGACTGCTTTAAACATCGATAACAGCTGACAGCACTATCGATAGTCCGGCCTTGGCTAGGATTAGTATGCTGCACACAAGCATTTATGTTGAAATAAAGTAAATTAATTGGAAAAGATTGATAAGTATTTTAGCTATATCATAACATTATTATTTTTGCTGATATATGCGAGAAAAAAAGCTGTTGTACATAATTTAATCCGTTTTGCGTCCGTTGTTTGCTGTTGCTCGCTTTTGCGTTAACAGCCTGTTAACATTGGACATTAAAGTTTGTTTTTGCATCAAGTTTAAAAATTAAAAATGAATTAAAAATGTAAGCTGTTTGGAAATTGAATTATGTGCTGCTACTTTTAATGTAAATATTTCGATGAGATATTTGTGTGTGCAAAATATTATATAATTAATTTTTGATTCTACTGTAAGGCGATGCGTCGAAAATGATTGTTGAGTGGCCCCTCGTCCGAGTAGCCAGCGATCTCCTGAGGAATAATGCCGGACTCTTCAATTGAGGTGCACGGGCGGCACATGCATTCCAACGGTGCCTTGGTTAGGACCTTCTTAAACTTTCGCTCACCGGGCTTAACCTTGGGACAGAACAATGAGACCGCTGCCTCGCGTTCACCCGACTCCTGACAGCACATACAAGATCTTTCCATTTGCCAGATTTTACTGCCGGAGACCTGAAAAAGAAACGTGATAGTTTTATTCATAATCGCAATAGTCTATTAATAATATGTTTCACTTGTATATAGCTTGCACAGCGTCCCACACAGGCGAACGATGGTATTGGCTTGGGAACACAGCCAGGATACTGTAGAACATGTATGACGGGCGTCACCTGACAATCGTCGCCAAGATGACCAATATCTGCAATTGAAAGTAAACTCAGCGAATTTACGGTACAAGCACAGAAGTGTCAACAACTTTACCCGATGATATACCATTATCGTTGGTAGCCACCGCGTTGTCAGCCTGTGCCATGCACATGTTTAGTAGGCTGATAAGCACGTAATATAATAAAACCGACACAATTATCCGATTGTTCTCATGGCCCAGCATTTTGTTATCAACGACAAATCCCGACTTCCGGCTAAATGGAAAACCTCTTGGACAGCCTCACCGCTTTTATACACGCGTCACTGCATCAGCGCGCGAGCAACGCTCGCCGCGGACATCGTTCTAATGGCAGTCTGGAATACATGACTTATTGCCCAATAAAGCACGCCCAATGCAACCTTTTTGCCTAGTAATTGCATACATGAAAACGGCATTTGTCCCGCTGCGCTCCTGGCCCCCTCCTACATATGCACAAATCGCCCACCAAATACATACAGAAACGAGTCGTTATCCATGGGGATTTTCTTGATTTTCATTTGGCAATAGTGGTCCAGTCGGACGAAACATGCGGCAGGCAGCACAAACAGCTTCAAACAAGCCAAACTGTATATAACAAGTAAGTTAAGATTAAGTTATAAATCATTTTACAAATGTATTTTAAATATGTATACTTTTCAGTTTATCAGGCTTACTGGAAATTATTTGTGTCCGGTACGATCTTAACAATTATATATTTTAACTGTAGATACGATTGGTCAAAATGACTGTCATATTCTCTGCTATTCGAAGAATTCAAGTTCAGTTCCCCTGAAAGTGTCCCACAATATTGATAATAAAAACTACCCAAGTTTATGTGATTCCAATAGATTAGTTGAGTTTTTATGGTTTATATTAGCTGTATATACGTGCACATGCGTACATATGTATACTGCTTGGAGAGCCAGGTTATCTGGATAATTTATTAATCATTTGGACAAATACTTTTATTGGACTTATACAAGTATATATTCAGCGATATTTGTTAAACCTTAACGCAGCAATGTGACCAAAGCGAGCAGCAGCAAGATTAGGAAATTGAATGCTCCGATTACTACGCTGCCGTTACGCAAGGCCAGATAATTGCGGAAATGTACAAGCTTATTCTCAGCCCAGTTGAGGTTATCCGTAACGGTTGTCTCCGATGCGGACAGGACGCTGGCAGAGCTACCAAAATCGCTGCCATGTTCCGCATTGAACTTCTTTAGTGCATCAAGCTGCGATTGTTCAGTGAAGCGTGCAGCAATGTTTGAGATGACGGTTGCAACCGAGGAGTTGCTACCCATTCTATTGGAAGAAACGAAAAAATATGATTGTATAAACTTAGAGATTATTTTTCGATTCAATACGACTTACGCCTCTGCGAGTTTAATGTAGTTAGCAGTAACCAGTTCGAAAACGGGGGTAACATTCTCGTTGTTCTCCGTGTAGAGTGTGGCCAAAACCGAGGATTTGTCCTGTCGACGAATCTCATCGGAGAGTACCAGGTTAAAGACACGTTCGATCAACTCCTGCGTCTTAACACAACCGAAGGAATTCTGCAATAGAGTCTCTTCGGTGGCCACTGTTTCTGTCTTGAATTTCTGATAGAGTTCATCCAGTTCGAAGGAACCACCTTCACGCAGAGCCACACAATAGACAACCGAGCGTATGTTCTTGGGCACGTTAGACAATGAATTGAACTGGGCCTTGGCCTGGTTAATGCAGTCTGTATGGCCGTAGCGACAGGACCAGGACAACACCTTGGTACGCAGATAGATATCGAGAGCGCTATCGTCGGGGGTTTCGTTAAATCCGAGCTTTGAATACGCCTTCGCGGTTAATTGCTTGATGTACGTGCTGAATTCGGTGGTATCGCGACCCAGACGTATGGCCAGCCAGTTGAAGCCATTGAATGCCGATGTCCATGGTATATAATTGGTTTCACTTTCCAAGTACTCCAGAACCGACAATGTCAGATTATAATGAATGTCTCCGGCTCTGGCCAAATTAAGCAGATCGTCAACAATGTGTGCACGATTAACTTCATGTATACCGCTCCAGTTGGTCGCAGTCAGAGCGTGATGAATTGCATGCCAATTGCTCTCAGTGTAGTTGACGCGATAGTAGCCAGTCTGCTGGATGTTGGCAATAATCCAGCTGACAGTGCTGTTCAAATTTACAATAAGTTCAACGCCAGTCGCATTGGCCAGCAAGACCTTTGGCGTCGTATCAACAAAGTTCTTCTCTTCGCTGGTTGTGTAGCTGATGGGAACAGTGTAGCGCAGCGTGTTATTGGCTGGCGTAACATCTGGACTGATTAGGAAACGCTTCTGACTGAATGTCACGGATCGTCCATTAGTCGACAATTCGGCATTGATCAGGGGATAGCCAACCTGCGTGGTGTAGCTGTTGAAGATTGACTCGGCGCTACTATTGAAACGGTTACTTGGCCAGTTGACACGCAAAGCGTCCAGTAGGTTCTGCGGTACAGTGTTTGTGTATTGGCTGCGGGTAAAAAAGGAAATATGATATGATATGTAACAGGGAATCAAGTTCAAGATCGGTTAACCCAATTTATATAGCATTTTCGATAAGTTCAGATCAGTTTGAATCGAATGAAATTCGAATTTGAAGAAATTCTAATTGTTTTTTAAAATTTAAATGTACTCACTGTTTTTTCAAATATTGTTGCAGAGATTTCTGGAAGTTCTCAGAGCCCATGGTATGCTCGATCATGCGAATGACGGTGGCACCCTTATTGTATGAAATGCTGTTGAACATGCGACTCAAATGGGATGGCGTGAATGTGTTCGGCTCGGTCAACGGATTGGTAGCACTTGTGGAATCCATAGTCATAACCGATTGTATTTGATCGACAACAAACTGTTTCTCCAGCTCCCATTTGGTTTCAACGAATGCGGTGCCAAAGTATTGGAAGTAACGAGCGAAACCCTCGTTCAGCCACGTATAACTCCACCATTCACAGGTGACCAGATCGCCGAACCACATATGCGCCTGTTCGTGAGCAACGACGGCTGCAATTGACTGACGCGACGACAATGTCGTTGCGGACTCATCGACCAATAGACTGCGCTCCCGATATGTAAGCAAACCCCAATTTTCCATAGCACCCGCTGAGAAATCCGGTATGGCAGCCATATCCATTTTATCGTTACCCAATTCAAAATAGTTCAAGTCCAAATATTTACTCATTTCATCGAGTATATTCCGGCCGACATTGAAACTGTACTGGGTCTGAGCATAAAATTCTGGACGTGCGTATACGCCGAAGGTTGAGTCCTTGCGAGCGATAAATTCCGAGAAGATGAAGGCGAGCAAATAGGTCGACATTATCGGTGTCGTTTTGTACACATCCAAAAAGTATTCGCTAACGAAACAAATCGAAAATCAAATTGAAAATCAAAACTATATAAAAATATATATATGTAACTTACTCTACATCGCTGGGAGTTGAGGAAATTTGACGCGTATTGCTGACCGTGCTGTAGGTCTGATGACGCTTCAGATTAACATCGAACGTGGCCTTAAAGCGTGGCTCGTCGAAGCAGGGGAATGCACGGCGGGCGTGATGAGTCTGAAACTGTGTCGATCCCAACCACTTGGTCTCATTGTTGTCGTTAACATACTGACTGCGATAGAATCCATGCATATCCTCCGACATGTAACCCGTATATACGAAATGCAAAATATACGATTGGTTCGCTGTGAGTTCGCCGGATACAGTTAAATTCGAAATGTCAGTGTCGACATTGCGAGTACCCAAAACGTTCAGAGTCTGTTTGGTAATTGCTTGGCCCGTTGCTGTCGGCTTTGGCCAGTATTCTCGGAGCGAATAAGTCAGATTTTTCGAATGCAACATGACGTAATTTGTCGTTGTTTGAGGCACGATTTCGATATAGACCTCGCCATCGAACGTGAATTGCTTGGTATTATATTTGTCCAGCAAATAGGGACGCAATGTTATGTTATAATTGACCGGATCGATATTTGTCGATAATCTATATTCCTCATCTGGGGTCACATATGGTGCGGGCGGCTGTAGTTCTATAGTTTTTGCATAAACCACAAGGACAGGCAGACAGATAGCTGACAGGAGTGCCAGGCGCAGGACTATCATTTTTACTGCAATTTTGAGAGATAAGTAAATAATTCGATTAAAACCAACGTTCGATTCAATCACGAGTCACTTGTTCAGATCGTGTGTATTTCATCACGTTATACAACTAATTTGCACTCACTTCAGTTTTCCGAACCTTGATATATTTTACACTGGTTTTCAACACGTCCCTACCGACACGCGATTCGGCTACTAAGCGTAGCTGGTTATCGACGGCACTATATATAAGCTTTTTGGGCCAATTCTATCAACGATTTATCTCTAACCTCAAACATTTTATTTCAGTCAAGATAATGCATACATAGATTAAGCGACGATTACGCCGATAAGAGCACAAGACGGTGATTTACGTGTTATATATATATATATTTTTATATAGCGCACCGGTACCTAACTATCATATAGCATACAGTCATAAAAGCGAATCGAGCTATACATATGTGTGCGATTTGATTGGCCAATATTCCAAAGATCATGGGGATATGACTCATCGTAATTATTCGGAAGTTTCAAACATTTCACAATTCTATTTCGATCTACCCACAAACACATACCCTATGTATTTTATACACACCTAGCATAGTGCTTACTTATGGATGACTTCTTTGGCTGTTCCATCGATTTAAACTTTATACACTTAGAAGTTATCAAAAAAACATAATTTTCCTGACTACTTGAGTGTAATTTCCTTACAACCTAAATAATTTAAAATTTTACACTAATCACTTTGGAGATTCAACGAAAATACTTAGGCAAAGATATACCCAAAAGGGTTATGCACATTTTATTTGCTAGTTTCTATTGACTGACCGTAAAAAACCATGTCATACCCGACCGCATCTGGAGAAGAAACTGTGCAAGTCTAAAAGCAGATATTGAAAACCGCGTATGCTAAATGAAACTCAGACTTGAACTCGAATTGCACAGTGTTTTATCTAATCAGAGATAAATTCGAAACAAAAGTGACTTCATGTAATTGACAAAAGTACTATATATACTTGGAACTATAATCAATGATTCTTGAGTTGCTTTCAATGTCATCGACGTCTATAGGCTCAAATTGGCGCGTCTCAATGGCGGATTAATCAATATTGCCGATTCGAGTTGATTGCCTGTGGCAGATAAGTTAACCACTATCCCCCCCGCCCACTTCAATTGCTTCCATGTGATCGATCTAATGTCATATTGATAAGTATTTGAGATATTTACGATAGGCATTAAAGTAATTAATCGAGCGGAACCTAAAGAAACCGAAATTTCATAATAATCATAAAGTATTCGCATTATCACGCCATAAAGCCCTAATGTAAACCTAATCAAAAATACGAAAGATCGTAAGTTTATGGCAATTTTATTGTTATCGATTGGTGTATGAAGTTGTGTGTGTGTGTGTATTATAGTATGTACAATCTTAAATCAGCGTCTTATGTCTAGAAGAATTTTGCGGCCAGAAGGCACAAAACCAGAGCTAACATAGATACGCTGGCAGCCGAGGGGCTACCGTTGCGGAAATTGGTCACCCAGGCGATAATTGGGTCGCGATTGGCTGTTAGCCAATCCTGGTTAGCCTTAATGTTGGCATCTACACTAGCCTGTAGGGTATCTGGAACGTATTCGGATCCCTTGACAACATCAACAAGTGTCTGCAATTTGTTCTTCTGATTCTCGTTGACAACATATGCCGACATGCTAACGATGTCAGAATATAGCGGATTAACGCCACCAAAACCAGCATTTAGTTGCCCATATTTCTGCCAATTTTCGAGCAAGAAATCAATGCATACGAACAGACCCAACTCGCCACGCGAATACGTCGGGCTTAGCAGAGTGTAGGTTTCCTGCGTGCGCAATTTATCGCCAATACTGCTCTCAACAAACTTCTTCAGTTGGCTCTCGGACTGGGCACAGCCCAGGGCCGAGATGAGCAGGCGTCGCTCGGCCTGATCATTGGAACTCAACAGTTTGTTGTACACAAAGTCGAATACCTGATCGGTAGCTTGCTTCAGGCCATTGCAATAGACGGGTGTCTGTAGATTTGGTTCAATTTCTGTACCATTCTCGGCCAGAGCCAGCAGCTTGTTATTGGTCTCGTTCAGGCAGCTCTTCAGGCCGGCCAAGCAGGCAATATTGATGACAACGTTACGTGTATATTTCACCAAATGCTGCTCTCCATGCACATCGTTAATGCCAAACTTATCGTACGCCTCGCTGACCAATTCCTCAGCATACGACTGGAAGTGCTTGTAGGACTCGTCGCCGCTCAGATAACGATTGAACAGCGTGATGGCCGTATTGGCCGCCGACCAGGGTGCGTATTGGGTTTCCTGTGGCAAATAGGTGAGCAGCAGCAACAGTGTGGCATGTGACACACGTCCGCTGGTTGTGAAACGATACAAGTCATTGATCAGCTGGGCGCGATTGCGTGGATGAATCTTGTGCGGACGTTCGAGCAATCCATCGATGATTAGCTGCCAGTTCTGGGCATCATAGTTGATGCGATAGTAGCCAGTCGATTGTTTGTTCAAAATCAACCATTGTTCATTGTCCAGCCGCGATTCATTGACAGTTATATTGTTCTTGAGCAAATAGTGTGTGGCTTCGGTCTTACGAAAATCGGGATCCGATTGTATGGCATAGTTGATGGGTATGTGCCAGGTATTTTTGCCTACGGCATTTGCACTATTCGTATACTGTTCCTGTTCGACGGTAAACGATCCATTGTAGTGGCGCACCACATTCAGTAGCGGCAAACCACCCTGGCGTGTCCAGCTGGTCAACATCTCATTGACGGTTGCGGGCACCGCATAGTTCTCCTCGACGGCAGCGACTTTAATTGCATCGAACAGTTTTGTCTCATTGGCAGCAGAGTATTTGCTGTAAAATGCAATTGCATTAGGTCATCATTGGCTGATTTAACAAACCTATGTCAACTCACTTGGTCTCCAGATAGTTGTGCAGACCACGCTGGAATACGGTATTGGTCAACGCATTACGCCACATGTCCAGCACGGAACCTGCCTTGGCATAGGCAATGTTATCGTATAACAAAGCGATTTCCGATGGTTTCTCCACAGAGTATGTCATGGGACGAACATTCGGGTTACCATCAGTAACCATGGCATTCTGATAGGAGCCAGCATGGAACACCTGGAAGATGTCCCACTCGGGATAGGCCTGTGGAAGCGGGGTAAGTATTAAGTTAAACTCGAAGAAAGTTAATCAATGTCTTACCAAGTCGACAGCCAGATTTTCGAAGAGCGTGGCGAAACCCTCCTTCAGCCAAAGATAGTTCCACCATTCGATGGCAACCAGATCACCGAACCACATGTGCGCATCTTCATGCGATTCAATGGTGGCAATATTAGTCTGCGTGTTGATTGTAGAATTTTCTGTATTGTACAACAGATACTCCTCCCGATAGGTGGCCAATCCCCAGTTTTCCATGGCACCGGCAGCAAAATCAGGTATGGCTGCTTGATCGAGCTTGGGCAGCGCAAATGGCACACCAAAATAGCCGGACAAACGCTTCTCCACAAGCATTCCAGTAGTCAGTGCCCATTCCTGTTCATTTTCGGTACCCTTGCGAGAATAGACACGCTGCGGCAAACCATTCAGTTCGCCCTCGCTATAGACAAACTCGGATACAATGAAGGCAACCAAATAGCTGGACATCTTTACTGTGGTTTTGAAGGAGGTGATTCCAGAGCTGCAAAAAAAACAAATCGTATGTCACGAGAGTTAGTGATTCCTTGAACCTCACTTCCTTTTGAGGCTCTGCACAAACCTCGACTTGGTCTCGTTTACTGGCATATTGCTGATGGCATTGTAGCTGGGATCGTGATGTATGGTAATGGTGAAATTGGCACGTTTTGCTGGCTCATCATAGCAGGGGAACGCGTGACGGGCATCGGTGCTCTCGAATTGTGTGGTGGCCAAATATTTGGTTTTACCCTGCGCATCCTCATATGTGGACAAATAGAAACCGCCGTTGTCCTCACGCAAATTGCCCTTGTATTTGATGGTCAGTTGCCAGCTGGTACCGGCAGGGAAGCTGACATCTTTGGCTTCCAGTATGAGGAACTCACGATCTGTATCCTGAGTATATTCCAAATTGATTTCACTGCTTTCCTGCACATCGGCCTGAATAATCGTGGCCTCGAAGCCATCCAGCTGACGTGTATGTACCACAATTGTCGATGTGTCCTGAAGCACCTTCAGCAAAATGGTCACGCTACCAGTGAAACTCTTCTCGCCCAAATGGACATTCGTATGCAGCGTTATATCGTATTCCAGCGGTTCGGTGGTATTGGGCAGACGATAGGTTTCCTCGTCGGCACGAGGCGTAATAATACGTTGATTGGGTGCTTCGAGCAGCTGAAGTTGCTCGAACGGTGGAAATTCGCGTACAACCGCTGCTTGAGCCACAAGGGCCACAAGTCCAAGGATTACGAACGAGGCGAGACCGCTTGCCATGTTGTTGTGCACGATGTGACGACAACTGGACAATAACTGAGCAACGATCGCTGCTAAGGCACTTTTAAAGCGTGTCTATCGTGATAATTTTCAAGTTATTCAAGTGCATAACAACTAGCCGAGCCAATTTTTATAAGTTTGACGAATATAAAGATAATTCTAATCATAATTTGACACCACGCCCAGTCCACTAACATTAAATCGTTAAAACTGTAAATCAAAGAAATCGATCCTGAAAAAAGCCATGTGCCACGCTCCACCGATAGCCCTAGCTGTGAAGTATATTGTCATACGTGGTTGTCAACTGGAATTAACCAAGTTCATGTTAGATAACAATTTTCGAAGAAAAATCATTTTTATACCCGCTACTAGTAGAGTATTATAGCTTCGTGCCAACCGAAAATGTTTGTAACAGGCAGAAGGAGACATCTCCGACCCCATAAAGTATATATTTTCTGAATCAGCATGAACAGCCGAGTCGATATAGCCATGTCCGTCTGTCCGTCTGTCTGTATGTCCGTCCGTATGACAACCTAGATCTCAGCTATTATAAGAGCTAGAGCTACCAAATTTGGGGACAATATTTGTTAATTCTGCACGCAGATCAAGTTTGTTTTGTATTTTTGCCCCGCCTCCATCCGCCCCCATAAATCGAAAAAAAACCGATAGTAGCTGCAAATATAGCTCTACAGCAATCATTTTTTATAGGTGTGATAAAAACCATCCTGCGGGCGTTTCAATAAGATCGGCTGATAAATAAGGAATATATTGAAGAAATATATTGCCCGTGACCATGTGCTTATGTTAGTTCCCGAGTTCAACTCCAGCAGCAGGCAACTTTTTGTTTTAATTATGTGCACCGAAAATATTCCTAATGCAATTTTATCGGTCATTGCGTAAGAAATGCAGTGGCCGAGTGGTGATGGAAGCTGACTGTTAAGCGAAGAGGTTCGGAGTTCAGCTCCTAGGTGCGGCGACCTTAATTTATTTTTTTATATTTATTTTTTTTCGTATCATATATTTTTTTTTTTTTTACAGTGTGTTGCAAAATTCAAAATAAGTTTTGAGTATATTTAAAGCCACTTAGAATCGAAAGAGCAGAAATGCAAAAACAAACGACAAATCTAATTAGATATGTTGAGATGTATTGTGTGTATGTATGTATAGGCGTCTCTTTCACACATGCATAATTTAGAGATCTCTGCTGAGTTATAACTGAAAAGTAATAAAAGCAAAGGGCAACAGCCAATAAGAATCGAGTGGAACTTGCACAGGCAGAACAAATTAGAGACGGAAAGAAATAAAAAGCAAGAACGCATTGTTCACATTTGGCACGTGATTTCCGAAGAGTTGTAGCGGGTATATCACAGTCGAGTACGCTCGACTGTAGCCTTTCCGACTTGTTCAAATTACTGATTTGATTTGATAATAAGCTTAGTATTAGCGTGGCAGGTGCCGTCTGAGCATGTGTCTGAAATTTCAAGTACCATGAACTCTTAATCCCATTCATTGAGTTAGAAGTTGCTTCTTCGTAAATTACTTGAAGTTTATTGATTTGTACTAAGGTTCTACGCTCTAGTGGGTTCTCAAGAACCTGTACACTTATGGCCCTTCCTACTCATGTGTGTGAGTACCAAAATTAACGAGATTATACAAAAACTAACGCATGTTGCCCTTAAACCTATGATGACCTAACAAAATCCTTAATTGCATTTCTTTTATTATTCGTGTGATCATGTTTGAGGAATATAAAGTAGGACGGAGGGGTAGATCTCTGGAATATTTATAACTATTAAAAAATAAAAACACTTAAATATGCCACTTTTAGCAATATCAAAAGCTACATCTTATCTCATGCAGCTCTAGATTTGACAATATCAATTTATTTTAGAAACATTTGTAATGATACGGGGGCAATGTGCAGCCATATCATACAATCGGGGAAACTGAACAATCAATTTAAATTATGACTTTTATCTGGATCATAAGCATGGACGGTTCATAAATATTTGTTTTATAGGGATCATGACTTTGAGAATGTTGCTATGACAGACATATTTGTTGTGTGCGAACGTAACTTATCTGCGATAATATAATAATTACGTATGCATTAAACAAAGAGAGCAGCGAGATGCTTATAAAGTTTATATATTTAAAATTCAATTTCTTGTATAACCCCCGTCTGTTTTAACTTTGGAATGATATAAAAAAGGCGTAGTTAGTTTAAATTAAATTTAATACGTTTAAGGGAAACATTATTCAATGGACATTGCACAAGATCGTAGCAATCGCGACAAGCAACGTTAGCAGAGAAACACCGATTGCAGGTGCGGAATTGCCAGTGCGATATGAGCTAATCCAGTTGATAACCGGATCGCGATGCGTATTTAACCAGTTGAAATTTGATTGCATATTTGTATTGACTGTAGTGATCAGATCGTCTTTGATATGGTCTGCTCCATCGGTGCTGACCGTCGTTACCAAGGCATTAAGCTGCAAGCGAGATATGGAAATAGAATATATCAGTACTTTATATTGTTTTTTTTTTTTTTCATTAAGTTTCGTGCTTACCCTGCTTCGCTGCGAATCGCTGACAACATAGTTGGCAATGCCGCGTAATGCTGAATCCAAAGGCTTGGCCGTTGTGCTCAGTTCTCCATATGCCTGCCAATTGTTCTCCAAGAAGTCCAAGCTGGCAGTCAGACCAGCCTCACTTCTTGAGTAGGCCGCATTCAGGAGAGATGTGCGTTCTGAGTAAGTCAGCGAGTTCGTTGCGATTGAGTTCTCAACGAATGTCTTGAGCTGTGAAACTGTATGGGAGCAGCCCAAGGATGAAATGTACAGCGTGCGATCGGTTGATACGGACGAGCTCAAGAGTTGCGAAATCACCGAGTTGTAGGTGCTATCATCAGTCTTGCGCAATCCAGCGCAATAAGCCTGTGTCCGAACAGTTGGCTCTAGTGCAACACCATTCTGCAGATAATTCTTCAATTTCTGTGCCGATTCTGTGTAGCATTTCTCGCTGCCCACCTGACAGGCCAGGCTAATCAGTGTGACGCGCAGATAGTTGTTAAGATAATGCTCGCCGGGCTGCTCATTAACGCCCAACTTGAGGAAAATATCCTCCATAAGTTCAATGACGAACTGCTGGAATAGCTCATAGTTCTGATCGCCTCGTAGATACTGATCGTATATGGTCAGTATACTGTTGGCCGTCGACCACGGTGCATATTGATCCTCGTTCTTCAGATAGGCCAATAGCTGAAACAGTGTGGCCTGACTAATGCGATCGGTATCGACAAATCGATAGGCATCGTGCAAAAGTTGTGCACGATTACGTGGATGGAACTTGTACGTTTCATCGGCCAGGCCCTGTGCGATCAATCGATAGTTTTCTTCATCGTATAAAATGCGATAATAGCCAGACGATTGTTTGTTCAGCAACAACCAATCATCGCTAACGATATTCACATTCGTGATCGATGTATTTGCAGTATTGAGCAAATAATGCGACGCACTTGTATTCCGATAATCATAGTTCGAGGACACGGCATAGTTAATGGGCACATACCAGGTATCGGTATTAACGATAGTCTTGTTGTTAATAAAACGTTGTTGGCTCACGGTGAACGTGCCCGACGCGTAGTCACGTGTCACGGTCAGCAACGGATATCCTGCCTTGTGTGACCATGACGAGAAAATGGTGGCCACATCGACGGGTAGCTTTTGATTCAGTTCATTGGCTGCGGCTTGCAGCGAGGCGAACAGATACCACTCATCGGCAGAAGTGTATTGACTGAGGGAAACGAAATAATTAAATGAAATTAAATTTATAATTCACAATTATTCAGATCAGGATGCGACTTACTTTTCGGTCAGATAATGATTGAGTCCGCGACGGAATACCGCATCTGTCCAGGCATTCTTGAACATGTACAACACACAGGCGGGCTTGGCATACGAGAAGGTATTATAGCGATTCGAGATTTCGGATGGCGTTTGCACGTAATGTGTCATCGGGACAGCTGAATCTGCGGCATCGTTAATCAAAGCACTGTTATAGTCGCTGACCTGGAAGATCTGATAGGTATTCCACTCGGGAAAAGCAATGTCATTCGATTCGTATGAGAATAAGGTGGCAAAACCCTCCTTCAGCCAAAGATATGTCCACCATTGGATCGAGACCAGATCACCGAACCACATGTGCGCATATTCGTGACCAATAATGTTCGATATACTCGTTTTTAGATTAATCGTTGAGCTCTCCTTGGTCCACCACATGTACACTTCGCGATATGTGGCCAAACCCCAGTTCTCCATGGCACCGGCCGAGAAGTCCGGAATACCGGCCTGATCGAGCTTGGGCAGCGAAAAGGGAACACCAAAGTAATTGGCCAAACTGGACTCAACCACGAGACCCGACCACAACGCCCATTCCTGTTCGTGTTGCTTTCCCTTACGGGAGAACACACGCTGCGGCACTCCGTTCAACTCGCCCGAGGTATATTCAAAGTCCGATACAATAAACGCGATCAGATAGGGCGACATTTTTGGAGTTGTTTGGAAAACCGTAATGCCATTGCTAGTATAATAAAGATATGGATGAGGAAGCTGCTAGTCATTTGTTAAACGGCTAAAACAAACCTCGACGCTGCCTCGTCCACGGGCATATTGCTAACGGCCGTATAGGTGGAACTATGATGTATGGTTATGGTGAAATTGGCACGCTTCGCGGGCTCATCGTAACACGGAAAGGCGTGACGGGCATTGGTGCTCTCGAATTGTGTGGTGGCCAGATTACTAATGGAGGAGATGATTTATTTGAGGAAGAAAAGGGTTAAGTAATTATGCAAGGTTCGGACAGCACACTAAGCTATCAAACAGATCATCTAGATCGCCTCAGTACTTACTGAATAGTGCCATTATCATCGGTATAGGTGGATAAATAGAAACCACCCTGATCGGTACGCAACAGGCCAGTGTAGTTGATGTTCAGGGTCCAATTGCTGCCGGCAGTGAAGGCGGTGGCGCTCGTTAAGATCAGAAATTCGCGTGTAGCATCTTGGGAAACGGTAAGTGGGATTTCCGTACTTGTGGCGACATCCGTGTTAATGATGGACGCGGTAAAGTTATCGGTTTGCCTCACATGCAAGGTGACCGTATTGGAATTATTCACAACGATGATATTGATCTTTACTTGGCCCGTAAAGTTTTTCACTCCCTGATCAACTTCTGTCCACAATTCCACATTGTAGGCCACTGGCAACGTATTGTTGGGCAATCGATAGTTTCCTGCGCTATTATCATCCGCACGCGTTTGAATGCCAGCATATTGAAGTTGATTTCCTTTTGTCTCTAGCTGTGATCCATCTATATCCAAATCCAGCACTCTTGTCCTTGCCTGCAGGCTGCCCACGCGCAATAGCAGGAGCAGCACAAGAAGGTACTGTAGCCTCGATTCCCCTAGCCAGTGCGCCATGTCGAGCGCTCCGAAATCGGATGGTTATAACACGTCCGCTGCGAACTATTCGCATATTTATTGAAAATTTTATATCTTATCCTGAAGTGATCCCATAAAGATAGTTCCACTGCAAATAAAACGATAAAGTCACATAAAAGTGCACTCATTCTTGCTGTTTACCCTAAATAGTAAGTAGAGTAAGAAAAACCGATAACTATAGTCATTCTGCCACCTAATCTCTAGACATTGGCTATAAATATTTTCAATTGTTTTGTATTTCTAATTGTGCGATACAAGTACTTTTATAGTGCACTACACCTTACTTTGTATTTACACTCTCATACGCACGACCCTAAAGTTTCCATGTGTGATAATACACAATGACTTTGGATTTTCCATAAATGCATGCGACTATTTCAGCGAACCCAAGAAGAATCAGAGTATCACCTGCGGGTTAACAATTGCTCCCGTGCCCAACAAGATTTTTGTCAATCTTATTTATATCGATTTCGTGTAGAAAATTTAATCAGTCAAATTTCAATGGCAAACTCGATCAACTTGGGAGTAAAGCACATGAGAAATATCAACAATAGTAAACTAAAATGAGCTATAATTAAAAAGGCACAATATCAATAATGTGCACAATCATACAGAGAACAAATTTCTGCTTATCAGCGTCTTTTTAATTTTTGATGGAATATCAAGGCCACCTTCTGCATGCCCAGCCAGCTTCAGTCTTAATTAAAGTTATTAAACTTTAAAATTCGGAATGCTGTAATCGAGTGATTGCAGGTACCTGGAATAGAGTTATATTTCTTCAAACAGTTTCTTTAATTTTGTAACGTTTTTGCAAAATTTATTTTAGTTAACCTTCGGCTTAAATGATATATGTACACAATGCAAACAATAACAATTAATAAGGAGAATTTCGAGTGTTACGTTAACAGATTAAATCGCAACGCACTTTTGAAAATTCTACCGGCTGTACCGAGCAGACTTTGGCGACGACTCGAACCGTTGCCAACATTAAGCGAGGCGGCATATAAGGTTTCGACCTCGTTATCTGGCTGAGGCAGCTGCTTGAGAAGCCAGTTGTGTATCTGATGTTCGAACTTTTCCAGAAACTGTTGATTCTTACGTATCTTTTTGCCAATACGATTTGAATTCTCCGATAAAAGATCCTCAGTAATCAAATGCTCGTCCTGCATATAAGTTGCAATTGTTTTTCGCAGCATTGTAAACTGAAAGAAGTCAAATCATTTGAAATTCTGAATACGATCAATACGAATAAATTCGAGACTTACGTATGGTAACTGGTGCTCGGTTACATAGGCAGCAATATCGTTAAACGTTGTTATGAAATTAGTTGCTCGAGCGAGATGCCTATAGTTGTGTTCGATAAAGTTCCAGATAACTAATCGTGATGCCTTATTCGATTTGAATACATAACTCAAATACATCAGACACTCATTTTCGTTGAGCAATTGAAACGTTGAGCCATTTCCCATTAGCATATTGAGCAGATGATGCATATGCTGAGGATTCTGCGTACATCGCAGTGAGTAAATAATATCATCGAAGAAACCGGTATCACGATCCGCTGTCTTAAGTACTTCGATGACTCGGGCGAAATCCTCATCGTTTTGTGTGCGTAATCCCAGGCAGAGTATGTTGTCTTGTATGGCATAATAGTCGGCGTAGTCTTTCTCGATATTTGTCCGATTGAAGATATATTCATAGGCTAGGTTTCGGGTGAATGTCTGGCACTCGGGCACTTGTGCTTTGCACGCAATCGGCAGTATATCCGAGTTGGCCAACTTCTCCAAATGTCCCTGATCGCCATTTAGTTTGCTCGACAGACGGCCGTAGATGCGTGCAACCAGACGACGCAGAAACTGATTGAGAAGCGAATACGACGGAGTGCCCAAAAATGTTTTATCCAACAGATCAATAATATTCGATACATGATGCCAGGGCTCATAATCATTTTCGAATTCCAAATACTTAAGCAGTTCGAAAATAACTTCAATAGACTCGATCTCGTTGCGTTCGAAAAGCGATCCGAGATCTTGAATGAGTGCGGCGCGATTCATGACATGTATGACCGTATGATTCTTTTGCAATTGTCGCGCGATCGCTCGCAAGTTTTCCGTGTCGTAGTGCACGTGATAGAAGCCCGTCTGCTGTTTATTGACAATCAACCAATCGTTTGGGTTCAATTGCAGTTGTAGATCAACCAAACTGGATGTATGTTCTGTTACGGGCGGCATAAAGTACTCAACGTGGGTGTGCTCAAAGTTGGCAGACTGCGTGGTGGCAAAATTCAAGGGAATCCACCAATGTTCGGTTTTGGAATGTAAGGAACACTGTCTGAATGTGATCGTATTATTCTCATAATTTCGTATGACCGACACGGTGGGCAGCCATTCGCTGTGCGTCCATGATAGCATTATTTCGGGTACCATGCGTATCCAATCCTGATTCTTGAATTGTGCATCCTCCAGCAGAGCCGTCTGCAGCGAATCGAACAGATTTAGTTCAGTGACCACACTGAATTGGCTGGAAGAGCATATCAACTTTGGGACATAAATTGCAATTAACCAGTTCAACCAGTTCAACCAGTTCGTTGGTTTCCGATCGACACTTACTATTTCTTCAGGTACTGACTGATGCCATGCACAAAGGTCTTCTGACGGAAGGCGTGATGGAACATTCGGATGACGCAGGCCGAGCGCTTATAACTGATAATATCGAATAGGTTCATTATATCCGCCTCGGACTCCACGTAGTAGGTCATCGGACGCACATCGAAGAAATTACTGTAGGTAAAAGCCAGATCCAATTCGTCTCTAATGAAGATATTCATCACATGCTGATTCGGATGGAGCTTAAACAAATAATACGGAAATTATTTAAGGTATATAAAAAAATATGTATGTGTGTCAGAAACTTATGATGCAATGAATAATAAATAACCATAAATAAGCATTTATTTATTTACATATTGAATCATGAATGATTGTGTCGTATGAAGGTCTCTATTACATAAGTATGTTTAAGCAACCTACCAGATCTGTAATTATGTAACTGAAGTATGTAGCAAATCCTTCATTAAGCCAGACATAAGACCACCATTCGGGTGATACCAAATTGCCGAACCATTGATGTGATATCTCATGATTTTGCATGACAATATCTCGCAATTGTTTATGCGAATCGGTTGAATCCACCACTGGCATAATACTGTCCTCCTTGAAGGTGATCAAACCCCAATTCTCCATGGCAGCACCTTGATTCTTTTTAAGCTCAACATGATCCAGTTTGGGCAACGAGTAGGCCACGTCAAAGTAATCCTCAAAAGCGGCAACACAGAGCACAGCATTCTTCAGTCCACTTCGACCCTTGTTCTTCCGGGTCGGCGATGAGTACATGCTCTGCGTAACGCCACGATAGGTTTCAGAGATTTGATCGAAATTCGATATGACAAATGCCATTAAATAGGTGGACATGACGGGTGTAGTCTGGAAAGTGGTTGTTGTCAGCTCGCTGTACTCAATGAAATCGCATTATAGCTATCTACATAGACTCGAATTTGATTTGTCAATGTGTTACCCAAGAATTTCGATCTTCTGCACCGGCATGTTGGACACCGATTTTAGGCTACTGCTGTGCGTCAAACTAATGGTAAAATTCGACTTGAATGCAGGCTCATCATAGCAGGGTAGTATAAGACGCGTGTAGGTCGGTTCGGCTTGTGTGGCGGCCACGTAGCTGAAAAATAGAAAAGTTTAAATAATTCTATAATTTTTTGATTGATGTTCGAAAAATCGATTCTGTTCTTTTTCATAAATATGATAGGACATGCCCTCTATATTGATAATATACGAGTGTTTTCCAAAATTAGACCATTTGATATCTTTGCAAACAAACAAACACCAAGCTTTTTTTATGGTTTGTGGTTCATAGTATAAGCACAATTGTTGAATACACTCGAGCCGCAAATACCCTGCACTGAGTTTACTATTTTCTTATTCTTACAACTTTGTCTTCTTCAATTGTTTTACAATATCTAACGCCTCTAAAAATAAAACTCATCTTTTTATACAACAATCTTTGTACAAAATATTGCATCACGAGCTTCTACATTTGATGCTGATATGTGTATTTATTTACTTTGTAGATTAATTAATTACTGTATAAAATGTATATACCCATTGTGTAATTTTAAGTGGCTTCGAGTTATACCCGTTAGTAAAAAACACAATCATGCATTTTGTGTTGAAGCGCTATCTCGACTCTTCACTGTCTCATCTGCCCGCGATAAGAGTTTGCCAGATTTCAGTGTACTGACAGGCATGCCCCTTTATGACGAAAAGTGGTATACCTATAAATATACTATGTATGTATGTAAGTATGTGTACGCAGTGTGTACAGTGTACAATGTGTCCATCTGTACAAGTTTGTTTACACGCAACGAGGTGACTCGCATGGTTAATCCGATAAGACTGACGATCGGTCTATGCAGACCCAATTCCATAGAAAAGACCCATTTAATGTTATGTTAATTAATTTTCGGCTAAAATAGAACTTGCGCTCTCACTGAGCAGTGTAAGTATCACATGAGTACTTTGAAAATATAAGTGTATTTCTTATCTGTTTTCAACAATTTCATTTTTGATCAGTTTTGATATTTCGTAAACACAATTAATCTCACATGCTTGAGGCCGTCGTCTGTGTAACCCCTTCGCAGGCATGCAGGGTATTCACAGCGAGACTCAAGAAAAGCAAAAGTCCACTCGGTTTGATAATGCAAATACGCGACTGATTGTCTATCTATTCACATAAAAGCTTTGCTTATATAATGCGAAAGCACGCGTGGCGTACACAACTCAAGATTAAGTGTACAAGTACTAAGTTAATTTTGTAATGCAGTAATGGCATTGACCTTAGCCACATCCATGTGTGCTTATCAAACCGGAATAATAACAAAACTAAACTCACGTTGTTGAATTGGTAATTGGATCCTCGTAGGCCATGCGATACAGGCCCTTTGGCTTTGTGCCCATTATGCCCGTATAGAGTACTTCCAATCGGTACCGTTGACCCGCCTCGAAAGCCTGATAATTCTCGATAGCATGTATCACAAGAAAAGTACCATGTGGATCGTATGTGTGTGTCACATCGTCGACAAGTTCACCAACAGCCTCCGGCCTGGCATTGTCTAGAAGTCGCAGTGTTATATTTATATCGCTTAGATTTTTAGCATGTAGCACAATCTCATTTGTCGATGTTCTAATCTCAATGTCTATGGTGGCATTTCCGTTAAATCGAAAATCGCCATCATGTATATTACTGCTTATATGCAAATGATAGCCCAACGGATATGTATCATTGGGCAAGCGCAGTGATCTGCTCGATGGCAGATGAGGCGATGGCGTTGTTGTCGTTATTACCGGACTTGGACTTAGCTCTGACGTTGTCGTTGGCCAGCCCATAATCGCAGTATTCAGGAATATTATAATACACAATATTGCCTTGTGCATTTTACGGCAGTTTTAAAGATTACGCGAGTGAACACGCTGACTACCGAATGTTGACTAAATGCTAAGGCGACTGGCGCTGTCCCATTCGTTGTCGCTGTAACGCTAAACCCCTGGGCTGATAAGATATTGGTGTACTGATCGATAGTATAAGAGTCCATATTTAGAAAGTAAAATCAAAAGCAAACCGTTCTTCGAATGGGCTGCACGTCAAATCTAGACTGTGCTCAGCCGTAGGTAGAAAACTCTTCTGTATGCGACGAACAATAATCTCTTACTTCAATATTATGGAGACCCAAGAAATATTAACACTTAAGCATATATTTGCCCATCAATTGCCCAGACAATAACTATAGAGAAATTTGATATTATTTATTTAGGCCCTGTATTATTTAATTATTATAAATATTATTTAAATATCAGGCAGAGTATTTTACGGCTTATCAGAAATAAAAACAAGCAGCGAAGTTTGATCAAGCGAGTCCGAGAGTTTGATACCCAATTTTAAAATTCCTTATAATGCTGAGCAACGAATTATTGCTCTCTCCTCTTTTAAGCTACGCGAACGTTTTGAAATTTGAAAAATCGTTGCCTACAGTATTTAGCTTCTTGTATGTCAAAGTAATAAGTTAACACTCGAATACTTTGCTTACAAATCGCAAATATGGTAATGCGAGTTTTTATTGTGTGCTCTGTTAAATAGATTTACTCAAACTTTGTTTACATGTAAACAAATTATTGGAGGCCTATCAAGAATCGGGTATCTCTCGGTCGAGTGAGTAATTAAGAGCATGCATCGCGGCGTCTTATCGTTTCGCGGCTTCGTACACACTATATACTATATGTTTGTGCCTCTCGTGTCATGTGCTGCAGTTGAAGCTCGCATAATAGTACATATATATGCATCAGGTTGCAAAAGCGAGACGTTTATTCGACGCTTGACTTTCGCAGTGTAAAAATGTGCCTCGCTCGGCGCCTGAACTTTCTTTTGTTTTGCGCTATACTATGTGTGTGTGTGAATCACATTGACGCATTGAATTGTCGTAGAAATGGGGAATACGTGAGTATTAGGGCTTTCTATATTTGGAAAAAACTATCTTAGCATTCTATGAATTAATAAATAAATGATTTACAGTGTCAAACTCATGTCGATTGTTGTTCTGGAAAATGCATGACGTATCAATATTTCTGTGCTCCCGTCATACATAGTGACGATGACTTCAATATGATTCCGCCACTGTTCAATGATTTCTGGAGATATAGGCGCAACATTAGGCCACTTGAGGTACAGGTGGAAATTGTAACTCTGCCAGATGACAAGTCAAATACTGGTCACCATGCGTTGGAGAGAGTGGATAGTGTAACCAATTCGCCGCCGGTTGGAACAACAAACAAGTCTTGTAAGGCTATCGGATTCGAAGTAGGTTGATTTGACTCGTTCAAGTACACTTTCTCATCTTCAATTTCAACTTATATCTTACAGTGCTCCGAGAGCTCAGAGTGTTGTTCGAATCGGTGTCATACATATCTACATAGATGTGTCACCTGAACTTCCCGAAAATGCATGCTTATACGACCCATTTATATATGTATTTGAATATAATTAATAATATAAATACTTGAACAACAAAAGCTGACGTTTTTACTTACATATTATATAGAATTAATATACAACATTATATTGTTATATACCACGTACGCAAGCCCAGCTTATATGGAAAGAGAATTCATTCAATTTTACAGCTGTGCATAAACACAATATCAACAAATACAGTAAATACAATTACAATTCGCAAGAAAAGCAATATCGTAATGTTGGGTTATATATTTTTGTGGTTTTCCCTTGTGGTTTGATAAGGGTTATATTTTATTTATTTATAAAAAGATTATACATATAAGTATATATGTTGTAACATATATTGAAATATGCACAAACATCCACAGGCTGAAATTCCCAAAGCTTTTAATCTGAGCCCGCATAGCATATACGGAATGCCCTATATTAATGGTCGGATTATCATATGCTAAAACTCACATATAGGGGGTCAAAGTACAAAATAAAATTACAAAAATAGAAATTCCAGAATAAATTACAGTTACTTTCGAAAAACGTACCTTGAAAAACTGCAGATAGTAATGAAAATTCAGAAATACAAAAAAATACAAAACTAGCTGTTAAATGCTTTTCATGGGTATCGCAACGTGTATGTGGGATATTTATCACTTAAAACAACCTTGACCCACTCCCGTAGATATGCTTATTGCGCAACCGTTCGGTACTTAAGGTCGAACAGCACTCAAACATTGATTAATATCAGCAGGAGAGTTATCCGTTATCTCAGGTTGACACGTTTCGTATTTTCGTTGTTCACTTTAACTATTTACCAAGTAACTTGGCTCAGTCAACATTCAATTATCTGAAACTCTTGACACAAATGTCACCATCTCGCCTTGACTTGACATGGCAAATACTAGTAGAACGTTAAACAAGCGAAAAAGTTGCCAATTAATTGAAGCTCGGGGTCATTTCGCGGAAAATTTCTATTAAAATCAGACTGCCATCGGTTGTTTACCTCAGTTAGAAGCCAAGTTGGACAAGTAGAGCGGAAAATGATGCGGCTATTCCTATTACTTTTTGGCTTGCTGGCAGTAAGTTACTTTGCTCTCTAATTTATTTACATAAATATCATATTTATTTCAAAGACTTCTAAAGCGATGCCTACCGATTCCGTGGACGAGAAGACGGTATCGAATATTGCCTTGCTGCCGCCTTCTCCACAAAAACGTCCCCTACCACTAAATGCAGAAAATATAACTCTTTATACCACGATGTTCCTTAACTTACTCAGAGGTATTGGCGACTGGCGTAATATGGTGGCTGCCGATACCGTACAGTCAGTCTGGCAAAGTCCACCTGTGATTGATTTCAGTCGACGTCTTTTTGGAACTTAATGAATAGAATGGAAACAACGATTTCAATGAAACTAATAATGTATTCAATAAACTACCACAGAAACTAGAAAAATATGTGTAAACAAAGATTCAGTTTACACTGCCTAACTTGCATAAATACGAATGCATTTTTAAATTCTACTCAGTAGCATTTCCACATTGATTTGTTCAACATGCGCATTATATCGACAGTTGTATTTTCAATAATCCTTATTGTGGTGCTTAATCTTGCAGCTGCATTTGGTCAACGCTTAAGCACGCGTGATAAAGAGATATTTAACCAGGAAATGTTTGAAAGAATAATACATGAAGAAGTGTTACCTATTTCAGACGACATATCGCAGGTGCGTACATTTATATTTTAATACTACAAGCTAGAAAATTTCTATTCTATTTTCCACTTAGATGAAACGTATGGAGTTATTGGAGGCTTGCAAGGGTTTTGGTACAAATTGTACCCGAGCCGAACAGTGTTGCTCGGTGAGATGCATCAAAAAAACCAGAACGTGTTCGTTATTATGAATCACATTAAAAAAGTGAACACACATTTATGTATGAAAATACTATGTATACTATATGTTATTTATTTACTTAATATTTTAGGACAAAATAAAGATTATTATCAATCTTAAAGTACCAGATACTAGATATTTAAAAGCCAACAGCATAGTGTAGTACACCAATTTACTAAGGATCAGGGCTGCCTACTTTTGGCAACAAAAACGGCTGATATTTAAAAAAAAAAACCAAACAAAAATTACACACAAAAAGCGGAAAAGAGCTAAAGAATTTATAATGAAAAGCGTAAAAAAGGGTTTAAATTATAATATCTTAAAATGAAAATTAGGCAACACATTCTATTATTTAATTTTAGATAAATTGTACAGAAAAAATTGGAATTCCAAAAAAAGGGGGAAAAACAAAATTATTATAAATAAAACCCAAAAATTCCCGCTTTCCGCAATTAATAAATTTAACCTTCGGCTTACTACGCTGCTTATGAAAATCTGCTAACTTATCAGCAAGTTGGCAAATGCTTTGTTGCCCTTATATATGTATATGTTGTGCTCTTGATTTGTCCGATAATGAGCCAGGTTACATCTCATTCGTGACTCGTTGTCAACATTCAGTCAGTTGGCAATAATAAAGTGTATCGAATGCCACGCCCATTCAACTGTACGCCTTTACATCGAAAGTAATGTGAAGTGAAGTGTTTGCTTCGGCACAATCGAATGGCATATATGGGTGTAAGGGGCGTTGGGGTGTGTGTATGGCAAGCACACTCACACAACCCAACACACACACAATATTGTAGCAACAACAAACAATATTTCCGCCGCTGCAGACAATGCGACTGAGACGTTATTGAAATATGCGCATACCCAGTATAACGGGAACAAGGCTAGTAAAGCTTGGAAAAATATATTTAACGTGCCCAAGCCAGTATCTGCGGCCTTATAAATTATATATTTGCAACATATGAGTATATACTCTCAAGCCGTTCTCATCGTTTCTCAATCACAATGAACTTTCATGGTTTATGCAGGGTGCAGTCGTACATACATCGACCTATTGAATTAACATCAGAGATCAGTACAGTATCGCCTAGTCGAGTGCGATCAACTAGTGCCACATTCATATTCATAGACGTGCATTGACACATTCACAAAAAGACAGACACGCGCACTCGAACCTGGACAGACACGTATCGCAAATGATTCGTTCCTTGCAGCACACACACACAAAGCGTACACAATGAATTTAGACAGCAATTGTTTGGGTTTGTTGCTGTAGTTTTACACACGCTTTGCATCTATTGGTGGATTCTTTTGTACTCGAATCGGCTTATTCAATATGACAACGTTTCGACGTTTGTTATTACAACTGTGAACGTACCGTAAATGTTCTAAGCTTAAGTAAAGATTTTTCTAAGGCCGCCTCTTAGGCATTATGGAATCAAATGAATCCTTTTTAATAACTTGTATTTCGGGATCGATTACAAAACATAAACATAAAAGTAGAAAAAGGCTGGCTTAGCTTAGCGCAAAATTCTTGTGGTCTATTCTAGGGAGTTTTATTATTTTTCGGTTATTCCACCCTCACAGAGGAAGACATTAAAAATGCGGAAGTGTTTCATGTATCCGCCATGCAGCGACAAAGTGTGTTTCCCTTCCGGTTTTGTCGCCATCGAAGAACATGATGGCACAGTGGGCAATTTGTTCTTTTTTTGGCAATTAATTTATTGTTTTTTTAAATATTAATTTTTATTTAATATATGCATTGCCCCACTGTGCGTATGTGATAAGAAGGCATATCGATGCAGTTTTGGTACGCTTTAGAAAGGGATTTCTAATAAAAATCGATTTTATTCAACTCGATATGAAGAAAATGTTGCCAATGGCTTTAAAACTGAGACATCAGCTAAGTGGTGCGACTTGTTGCACAACAGAGTATGTACTTTATGAGTTCGGAGATTCATAATATTCCCGCTACATGGTTTGATATGCCCAAATATGCTCATACGCCCTGTGGTACACAGGTGCAATCAAATATGCGTGGCAGTACTTGCCGTACTTGGCAAACTTTACTCTTCTGCCAATCCACTTAACTGTTTAAGCCCAGCATAGCTGCCTCCCAGCCGCTTGCTCCTCACTTTATTGATATGACGACACACACTTTTAAATGTGCTTTTGGTTTGAGATACACTCACATACATGAGGCTTATGCGATAAGGCGCATAAAACTTTTGCATTTCGCTCGGCTGTCGACGACATGAGGACGAGAAGACTCACCTAAATGGCCAATGAATAATTTCAGATGCCACGCCTACTCTTCAAACTTTTACCGTAACGCACAGCCGGAGCGAACTGTTTAATTAAAGATGCGTGCGGAGTGGAGCTGCGAATGAGAATGCTTCAAATTTGTTATGAATTTACAACTTTTGTGTAAGCTGTCTGAGGCACCAGTTTCAGGGCTTCGTTCGCAAAGTCAACATGACCCAAATAAGCATCTGCTTCCGCCTGGTCCGAACCAGGAAACGTTCGGGCAGTGCGTTGAACCCGCAACACGTACGCCGTGCACCATGCACCATGCAACGTGTGTATCTCATCAGTTTCTATGCTCGACTGGCTTATCAGCAATGACCTTCATATCGGTCGCAGCACACGGAAGCTGTCGCGTCCAATGACATGGAAAAAGAAGGCAACAAAAAAAAAAGACACATATTTATATTTGCACATTGCCAGGCGAATGTGTGGCAGATACATTGGACTTGACTGCAAAACATATACTGCTTTTCATTTTTACGTGTCTGCGTGTGTGTGTGAAATTGATTTTAAATGTAACATGGCCAAAAGCGATGTCAACGAGTTTCTATGAATCGCAGCTTAAACACACACACACACAAAAGCCTGGCGTAAGCAAGACGTTGCGCGACACCGACAGCGAGATTAAGTCAGATATACGGCTACAAGGATGTCCTCGCAACCACACACACACACACACAGAGAGTAGATTCTTACGTGTGTGTATATATGACATCAAATGGCAACTCGTTAGTGTGGCTTTGCCCGGCACAGTGGAAAAAACAGAAAAAAAAGGAAGGGCGGGAGGCCTATGTTAGCTCTACCAAATCAAAGCGAATGTCCATCAACATTATGAGACTTTGAGAGGCCCGTGAGCACATATCTACATATATGTGTGTATGCATGCATATGTGTGTGTGTATGTGTGTGTGTGTGTGTGTGTATGTGAGTGAAACACGCAGCAGGCTGATCCCAGCGCTCGGGCAAAGTGTCAACGGTTGTCGCTTTGTTTGCACGCTGCGGCTTTGGCGTGGCCTGACCTGGCCTGGCCTGGCCCGGTCCGAACCATGGCTGGCTTTGAGCATTCTAACGAGTCTCATAATATGGGGAAAGAGTACTTGTAGAGCAACGCGTAGGCTTTCCCTTTTCCCGCAGTCGCGTTGGCAAAAAAACAATACTCGCTGTACCAAAGAAAGATAACGAGTTTTCCGAAATTTGTGTGTCAAGCAGTTTATTATATATTAAGAAACTGTGCAGTGTACGCCTAATATATTTTTGTACTCATTTTGAAAGCCAGTATCTAAATTGAGTAACTTTAAAAATTGTTTATATCCCATTTATTAAATTTTTTTGCTTTGTAATTTTTTGCAGACATATACAATTTCAGTCTTTGATGTTCAATAAACCCGTAGGCTATGTGCAAATTTAATAATGTTCGTCACAAACACATACGTACACGCACACACACAAACACATATGTAGACACATATGATTCACAAACACACATGTAGACACAGATGATTCTCAAAAAGTTCCCCTGTCTTACGCGGCATTTGAATTTATTTTCGGCTTGGACTTTCGTTCATTTCGCTCACTCGTCCATTTTAAATAAATTTAAGGAGTAGTTTGAGATTTAATTGGATGGCATCCACTTAAAATACACGACCTTCAGATTAGCATTTGTATAGTTCTCGTTTAGCGCCACATAAAATTTAATGCGCCATTAAACGCAGCACAAAATGGCGCCCGCCTCCTTTTCGGATATGCAAGTGTCGCGATTTGGCAGTTGTTGCTTGTTTAGTTGTTCAGTTTTTAATCTCTTGGTTAATTGAATTGACAGCAAGTACAAAAAAAAAAGAGAGCAGAGTTCCCGCGAGCTGCCAACCAAATGGATCATCAAGTGTGTGCTTAAACTGCTCAGGCTATAAGTGCTTGTTGCGTATACGCCCCGTGCGCCAAACAAAACTTTATACACTCGCCGACAATGCTGACAGATACGCAGCACACAAAAGCAGTTTGAAGAGCACTCGTGATTTTGGTTTTGTGCGAGCACACACCACACACACATTCACACTCCTGCATGAGCCACACCCATTTTTTGACCATTTAAATGTGAATTATGTGCACGTGTGTGTGTGTGTGCGAGTGGCGCCATCGGCGTCAACAACTTTTTGTGCGCTCGTTGTTAACATTTCGCTCGGTTTGTCACTTTTTCTGGATGACATTTTGATCCAAAGTAGTTTGACCCTTGGGAATTTCCTTGGTCCAGTGAAATGTACAATCAGCACAAAAGGAAAAAAATATATTCAGCGAATCATATACACTGACAGAGATTTTAGGATCATTTATGATTAGAAAATTGTACATAACAAATTTAACTTAAGTAGATTCAATTAAGATATATAAAAATGCACTAAACGAATTTCTTACAGTATTACAGAAATGCAAATTGAATAAATTACTTATTTGCAAATAAACACACTGTGAACAACCAAAACACGTTTAATTTACCTTTTAAACAGTCTATTTTAAATAAATTTCAGATTTTATTGACCATGGGAATATATACAAAGTGTTCCATATTCAAGTTTGAACGTGGCTAACACCTTTTTCGACTTTATAAATATTTTAACCTAATTACGACCGCAACGAACAAAAGTTATCTACCGCACACGAAACAAGAAAGCAAAGCAGCAGGCACATAACCAAATAACCACAATAATAATAACAACAACTTGCACAACAACAACAGCAACAGCAGCAACAAAGCGACAGCAACAACAGGAACAACAACAAAACTCGATATGGTGTAAAAGGATTTTCTTGTCAAGGCCTATGGCAAAGCGAGTTAAAGCACACACACACACACAGATAGCACGAGAGAGAGAGAGGGAGAGATAGAGAGAGACAGGCATGCTGTAGACAAACACCCGCATTGCGTATACGCAGCGTGTGGTCAAGTTTGTTTGCGCCTTGTGTCTTTAATTAAATTATTTTGTGCATCTTTTGCCAAAAGCAGTTGCACTTAAAGCTCTACACAACGCTGCATTGAATTCAATTAGCAGGTTTAATTTGTTGCTTACTTGTTTCTGGCGGAGTCCATAGGTATGGTATTATTCCATTCTATCCCTACGCACTTGCCACAATGCACAGCGGGCAACTGACGACAAGATTTATGGGCAGTTTGAGACGCAACACAAGGACACACACACACTTGTGTAACTCGCTCGGCTCAGTTGCATGCGCAGAGCGTAGAAGCTTTGCTTCCTTCGTATCCGTTGGTTGCATTCATCAAAGCACCGTTACACCGGCAACCTTATGCTATGTAATTAATGACAAAATGTGTCTAAATTTAGCAGGCAGTGCGCAAGGAGCAGCAGCAGCTGCCAGTTTCAATTACTCCCTCTTGGGTTCCGTGTGTCCGTCTATATGAAAACCTATACCTTAGCTATTCTATGCTATAGTGTTACCAAATTAATTAATAATATGTCTTCTAACAAAGTTCAACTGCTGAAGTTCCTGCTTAAATCAAATACAATTTAATTTCAAGCGTAATTTTGCGGCTTTTTTATATAATTTGGTTGCAATCGGATAATAAACAGCAGTTATTTAACATACGATGGGTGGATTTAGGCCAGTAGCACCCATAAGTATGCAACACAAAATGTTTGGTATGGCAGCTATGCGATTTACCACAAAATCATCGAATTTAATCGGATGAAAGTGAATATGCTCCACATTACACATGTATGTGTGTTTGCCGCATGTAGTCGACGCAACTGAATTTAAATTGAGGTTATAAAAATTGAATAATTTACGAAATTGATTGGTTTGATTGACCAGTTTAATGGGTGCAATTAAAAGTGAATTTGTTAAGTGCGATTTGAAGCATCCATCTCCGACTTTGGGCAGGAAATCGAGCTGTTCAGCGCAATCTGCTGACCATTTATCGTGATGGCAGCTGTTGAAAATGCCTCAGCTTCCAACTCGCTGTCATTAATCACACTGCCGGCCAATTGGAATGGGAGATCGAGTATGCCAAAGCGAAAGTTGAGCGGCGGCTAGCAGACAACTTGAGGCGCGCTCGGACGCTCGCACAAGTGTCATTCAATGTTGGCCAAAGATAAATGTCATAAACTTTAATTATATTTTCATCATGACAACGGCGCGACAACGACAACGACAGCGACAACTGTTGATGAGCATGATGCATGTCCGGCCTCTTCTCCTCTCGCCGAATAATGCTGATATTACTAGGACAGTCTGAACGTGCCACAGGCTCTGCCAGTTAGCAAAAAACCCACACACACAAAAGAAAAGTAGAAAGTGAAAGTGGGAGAGAAAACCCAGAGAAAAGGAATCTCCAAAGTGCGGAACGTTTTCGTTTCGCTGACGCAGCTGAAATATTATATCTCCGTGCTGCATTGACAGTCCAACTAGTTGCATGCCAATAAAATTGCCATTCAATTTCAATTGTTGCTGCCACAGTATGCCGCAAATTTGAAAAAAAAACAACCAAGCAATAGTAAAATATATGAAATTTATCAGATGAGAGATTTGCTTGAAACTCTTAAAAAAAAAAGTGGCAACTTTTTGAATATTCAGTAAAAATGTTTTAAAAATTCTTGTGCCTCACCACTGTGCTTCAGCGTGTAAATGACAGCCCCACTTTTCTATTATACCTTGTTATACTCTTCCTGAGAGCATACTTTGCTAGGCAAGAAGTTAGGTTAGTAGATATTCTATGAAAATGTTTGTTAATAATCCAATAAGGCATTTGAAAAGTTTTCGAGAATTCTAATGAACAGTTTTCATAAGAACAATCAGTTGAAATCTGAAGAAAGTGTATGAAACTCTTCGCAATTGGACGGAAACATTTTGTTCTTATTTTTATTTCAAATTAAAAACAATCCACTTAATCCTGCACATGCAACGGAAAAGTCAATTAAAGGAAATAAAATAAAAGCACAGAAAAGAGGCTACAGAAATCAATTGGAAATGTGTGCATTTCGTTTTTGTTTTTATTTCGGGGAACCATCGATTTTCATTCGATTTGCTCGCTCAACAAACGGTCTATTATTTCTCGCTTAAATGCACGTCGTGTCTGGGGCGGACACACATATATATATGCACATCTATGTCTATGTGTGTATCGATTGTAATTTAAGTGACTTAACGAAATTATTTATGGAGTTGCAGGCGCGACATATAACGAGGCTAACGACTATTTAACCGAAATTCAATTGAAATATCAAACAAGCCATATAATCGGTATATTTTTGCATTACCGTCGTGAGCTAAACAGGCTTGGCAGAAGCGTCGTATACGCAACGTCGTGGGTAAATGAATCAAGCAAACGTTTTTTGGGGCGCCATGTCTGTCGGCCATGTCTGGCAAATACGAACGAGCGGGCACAAATAGAAGAACACAAGCAGGACAAGTGGCAGAACAACCAAATCCAATTAACAACAAGTGCGACAAATAATGGCCAAGACATGGCATTGCGAATTGGTATTGTAATTGAGTTTTCAAATTAGTTTACGACGTTTAGTGGCAAGCACACACACACACACGTCTAAAGCTAGCGCGGGAAGCAACAGGCTGCAGGCGGGTAAGAAGGATGTTGCTGCAACTTGGGGCAATATGTGCTCGCGACGCGCAGGTTAATTGCTTTGGAAATTACACACGGCGCTCAGCAAACGCCGATTGGTATGTGCAACTCAGATGACCCACCTCCCCCCCTCCCTCACGCGGTAATCGATTTATAGAGCAATTTCGAGTGCGTTCAGGCAAGTTGGTAACGGAGGAACACGGCAAAACGAGAGCTGCAGCGAATCTGCGCCTTGTTAAGATTTCCAACAGCGACATTTTAAATATTTTAATTAAATGCACGCTGATTAGATAGTTTTAAACATATTGTAACTAATTTATATTTAATTTTAAATTGTTATAATGTTCTTATAAACAGGTAGTGGCAATCTCGAATCTCTAATCGCATGCATTAATTGCTTGATCGATTGAGAGATAAGTAAGCAGAGCTTATAACGATTTGTGTTCAGTTATGGATTTAAGGTGTAAGGAAAATGAAACGAACCTGGCCAGTTTTAATTCTGGAAATTTTCGATTAAATGTGTTTTAATGCAGGCAGAAGAATATGTCTGCTTCCATGACAATTTGATGTTTCGGAACAAAGTTTGAAACTTGAAAACTTTTTGAAATTGTTAAAAAGCGCTTGCACATTTAACAAAAATACGAATTTAATACTATTACACTGCAGATAGTTGGCAGCATATACATATATGTGTGTATGTGTGCAGGGGGGAGGCCTGGGTGTCATTTGGCTCAAATGATAACTGTCTGGCGATAAAAATGACAATGGTTTTAACGCTGTTTTGGCCATATTTGTTTATGCGTCGTTAAACTTTTCAGCCACACAGACACACACACACACACAGGCGCGCTGACATAGACACATAGTGGCATCCATAAAAGCCTACAGGGCACATATCAATGCCTTATGTAGCCTGCATGGCAGTGCGAAGCTCGAGCCTCGGGTCTCTATGCAAACACTGGTACCCGGGCAATACTGGGGCTGAAATTGAATTATGGCGCACACACAAACACACTCACACACTCACACACACACACACACATACAGGGAGAACACAGGGGTACAAATACAAGCCCAGCATGACATATCGAGCGAGACGTAATGAAATATCTGACTCTCCGACTGCATAACGCAGCGTTGGCTTCAGCGCGCTCGTAACGGTAAGTGAAATAGAAATGGCGGCAGATCGAAGGCACAACTAGGTATCCACTGTAGGTGCAGGAGCAGAAGGACGTGCCATGGGATACTATACAAACAGCGGCAGCAACATTGTTCGACTCTTTCATTTTCAACTTCGCATTTATATGTACAATATCTCACACGTTGTGGCTGCTGCTGCTGCTGTTGTTGTTGTGGCTCATGTTGTTGTTGTGTGGCTGCTGTGATTGTTACTACTGTAAAATATGGCTACGGCCGCAGAAAAATAAACAGCAAGCAAAAGGGGAGAAGAGAAAAAAAAGAAAAAAAGGTAAAGCAAATCCACAGGCAGGAGGCAACAACCTGTGCAGGAATCTCTAGCCACATCAGCCTCGGCTTCAGTTTCAGGCTCAGCGTCAGCGTCATCGGCATTGGCACCGGCATTGGCATCGGCATCGGCATCGGCTTCGTTTTATTCTATTGTTTCATTTCATTTTATTGTCGTATGTCATACAAAGGCGCGTTACATTTACATTTCCCATTAAACTTTTTGTTATCAGTTGCTCAGTTGCGGTAGCTTCTGCTATTCTTTCTCTTGTTGTGTAATAAATTTAAATACTTTGTAAGCAATTCTTATGAAATATGTTATGTTCTTTATTTGTTGTTTGTATGTGAGATGAAAAATATGCCTAATTTTCGTACAAGGAGAATTATGGCATGAGTTCCGAAAAGTTATATTATTATTATTTTTTTAAATTAATTTTTTAATTAAATCTTCCAATTAAAGCCAGACAGATATCCAATATCTGTTAAATTTTAACTGCATTTTTTTTATTAATTAAAAGAGTTGGCAAAATAGCTGAACTTTACTTTACGCCGAGATTACAAAAGAAATTAAATAATAGAGTAAAATATTATTTGCATCAAATAAACAAAGCTTAAAAATACTTTTACTGAGTATTTATTTCAATATTTCTTTTTCATGCATTTCCTGCTAAGTGCGTTGATGCTCAGCGCGTAAAAGTATGCAACGAAAAACCGAAAAAAACGAAATATAAACGAAAATAAACAATAAAAAACCCAATAAAATTCCAACTGAAAACGGAATATTGATTTAAACCTACACATAAGCATGTCTGACATGCTACACTCACACACACGCCTGCACCTTTTCACAAACACACGCGCGTTGGCAGGTCGCTTCTTGCAGATGCAACAATTTGTCATTGAAGTGCAGCGCAGGCACAACAACTGCAAAAAAAAAAACCTAGCGAGAAATCAACCAAAAAAAAATACGGTTTAGCAGCTGCCGTCGCTTGTTGCAAAGCTGTTGCTGCATTCCTAAGTCCACGACGAAGAACGTCGCACATGGCAACAACAACACGAAGCAGAAGCCCGCCTCGACCGTGGCCATGCCGCCGCCGTCATAGTCAAGCCAAGCCAAGTCGAGCCGAGCTGAGCCGACGCGAGACGAGAAAAGCCGAGCCGAACACTTTATCGTATACGATAAAACCAATACGACCAACAGTTGCTCGCAGGATTCGCAGCTGACGCTGCTTAATAGGCAGCGTTGCGGCCAGGCCATGGCACAGTCCACATTCGTCCGTTGGGCTGCTCAGTGGCGTTGCTCGGCAGTCCGCAGACAGTTCTCACTCACTCAGGTGTGTGCATGTGTGTGCAGGTGTGTGTGCGAGTGTGTGTGTAGTGCATGCATGGCACATGCAAAATCAAATAACCGACGCATCACAGATTTGAAATAAACTGAAAGAAAGAAACTGAAAAGACAAGGCAAGTGGCAAATACCAATTGTGTGCGACAAGTGTGCAACATCATAGCTGCCGCAGTTGCTATTATTAATGGCCGTGGCGCCTGCGTCGAGTGTGTGGCAACTGTTGCTGTTGCAGCTAGTGGGCTAAGCATGTAAGTTGCAAAACAGTATATACATTTATAATAATTTATATAATAAGACGCGACATTCGATTACAATTAGATCAATCAAATACGCGCTGCCATATCGATTTGGTCAGACAGCCAGCGACATACAGCGACACAACCGAGTCAGACAGGTGACACTTGAGCGGCACAGACATCTGCCCAGAAAAGTATGCTAAAAATAAGTGAACGACAGCACAGCTTTTCCCTCTCTCTCTACCTCCGCTCACTTAACCAGCCCAGTTCTGTCATGGCGTGGCCATAATCTCCAATTGACTTGCAGGATTAAAGCCAAAACCGAGTAAATTGCGGCCTCCAAAATTTAAATTCGAACTAAAGACTTATAAATAAATTATGTGTACGGCAAGCTGAGAAATTCAGAAATAGATTGCACCGAGCACGTTGGGACGCTTCGCGTCGCGTCGCATGCCGCCGCTCTAAATCTCGTATGCACTGAGCTCTTGACAGAATTTGCAATTACAATTTTAATTAATTAAAAGTCGGTTGAACTAGAAAAGTATTTGGCTTTGTGTATATATATTGCAGATATATTTTAAATACAACCTTCATCGGCATTTTCTGATTTCTTTTAAATGATAAAACATTTTTCAAATTTTTCTATATCGTCACATTTTTGCAAAAGTATCGCATGTCGACTGACATACAATATTTTTGCAAAAAATAAGCGAGGATATGTTCAGGTTTGTCAGAATTTGAGAATGTTGTTTGTTAAAAAACACAACAAATTTACAAAAAAGAAGAGCAAAATGCAATAAAAGCTGTTATTTGTTATTTATCCGATTGAATTACAATTTGCAGGGTAGATTCTTATATTAATTTTTTTATACACTGAAGCGAAATAAACTTCAGGACAATGTAATATAGAGCAACCTTAAGGCTAAATTTACTATCTCTAGTTTTACAATAGCTGAGATCTATGCTTTCACACAGAACGCATCTAATATATGTCTTTAAACCAAATAGTTTGTCATTTTCCTACTAAATCAACGATTCCTCGTCCTTGCTCTACTTTACGAAGCTCAAAACAAGTTCATTATAATGCTCTAAAATTTTTCAAATATTTTTATTTTATATACTAAGCTGAAAGCCACAAAACTGTTATCCTGTCTCTGGCTAAATTCTGTACAAGACAGTATTTCACACATTTAAAAATATTCAATTAACTTATTTTGACACATAACATTTTGACACTTTAGATATGGATATCAAACTGTTCTGTTCCCCAGACCCCAGTGAAAAGTTTCTCGCAGTTTGAAAACAAGAACAGACATTTTTATTTTCATTTTCATTTGTTGGGCAAGTGGCCAATTGGCCAAGAAGCAACTATCTGGAAAAGTTATCAAAGTGCTTGACCCCTGTGAGCTTCACCTGTGGCCATCTGAAAAGCAATAAGCATAGCTGCTACTCTCACTCTTCTGCTCTCTCTCTCTCTCTTCCTAACTCGCCCTCGTTCTACCTTTCTTCTTTTGCTGCTCGCTTAACTACAGTATGTCAGCAGGAGACGTGTTTGGGGGATTGGTGGAGCAGGATATCTCGCTGTGCGCTTGGCATATTTCCTGACTCAAGCGCGAAAGAGACTACATATATTCATATATACTGTACTGAAGCGCATGCCATTCAAAATGTTGTAGAAATTCCGTGGAAGCAAATCTCGAATGAAACCGAAATGATTTTCAGCGAAAAAATGTGCTTTAAGGGAATGCCGAAAATCAATGGGCTGCGTTGACGCCTGCGGGGCGGCATAGATGGTGGCATTTAATGCACACCAGTGGGCGTGTCAACGCGTCCCGCACTTAAATTACTACTTCACACACTTGTATAACGTGTAATAAAAATACAAAAAAAAACCAAGAAATACTGCGTTGAGTAATGAGGGTAGACTGCGAGACACCCTGTTGCAAGAAATCGCAATTCAATAGTAATATAATCAAAAGTTTAATTGTGAAGTATAAAAAGCGATACTTGGAAAAGATAATTGTATAATTATACATAAATATAATATCGCTAAGGGAAAAGAAAGGAATTTAAAAAAAAAAAAAAAAAAAGAATAAAACAGAGAAGAAATAAAAGAAAGAAATAGAATTTCATGTACCACAGAGGAAAATGAGACATAGAGTTATGAAAGACATAGAGAAATGAAACATATGTTCTTTTATTTTCCAATTAGACTCTCAAAAAAGTAAATCAAAAAAGTAATTCATTTGAAATAAATTATAACTCAATCTTCTGAAAGCTTATTCACATCTCTTCACACCAAACAATCCTCTCTCTCCAAATTAAGCTTACAGGGTATAAAAAGTAACGGCAAAAAAGGAAACACAACGGCGAGCGAACCATTCCGCCAGTCGTGGGGTGGAGCTAGCCAAGGGGCCGGGGCGGAGCACGCCAGTCGTCGACATCGTCATCATAGTCATCATCTTGGGCAACATTTTCAGTATTTCGCTTAAGGAAATTTTTGTAGCACATCTATGTAGGTTTCGGAGCGACAACGGGCACGAGGCAGTTGCGCTTTACAGTCCCCAGCGGCCTGATTAAATTCGTATACTACCAACCAACCCAACCCCGCCCGGCTTGTAGGAGACAAACCGAACCCGAACCAAAGCGACGGACTAGAGAACTGGATGCGTTTAGTGCGAGGCGGAAATGATGAAATAAATGAAACTAATCCAAAAGAAAGCCCAAAACGCGAGCGCAAAATGCCAAAATATTTACACTGCCGCCGCACAACCGCAGCGAAGTCCGCCAACGTTGCCACTAGCCGCAGCGCCCCTCATCTCCTGCCTCCTACCTCTCCGCCGCGGTGTGGTCTGCTTTCAGTGCGGACGAACCGGGTCTATGTGATAAACATCTTTGCCAAGTAAGCAACAATTTTTGTGCTCCAAATTGGGTTTTTCTCCTCATCGTGTGTTTTTTTTTTCTTTTCACCCCCCCTTTACCCATCCACCCTGCTCTACTGCCTCTGCTCCTCTTTTCGGTGGGGTGGTTGATTGGATGACGAGGCGGCTCAGCGCGTGCAGGCAAATATTTTTAATGATTTTGCGTCCAGGCAATGCTTCGTTCGATCTGGGCGCGGTGTCTGCGTGTGAATGTGTATGTTTCTGTGTCTATGTGTGTGTGGGAGGGGAGGCGGGATTTTACGCCCCAGTTAGTGCAAAACTAATTATATATATCGTCGAAGTAGAGTCTACGTCAAGGCCTCACACAGCGACCCGAGCAGATGCTGGACAAGATTTTTCCAATTATGCGCAGCATACTCAGATTTCACAGTGCCGTCGCACTTCAATCATCGCCCCCGTCATCATTATCGTCGTCATCATCGTCAGTCATCAGTTACATCGCTTGACAACTTATGCATTATGTGCACAATTTAATCAAATCACACAAAAGCTGAGCATTTTCGACGAACCCGATAAATTGTGATGAAAGCAGGCAGTTATTGAGAGTATTTAATATCCACGTTGAGAGCTCAATACAGCATGCTTGAGTACTATATAAAAATATATATATAGTGATATGGAACTTTATAAAATAAAATATATTTCAAACAAGATTATAGCTGCTGAACTTACTATTAATCAGAAATAGGTAATTATTAATTACTACTTTATATTGAGTTTAGTCGAACACAGGAAATCTAAGTGAAAATCGAATAGATCTGAGAATCGCCCAACCAGAAATAGGTCGTTTCTTCATTCCAAAAAAATACTGTAATAGTAAACGCTTCAAATTTAGCTTAGGCCTAGGCACATGAAGTGAAAATCGTCTAGATCTGTAAAGCGCCTCGCATATATTTTCTTCACTGGAAAAGCGCAATTGCTCTTTAACCACTGTACGTTCTTTAATCAGAAATAGGTCGTTTTTCAATCTCAACGTTCTGCTCGGCTCTATTTTTGGATTATCAGTAAGATATTAACAAAAAAATACATAGTATGTCTTTAGCATAGCTTGATAAATTTGCCATTTTCCTAGGAAGAAGTGTGTGTACACAAATCGGGTTACACGTGAGCTCATTTATTTATTATGCTCGTATTCCCTGACTGCCTCTGTCTGCCTCTACCAGGCTGCATGTAAATTTGTATCACGTTCGCGGAGTCTCTCTCGCACTCGCACTCGCACTCGCATTCAGTGAAATGTGGATGCCATAAAAGCTGGTACGCTGCTCGGCGCGCTGCTTAGCTTGCCACATTTGTTGCAGCCTTTCCCGTTGCTAATGCAAAATTATGGCTTTCAGCTCAAACACGCTTCTACATTTCCGTTTCCGTTTTTTTGCTTTTGTAGTTTTAATGCACAGCGCGCACACACAAACATTGTCAGTGTATGTGTGAGTGTGTGTGCGTGTGTGCACGTGTTTGTTTGAATGAGCGAGCAACACGTTCCCTTTGACATTGACACACTCGCGCGTTATCCCTTCTCCCACAAGGTTAGTCAAATTTTCGGAAACGCAAACAAAGCGGAAACTTTAAGCTGAGGTGTTTTTGAGCGAGGTGGGAGAGGGGGTGGCAAGGGGAACCGCTTTGGCTTTAACTGGCATTATGCACTGCAATTCACGCTGTAAGTGCTGCTCTGTCTTCAAATGCCTTTTTATCTGCACTACAATTAGGGCAATGCTTTTCGCTTAGCTGCAGCAAGGATTCTTTAGCGTTTTAGCGTGGCCCAACCCCGCACGCCGACCCACGCCCACTTGGCAAGCCAATTAGGGCAACACAAGTGGCCAGAACGTGTGTTGGCCATTTGCCTCGACCCACTTAACAGCTGCCGGCTGGTCGAGCTTAAACCCTTGGCCCATCCTTTCCTCGCCCCCGCGTTGCGTCGTAGCCATGGCGAAGACGTGTAACGTCCCTTTGGGCTCGGGGCAGCACAACTTATTAATTAGTTTGAATACATAAAGGCATGTCAATTTCAATGCAAATGCAGTTTTTAATTAAATTTGCAAATATAAAAAACAAATTCTAACGCTCTGTGGAGCAGTGAGGGAAACGAGAGAGAATAAAATTCAAATAAAACTCGCGGCAAAATTCAATTTCAGCTTAATTGTTAATTAAAGTGCAATAAAAAGTGCCAATTGCCCGCGAGAGGCAAGGTAGCGCGACAATTAAATAACTTTTCGCATTCCGCAACATTCTAATTGTCATTACGCAGTCTCCAAGACGGAAACATAAATCTCACTTTATAATTTTGCGCTTGGAAAAGTTACATCAACTTAAAAGAGAGAGAGAGAGAGAGTACTGACAGTTTCGATTCGCAAATTACAAACTCAAAGCGCAATTACTAACACGCGTGCATGTGTTTAACAAGCCATGCCACACGTACACACGTGGCATGTGCTTCGCACCGCAACCAAGTGGAAGACAACAACAGCAACCAATTTGAGCAGCCTTTGCCACCGACATAGGACGAGGCACAGGCCGAGGCACAGGACGTGTGGCGTGTAGAGCCCTAAAAGCCCCAAAACAGCATTCGAAAGCCGTTAGAATGTGGCAACTCAAATGCAGGCTTTGCAAGCCGTTGGCCTGGCCTGCTCTGGTCTGGACCGCAGGACCACAGGATGTCCATGTTTTCGGTTACACAGCCAAGCCGATTATCTTTTCATGCTACATTTGTATCTCGAAAAAGTCAAATGGCACTAATCCAAATTCTTGCACAAAAGACAAGCAGAAATTCAAAAAAACATGTGTGCATATCTGTGTGTGAGTTACACATAGTGAGTTCGCAACCTCCCCCTCCCATCACTTACACTGTGTGTGCGCTGTCTGCCGGTGTGTGTGTGTGTGTGTGTGCGTGCTGGGGCCTTGAAAATATTGCAGCCTAAGCGCAATGGCGACATTTTTAGCTATCATCGTGGGTTTTGGGTGAGCACGTGTGTGTGAGTTGCAAAAATTAATCTGATATTTTATAGTGTTGTCCTTTTTGAGTACCCTAACCGCATACTAGAGTTGCTTTGACTTTTACAGCCAGTCTGACTGCATACTATAAAATTTAAAGCAGACATGCTGTTTTCATTGCAGCACAAAAGTAGGCTACGTAATCGTATGCGGCAAATGAGAGCAGCGCAATTTCCATGCAGCACAAAAGTATGCTACCTTTTTTACACAAGTGCTGCCAAGCAAAATGTATATATATTTTTGATATCTTCTTATATTATATGTTTATTAATACACTTTATTAACTAAGTTGTTGGCAGTAATGTGACAGTTTTGAAAATTCCATCAGCTGATTTAAATTCCTTATAAAATGCCTCATTATCAGCCTGCTTAATTTCTTAATTCTTCAATAATTTATGCAAAGTTAGCGTATGAAAATTTCGCTGCACTGCCTTAAGATTTCAGTTGTTTATTCTGGCTTACAGTATGCGCCGTTTTTCTCACCCCCATCGTACTTGCCGTTTGTGGGTATCCCTGCTGTTGTTGCTGCCGCTGCTGTTGTTGTCAGCCTCGTATAAAGTTGAGTTTATCTCAAGAATGTAGATTGCCTGTAAAATATTTAATTACACACTGCGGTGTGGCCACAGATGCACAGAGAGCGAGAGCACTTGCCGACAAAACGACGAAAAGCAGAGCAGCAGCACACGACCAAAACTGACAGAGATAGAAAGGACGCAACACGCATACGCCATGTGTTGCTGCCGTGCTTGTTCACTTGGCAATTTGCAAGTGTCGGCAAGTGTGTGCATGTGTGTGTGTGTGCGACAGAGTGTGTGTCCTACACACAAGTGACACTTGTATGCATGTTACTGAAGTGTTGAGCTCTTACTCCACCTGTGTGTCGGTGTCTGTCTCTGTCCCTGTCTCTGTCTCTGTCTCTGTGTCGGTGTTTATTTATTTGCCCTGCAGACTTGCGGACTAACCTGATGCTGTCAGTTTTACAAGCAAATAGTTAAGCTCTTTCTGCATTTTTAATAAACTGTAGCAGCTCCCACTTTGCATATGAAATGAAAATGCGTGTGAAACACGTTTTCAGCACATTCATTCATTAGTCGAGCCTGTCCCGACCGGCCGCATTGAGTGCCAAAATGTTAATTATGTTTATTGAGCAAATAACAAGGAAAACAAAAGGGGGGACAGCCAGGTGGCAGGTTCTGTCTAGTTGCTACACGAGAAATCGGCTTTGACCTTTTAATGAGACGCAGAACGCGCGCATCTGCTGGGTAGAAACTTTGCATTTGATTTTGCACGAAGGTCGTTTTAAAAATACGCTCGTAACGCCAGTTAGCCTGTCGATCGGGCCGCCAGTTAGTCAGTCATTCAGTCAGCTAGTCAGGGAAAACCATTTGGCTTTAGCCTTGAGCGCACCCCCAGCGCCATTCAGGCTTCAGCATTGACATTGGGTGTGGCCTGCTGTAGCACACACGGGGCTGGGCAACGGTGCGAACGGCGAATCTGACGTGCGTCGAGGTGCTAAATGGCCGACTGGGTGACTCCTGTATATACTGGTCTACTCCTATCCATGCACAATCCGTATAGCAGGGAACATAATTAAAAGCGACGTTTGCTTGGCTTTTGTGGCTTTAGAAAGTTGTGTTGTGTGTTGCGATTACAAAACTTTAATGAGTGCTTCGACTTTGCCTAATGAATGATTGGCTGTGACTTAATTAGTACAGCGCCGAGCACAAGCAAAGTCACTCGAGCCACAAATTGACTAAGCAAAAGGGAGAGAGAGAGAGAGAGAGACAGAACGAGAGATTAATGTTACAAATCGAACTGGCATTAATTCAGCCACACTCATCGAGCTGTTGGCGTGCCGCAAACAATTCCCGACATTTTCCTATAGATAAGCCTGCATAAATTGATTGGCGGCCAGTCATAATTTATTACGAAAAATATATATAACGAAAATGGAAAAAGGCTTTCATCTGATTGGTTTTCTTTGGAATTTTTGCAACAATTGCAGAGCTTCTATGCATCTTTACGCCTGGGGATGCTACGGTAACGAGATGCCATGTAATCTTATTGAAATATTATTGCTGACATGCAAATTAGAATTGTGATTGCTGGCGCAGCAAATTGCAATTAAATGCACTTTCAGAGTTACTCATACGCACTGTTGCGCTCTCAAGACACTCACAGGTCGTATACGTTATGTGCAAGTTATCAAGCCTGGTATTACGTATACGTATACGCCATGTTGGTGTGCACACAAAAGCCAAAAGCCAAGCGGGACGCGGCAAGGTGAAAGATTGCCAGCAATAGTTGGACATGATATGCTAAAGAAATGGCTTAGACTCGTGTGCGAGTGTCAGTGTGCACAGTGTGCTGCAACATGAACGTGTCAATGAGTTTTTAAGCACGAACTGACGCACTGTCGCACAACTCGCATGTCCTGTGTCGTGTGTCGTCTGCCCCACCTGCTGCCGAATCCGTGCCTGGCCTTTTGTTATAACATATTACTTTGCAGCTCAACATGTTGCGGCTGTGATGGCAACAGCCAAGCAAACAGACAAAAAGCGAGTGCAGCAGGCGGGGCGAGCAGATAAGAGAAGCGTGCAACATGCTGAAAGAAAAACACAAACACCAACACCAGCACGAGCACAAAAACAAACATCGCAGCACGAGCAGAGGCAGCAGCAGAGGCGCGAAAGGCAAACGGATTATTTGTTTTCGGCTGCCTTTTCTTTGTTTGCTTTACTTTCGTTATTTTTGCTGCTTTGCCTGCTTTTCATTTCATTTCCTTTTTACTTTTCTTTTTTTTTTTTTGCATACAGTCTTTATCTGCAGTCAGTCTGAGAGCACATGCTGCACTCACTGTCCGCCCGACCGATGTATGATGAATACTCGCACACACGCACATGCATATTCATACATATTCAAACGCACATTCACACACACTCACTGGCGAAAAAGTGTTGAGCTTGAGGCGTTTTGTTTGAAACTAATTTGGCACGGCTTGAAGAAGAAGTAGAGAGTAGAGCTAGAGTGATAGAGTGGGGGGGGGGGTAGAAGGAGAGAAAAGTAGAGAACCATTGCCAGCTGGCCTAATACCACATACACTGCCTACCAAAAGTCTATCCAACGCACACGCGCTGCATTATCATAATGTTCCCTTTGCATAATCAAAGTTTTTTTTTTGTTTTGTATCGTTAATAAAATCACAACAACGGGGCGAAAGCGAGAGGCAGGGCGGTATGGAAGAGGGGAGGGGTGCGTGGTTGTGGCATAACTTTAGCTGATTTCCCTGCGCGACATTTTCAATATGCTCGGTCGGCTCACTTTGTGTGTGCGAGCGAAACTGGCAAAGGGCAACGCGAGGCGTTAAGCAAACATTGGTCAGGTCCGTGCTTACATGTGCGCCTGGCGTGGCATAAACAAACAAAAATAGCCAATACTCGCACAGAGAGTGAGAGAGAGAGGAAGAGAGAGGAAGCGAGAGGGGGAGACAGGGAAGGAGAGATACAAAAAGAGAGACGCAGAGACAGGGAGGGAGCGGCAGAGACAGGCAGAGCGTGGGAGAGATAGACTGCGCCTGATTATTGTTTTGCTCTTGTGGTTCCCACCCAAGCCACGTTGGGCCTTTACCTCGTGCCACCGTCAACTTCAGTGCCCTCACGCCCGACACCTACTCCCCAAGGCTTGGGCGTCGCGGTTGTGGTCATCGCACGAGCTGACGCTGACAATGTTATTAAAAACTCATTCAAAGCCAATGTTCCAGCGTGTCCGTGAGTCCGTGTGTGTCAGTGTGCACGTGCGTGTCTATATGTATGCATATATATATATTGATAAGGGACAAAAAGACGCATTCGATTTGAATGTGTATGTGTGTGTGTGTGTTTGGGAAACAGCGATGCCGCATCTGTTTTTCCATTCGATACGTTTCAATTAACGCTGCATCACAATGCCAATCAGCAGCTCTTGTGCATCGGCAAACAATTAGTGGCATGTTTACATGCAGAGTATACTGCCTCAGGCAGTATAGGCGAATACAGCGTATACTCTATCGCAGTGATTTTATCGGTTGGCCGACTGTTTGTCTGTATGAACGCGCTGAGCTCGGTAATTTGTAAAGTGAGTGAGCTAAAATTTGATCTGCGAGCTGCTGTCTATCATGCTTAGATCAAGCATACTTTAAATTAGGGATGTCACGCCCCCAAGCCTCACAAATCATATATACTTTTTATGCACTTATTATTTTTTGCACTTCGCTTAGTTGGCATTGAAAGTAGATTCTTCTGCTTTAGTATACACCAAGCTTATCATAAAGTTAATCTATAACGCAAATTATAAGCTGATCGAACTATAAATACCCAAGTTTTTAAAGTATATAAGTATACATCTCATTATACGTTATTTTAAGTGCTGTGTAATGGTAGACTTAAGTGTTGTGTAAGTGTTTTCTAGCATTTTCCTACATGTTTCCAAATAAACACACCAAATGTCTCAACCTCCCTTGTAAAACCGTGTGTTTATTCAGAAAAAAAGGAGAAATATTCTAGTTTATTATGTTTGGCACCCAAGTCCCATGACTATTATAACCCACTGTTCACTTTAATAGCAGATAATCGAACAAATAATGATACAATGGCATAGCCGCAGCAGTCTGTTAATCTGTTGTATTTATTAATTTCTGTAGATTACTGCAAATTGTTCCGATAATTACTCAAGCACGAGGCTTCAGCATTAGCCCAAGTTAATATTGACACTATTTGGCTTTTTGGTAAGCTACAGGAAACTAAAATATTGGCTGACGGGCGGGCGGGAAAGGAGTAGTCTTTTAATTTCCTGTACAGTCGACTCAATCAATAAAAAGAAGTTAACTAACAGCAACGGCAACTTGCTGCCAATATCCACAATAAACATAAAGCCCAAAGGGTCTACAAATAAACACGACAAGAGACGAAAACGTAGGGAATAAAGCGGAGGGCTGAAATAAAATAAAATGTTAGCGAAAGCCTTTAGCCAAGGATTTGCGGGAACGGCGATGAACTGATTAAATTGTTGACGCAACTGAGGTTGCCCGCGCGTGGGGGACTGGGGGTGAGTTCGTCACTTGGGGCAGTAAGAGAGCAAAGCATAAGGCGAAACTAATTCTGGGCAGCGAAGTGCTGCCCAGTTGCAAACATGCCTGCCTCCAGCTCCCACAGCTCCCGAGCCGTTGAACTTTATCGATAAGCGTCGAGGAACACACAGAGGAATAAAAAAAAAAAGAACATGCTGCTGGGTGCAGATCTTTGCTGGCTAAAGGGAAATACACATTTTTATGGACAATTTGGTTTTTATGTCAATTTACTGTTGTTGGCCAGCGCAAATATGTACAGGGCAATTCAAGCAGTTGCACATAGCCGATTCCAATACCAATACGCCGGAGACTCTCATCGTGCTCCCTGTCCCTGTTCCTGTCAAGTCGCGCACATTAAAAATGGGCGTTACGGGGCCCGACAACGTTTTCTGTTTTGTCTGATTGGCTGCAGCGTTTTGTAGCGGAGGAAGCAGGGTCGAGCGCTGCGAAGAATAAAGAGAGCAGGGACAATGACTGCGACACGATGTTGTGATAATTGCCAGCAGCAACAGCAGCAGCAGCACCAGCCATAGCAGTTATCCCCCCCTGCCCTCTTGTGGCACGCTGCGACTTTAAAGATTTGCCCCGTGGCTTGCTGAAAGATTTCTGTGTTTTGTGGCAGCTGCAAACACAGTCGGGGATTAGTTGAGCTGAGCAGCGACATAAAGCGTCGCGTTTCGACTATGTTTCATACACAATGAGCAGCATGCCCCAAAGTGGCAAGTGGCAAGTCCTTTATGGTTCATAACTCGCAGCAATCTACACAGTTGGGCGGGCTGAGGGCAAAGCAGGCGGAATCACGAGCTTAGGCAAAGCAATTGCATAATAAGATAATGTGTATAACATAAAAGTATTCGCAGGATCAACAAAGCCGGAGACGCTAAGAAATCCGTGTTATAAAACGTTGCGAAACCAGTGCTACACAACAGCTGTACAATTCAATAATATAGAAAACTAATCAAACTTCTTAGTAACTTCTTAGCTTATCAGAACTCATAAAAAGTGTCTGTATGAATGCATTAATCTCTGTTACTAAGGCAACTGGAGTTACCAAATTTTTTATGCGTGTAACTGTATATCATAGTAATCGAGAGCTTATTTCATATATTCGCTGGAATGCTTCTGTATTTTGCAAATCGAAGATTTAACTTTGTAATCACTTACTTAATGAAATATTAAAGTTAGAAATTAACTGATTTGGCATAAGCCAAGCTAAATATATTGCGTATATATTTTACTAATTTCAATTCGATCGTATAATAAATAAAATTTCTGCAAGAAATCATTTACACTTGCTTTCGCGTTTGTCTCCAGTTTCCAGCTTAAACTAGCTTATTTCTAGCTCAAAACTTTAAGTACATTTTTGTTTATTTTAAGTGTAATTTTAACCCATAAAGCAACATCTGTCTCTCTCTCTCTCTCTCTCCCCCTCTCTCTCTCTCTCTCTCTCTCTCTGATTCGCGCACCCATAATTAAAGCCTGCGGCTACGCAAACTATTCGACAGCTCCTTGACCTTTCGTGCGCCCGTCCACTTTGCACTTTGACTCACTGTTGGCCGATGGAAGTTTGTATTTCCACTTAGCTGCATTGTTTTATTTTTTATTGAGGCCACATTTATTATTCATTTTGCGCTAATTTCGACTATATTGCTGCTGACCAGAGCAGCTCGCGCGAACAGCCGGCACAGAGACACGACACGGACACGATTTTACTTGAAGCACACACTCGCACACACACACACACACCCACTGGCATGGACGCACACTTGCGGCATGTGTGGCAGCAATTTCTCATTTTTATGCCTCGACATGTTGTAAAACCACATTAATGCGATGTAGTCCTTCAACGGCAGCAATCACAGCAGCAGCAACAGCAACAAAACAGCTGACAAAGCACTGCATGTGGCTTACACACACTCTTCCTCTCTCCCTCTCTCCCTCTCTCTCCTCTCTCTGTCTCTGCCTTCTGCTCTCACTCTTGCACTTGCTTTTTCGCCTTTGCGCTATCTGTCGTTTGTCTAAGCTGAATTATGACTTCCTGGCAACACGTTTTCATACATTTCCGCTTCCGTTGACTGAAATTATTACCATAAAAGTAAGGAAAACTGATGCCACACTGCCCCCCTCCCCCTTCCCCCTTGCCCATCCCTTCAGCATTTACCGCCCCGCCCGCGCTGCTTGAGCTGAAGTGCACAATTACGCGATGCGACGCTCGGCGCGTTGTTTGCTTTGCCCATTGGAATTTCAAAATAAATCTTTAACGATGCACTGGGGGCTCACGTGCCAGGCGAGCGGAGCAGCTCCTTCCCGGCAGTATCTCTCACACTACAATGCCGTCATCGGGTGTTCCCACTCTCTCTCACTGTCTCTCTCGCACACTCTGTCTGCCTGTCTGTCTGTTGCCGCATTCGTTGCTCACACATAATTCGCGTACTATTGCAAGGACTAAGACTACGACGCACCAGCCATAAAATGTGCCACAACACGTTCCTCAAAAAAAATAAAATAAAAAAAATTGGGGCAAAAAAAAAAACAACGTAATAAACGTGCCACAAGGATGTGTTGCGCTGGCAATTTCTCATAATTTCATAAATAATTACATAATGCGTTGACAGCATCAGAGCGACAACAACAGCGGAGACAGCGTAGAGAAAACACACCAAATAATGTTGAGAAAACAGAAAAGAAGATACAAATTACACACAATTGCTTTTGCTCGGAACAAGCATTAGCTACACACACACACATATGTTATCTGTTATCTGCTTATGGCTTTGAGCAATAACTAGGAAAAGTCCTTTTTGAGTTCTTCAAGCTTATCTATTAAGAAGAAAACTCTGCAAGTTATAAGGTTCGATAGAATTTCTTTGATTTTAAAACGGAATTTGCTTTTTTTAATGTATTTTTTTAGTCATATTTTTGATTCTATATTTTTATATTATATTCTTTATTTTTTTATATATATTTTTGTATTTAAATTTTTTGCAGTACCTGACCTATATTGAGCAATTTTTTCTTGCAGTGTTTTGCTGCCTAGACACAAATATACACGATAACGAGTCCATTGATTGCTCCAAACTGTATACGGGCAGCAGCTAAAGATCTATTGTTCTCGGCACACCGCTTATGTAGCAGATATTTTAATAAAGAAAAATTTTCTGCATAATTTATGGATTGCAGTTCGCTCTCCCTATGCCTCTCCGCTCTCCTCTGCAGCTCCTCTCGCCCACTTTACAATTGTTGGAATAGCGAAAAAAAAACATTGCATACATATCAACCCTCAGCAGGCCTCTCACAAATGAAAAGTCATTTCCCACAGCAAACTCAAATTGCGCTGGGGCTAAAAATTGTAGACTCGTTTTGCATGTGTTTTTGTTGCTTGTTACTTTTGTTGTTGTTGTTGCTGCTGTTGAAATGCTTTAAAGTTCAGCGCACGCTTCGAATTGAAAGCGCAAACAAAAGGCTTGACGCGAGCATAGAGAACAGTAACAGAAACTAACTGTAAAAACATGAAAAACTACTCAGCAGTATACCATAACGTATATACGAACCCCATCAAGGCATAATATCATAAAAGTAGCGCAATTTTCCCAACCATTTTCCTCACCTCTTCCGCCCGCCTCATACTCATGTTTTCCTCGCCGGCCACTAATAACACTTGGCCAGCTGTGTGATTACACTCTTACATTGTGTTTGTTGTAGAATTGCCTGTAATTTATAATTTATAATTTATATTATGCACTAGATTAAGTTCAGCGCACTTGTACGCGGTCCTGACGTACACAACAAATAAAAAATTATTTATTCTACCCTATGCCCTTGTCTCCAGTCTGATGGGGTATCAACAACGACAATTGCCAGCTAAATTATTGCGCACTTTTATTGATCGACAATGTCTGAAGACGGTACTACAATGTGCACATTTGTGTCGTGTCTTTGAAACTACATTTGTACACAATAAGTCAGTTAGTATATAAATAAACTGGCTATAAATAGAGCTCTCAGATAATAAATGATTAATCGCAAACTTACTGCAAATATTGCCCTGACTGTTCCTTGACTTCTTATCGATCCTGAGACCTGAACACCTGACACGAAGTCCATTTCCTTGAGCAAGTCAGCTTCGCATTTAAATTACCACGAAAAAAGGAAGGTTATTTTGGAATCATACTCTGCTCAATAGGCCGTCCAAATTGTTAATTATTCAGTTAACAGTTGACATTAAAAGGCAATTACAAACTGCATTGTTCTGCAAAGTTTTACAATAAGGCTAAAACTCATTTTCCACTGCAATGTGCACAATAAACAACAAGTGCGAGTGAAATCTGTTCTGAGCTGACTGAAACTATACTACAAACGAACTCATTTCCGCTTGAAGTGAGAACATAGTATATATATATATGGTAGATGACATGTCCTTTTGTCGCTCTAATGCTTTGCGGAAATTCAAAGAACATGGCGAAACTGACGTGCCTGAGACAGAGATTAAAACTAATTTCAGGCGTATGAATCGAGTGCGCTTTGAGCCAAACGCATTTGTATTTGTGTGTAAGCTGAAAGGAAGCTAGGCGAGTGAGCAGAAAGAAAACAAAGAGACAGAAGTGAAAAGTGTCGTAAAAACTGGTGTGGAAATTGTACAAGTTTAAGACAAATTAGTGTGCAATTAACTGACTTAACAATCTCAGTAAAAGTGAGCAGAAATCTGCAGATTAGATTCGATTTTTACAGCTACGTAATTTCAATAGGTTTTTTACGAGCTATGCCTAGTAAACAGTCATGTTTAACATTCCAACAACTAGAGATAATTTCAGGCAAAGTAATTTACAACAAAACATTTCGCAGACTCAGCTGCGCCTTGTGTTCCGCTCAAATGGAGTATGAATTATGCGCAAAGTTGTTTGAATTCGCTGCGTTTTGCATTCAATTAAGATGAGAAAAGTTTCGCAGGCTGTGATGAGGGGTTTAGAGAGGCTGCGGGGGTCAGCTAATGAAATCGACAACTGAAACAAGTTGCAAACTGTCGTCGCGAGTGGTTGCAAGTTGCAAGCTGCCAGCTACAACTTGTACTCGCATTTCGCACTTGACAATCATTATTTAACGCTGACAAATGTCAAGTAAAAGCATTTGTGAACCACTGTGCTGGGCCACAATGCCGGCAGCCTGCATCTACTGCACTCCTCAGCTAGGCCACGTAGCTGAGCTTTCATAAATCTGTTGCATAAACTTGTGCGCAAGTTGGCAGCTGGCAGGCACATTAACAACAACGTTAGCCGCGCGCGGCATGAAAGATGCATGAGACAGGCGCGTGCAATAACAATGCAAAGTGTCAGCAGCAACAGCAACAGCCCCAAGAGCAGCCACATCAAGTATACGACCCGCTGCACCAACACAAACTATGGCACAATCATTGAGTCGCTTGCTACTCCACGTTTTGGTTGACGCAGCCGGGCGTATACTTTATGCGATTATAATAAAGTAAACTCTATAAAGTTGCCCACACTCTCAGCGTATTCCCGGCATAAATTAGGCTTATAGCAGGCAGGCGACTATACACACACGCACACACTCCTAATCGATCGCTTGAACATGGAAATGTCAGCACAATTAAGCTCATTGAATCAATTTGCACCCGGCACAGCTGGTCAACCGGCCGCCATGTGGTCAAGAGGATGCGCGAGAGACACGCAATAAATGCGATACGACTATTTCGCCAGCTTAGCAAAGGGGAGGGGAAGTGAGGGGCGCAACCAACTCGCGTAAGCCTTTAAGGCCTGCTAATTGAGTGCTTATCGATTAACGTGCTGCACGGGCAGGCACATTAATTATAAAGACACGCAACTGTGTGAAACGGAGATGAAAAGATACGTATAGGGGGGGCGCAGTTTTCTTTAATTTGTGTGTGTGTGTGTGTGGATTTTCCAAAATGGCGCATGAAATATATGTGAGAGCAGGCACGAGTCGGGCCGGCAGGATGCTGCGCAACAGGATAGCAGGATATAATAGCATCAACAGCGGCATAATTAATATGCTTGACAAGCAAGGACAACGCTGCGAGCTACCGTGAGCGCTCTCTCTCTCCCTCTCTCTCTCTCCCTCTCTCTCTCTCTCAGACCCCTTGCTCGTGGCGCTGCATGATTAATGCCATTATTATTAATTTTGGACACGTTAATTGTGCATGCCAAAAATTTAAACAAGTTTGCTGCTCCAGCGCCATGCAGCCTGTTTGCATAGTGCACATACGCAGCGTGGACCCAGCGAGCGAGTGAGCCAACATTCAATTACGTAAAGCAGGCAGGCAGGCAGGCAGGCAATACGAGTCAGTGGCATCATCAAAAACGCATCAGTGTCATTAGGAGTGGGGGGGGGAGTGTGAGGCGGTACGAGCTGGGTTTTTGAGGCCGGGAAACGGTAACCGGGACTGAAGCAGTTGGGGGTAACGCGTAGCAGGCAGCCATTTGCTCTGTCATTTTATGGCTGTAGCAACGCTTTTTGTTGCCCCAAACAGTTCGCCTGCCGCCTCTTTGTTTACTTTTCGTTTCGTTTTTCGCGTGGAAAATTACAAGGACGAACGTCAGCGCGGGCAAGTGGGGCAGCGGGGCAGCGGGGCAGGAAGCAGTCACCGAGCCCAAGCCATGCAACAACTGTGTCAAGCAATTTTCAGCTTGAATCGCTCTCTGTGTATCTAGCTCCAAATGAGCGTCGCCTCCCCCCCCTACCTACTGCCACTCTGGCAATCTGCAGCCGCTGTGGCCAACGCATTTTGCAGTGGTTGCACACAAAAAAAAAATATGAAAAAAAAACTAAGTTTCAGGGTATTATCGTTGTCATAATCATAAAAACGTGTAGCAGCCCGGCCAAATCGAGTTATCAGGCTCAACATGTGTTTCCAAGCATGTTTTATGCTTCGCTTCAAAACTTTCTGTTTCGTTCAAGCTCATCCGCAACAAGCCGAACAAATGACAGTGTACATATTAATGCGAGCTCTGCGATCATCATCTATTTGATGACATTGGTTTATTCAGTATATTCTGTGAATCGTATGCGATTAATATGTGAAGGTTGAAGGGATCTAGCAATCCAGCAAAGTGCTCTACAATATTAAACAAAGAACATTTGCATACTCTGTTGTGGCGGGTATATTTGTTCTGTGTCAAACTCAACAGAATTTTGATTTAATGACTTTTTTAAACTTTATTAAGTTGAAACTAATATAAAATATGTAAATATTGAAAACAATTGCGCCAAAGTTCTTTTTTATATGGTATATATGAATGTTTACTAATAAGAACCCAAGCAACTTTTACTTACTATGTGCCTAACATGAACTCAAAACTGTATTAAGTTGCAAGCAATATAAAATATGAAAAAACTTAAAACAAACCCCCAGCCAGGGTTTATTTTAATAAAATTTGTACTACATATAAAGTGCAGGATATATATGAATGTTTGCTATAGCAACGCAATCAGCTTAGTCTAATTTTTATATATGGTATATATGAGCCAGGTCTACATTTTAAACAACTCAAAGCACACCGAAGATACGCGAAAAAGTTAAGATCTTTTTGCGCAACGTGTTGTGTGGTGGCATTTGGCATTTATGCGCTATCTTCCTGCCGGATATACATAAAACTAACACTCCCGCGTCTATGTGTGCGTGTGAGTGTGTGGGAGTCTGCGATGTTTGCCACAAAGACATCGCTAAGTGGCCTGGGGGCGCAATTTCGCCATTGGCGCTCGTTAAATTTGCATGCGGATGCGCGCCTCGACATGCATGAGACGCTCGCACTACGTACGTGTGTACGTGTGTACGTGTGTGTATGGTGTGTGTGGCAACAATGCCAAATGAGCGCAACAGTTACACGCTGACAACGCGCGACAGTTTGCGGTTGTGCCACAGCTTCAGCTTCTTCTTCTGCAACATTTTCAAAGAGTTTTTTTTTTGCGCTTTCTTCCGCCCGCAATCGCGCTACTTCATTTGGCATGCAAGCAGCGTGTGGCAAGGCCAAGTCAGCACGCCCAGCCACGCCTCCCCCCGGCGTGCAAATTGTCTGCACTGTTTGCCAAGCCGAAATTGAAATTGTTCTATGTGTGTGTGTGTGTGTGTGACGACAATTGGCAATGGCAGCAGCAGTTGGCGTCGCATGCGGCGTATACGCAACGCGCAGAAAAGAATGTGAAACTAAAATTATTCATCACTTTGCCGGGCTGCCTCTAATATTTATGTAAAATTTCACTTTGATTAAAATGCATAGTGAGTGCGAGAGAGAGAGAGAGAGAGAACGGGGGCAAGCAAGAGTGAGCGCGCTAGCAAGATCTTAGCTCAACTCCTTGGAGAGAAATCTATGCCAGGCTCATGCATTAACAACAACAACAACGCGAGCCGAGTGACGCGCTTGTAATTAAAACTTAGCCTGGCGCACTTGCAAAAAGTTTATTATACATTGCCAGGTCGGGCAGGCAAGCTAGAAGGGGGTGGGGGGGATAGGCAAACATTCTACCCTCCTCCCCCCTGTGCAGGAATGCTGTCAAATTCATAATCTGTGCGGCATAGTTGGAGCGCCGCTGTTGGCTTTGGTCTCTCAAAAGAATGGCCCGCGCTGCTGTTGACAGTCCCCACACATTGTTGTGGCCAGCCGAGAGAGAGAGAGAGAGAGAGAGAGAGAGAGAGAGATGGAGAGAGCATGCCATTGTTCCTGTGCTGTCCTGTACCTGTCGCCAGGCCTGGCCGCCTGCTGGCCTGCCCGACTGTCTGTCAAAGCAAGCGCGGATATTAGCGCATGATTGAAAACCACAAGGACTTATGGCAAGCGCAGAGCAAGAGAGATTGCTAGGCCTTTGTGTGCTGCAGCCGCAGCCCGCTGCCAATTAGGCTGGTACGCAGCAAATCCCGTTAGCTGAATTAGTCCCGCATGCAGCTGCGGCCAAGAAGCCTGAATGCGAGCCTGCCTGCCAGCCTGCCTTGCTTATCCTTGCTGCCCATCAATTTGCATTTGACAAGCAGCCAATTTTTGTCGAGATTTTTCAAGATTTTTTCCACTTTGACGTTTTTCATTTGCCCCTCCCCCTCCCAAACCGATGTCGAGTTGAGCAGCTGAGCAGCCACCTGGCCCGACACCTTTGCCAGCTGCTACCCCTTTTTGTTATCGCCATTCCGCGCTTTGTTTGCTTGATTAAATTATTTTTCATTATTTGGCAAATGAAAGAGCAGAGGCAGCAGGCAAAGATGCGGGCGTGGGCGAAGGCAGGGCACTTCAAGGTAATAACAAACGACTGGCTTACACATTTAATAAGTTTATTAGAAGCCAAAAGGCGCAAGAGCGAAAGGCAAAAAAAAGGCAATGCCGAAATGAGAAAAATCTTATCTACAGTGCGGCACAGATTGTGTCATTGGATGGTGTCAACATACACCCAGGGATGCGGCTTTAAGTGCTCGATTGTGTGCACGATATTTATCGAAAAAAAAACGATTTACAAGGGCGTAAGAGGGCGTGGACAAAATCAAAAATAAACAGCAATTGCGCGCTTAACTAAGACATATCAACACTGAATTTGATAGCTCTAGTTCCTTTAATAACTGAGTTCTAGCTGTTCATACGCACAGAAAAATACATATACACTGAGTTCTTTGTTTACAGGGTATCTTAATGCTGCACTTACTCGGCACAAAAGTTACACGGCATAGTTGCCGATTTACTCGCCCCTTTGCGCTTGTGTTTGTCTTTGCTTCTTTGTGCTCATTTTCTGCTGTGTTTCCATGCCACGAATCATTTCATTAAAACAAACAAAAGAAAACTTCATTAATTGAGCCTCATACTACTGCCTATAGCTTATGCCCTGCCACATCGATTCTGCTGCTGCTGCTGCATGTGGCATGCAGCATTTTTTTGAGGCCAAGCTTTAGTTTTCACAGATCCGTTTGCGGTCAGTTTGCGGTGTCAGCGTGAACCGAAAAACCGCAAGGACACTCTGGCGGCCACGCCCGCAGCCCCACAAGCTGCCCAACTGCTGCACTCTATTCTATTGTGGTTGAAGCAGGACAGTATTACCCGCCCTTACCTTGACGAGCCAAACAACTTGAGACGAAAGCGGGCTCAGTTTCAACGTTTAAAGACAAATGCCAAAGCTGGTCGAGACTTGCAAACACTTTTAAATGCTCTAGATTATGCTTATCAAGCTGCTGTAGATTTTGATTTAGTTTTTAAGAATTATGCAGTTTTTAATCCCACATAACTTTGCCAGAAATCAGAATGACTCGATTTCCTAGCTCAGTTATAATTAAACAAAAGAAGTTCCTCAATTTCGAGCATATACAAAAATCTGCAAGTTTTTTGCAGCTGAGCAAAGTAAAAGGGAAACAAAGTCGTCCCAACTCACCAAGCTGGACAAGAATGTTGTTCTGCCCGGTGACAATCAGGGCAAGCGAAGGCTTCAGTTTTGATAGCTCTCAATTAGCATAGAAATTGGCTTTCAGCTTGATTGAGGTGCAACGACATTTTAAGACTCGGAAACAGTGCGAAAAGGCTTGCAAAGGCAGACAGTTTTGTGGCCCAGGTTGACAGGTGTCACTTGATGCTGGATTGCCGCGCTACGTGCAGGATTATTTGTGTGCCACTCATGCCGCATGCCACACAAATTGACAAAGACTAGAAGTATGCCAAAGGCTTAAACAAAATTAAATGCTACAAATTGTTTAAAGTAATTCGATTTGCAGTCAATCAGCAGGCTATAAAAGTCAAAGCGACACCTCACACAAGCAACAGACACAGAACACACTTGCATATCTATATATATATATATGCATATATATATATATATACTGCATACACCCAACATATATCTCTAGTTGACTGCAGACTTATAACTCAATTTGATGCCGAGAAATTTGCACAGCGCGTCGCGTTGGCGCAGCCAAGGAAAACTTATCGATTTGTTGGGAAATTATATTTGAAAACTTGAAAACTCAATTTGGCGTTGCAATTTTAAGTCCTGTCAGTGTTGTATCCTGCTTTCCCGACATCTCGGATGCAACAGTCGGTCGAGAAGTTCAACCGGTGGACCAAAGTTTGCTACGAGAGTCTTGCGAATATTTTGTTTTTAAATAATAAATAGCATTAAAAGCGACTCGAAAGCAGGAGCAGGCAGCAGGGCAATACTTGAAAATCAAGTGGCATGACCGGGACAAATCGTGAGCGCCAGCATAATGAGCAGCAAGTAGCTACGAGCTACGAGCTACGAGCAAGGACAAGCAACGGATGCAAATGTCGTTGCAGGAAAATTGCATTCGCTGCTGTCGCGGCTTTTGGGTTCCTGTCGCCGCGAGTTGCAAGTTTGTTGCCAGGTTGCCAGGTTGCCATATTGCCGTGCGGCAAGCTGCCAGCTGCCTGTTGCCGTCTGCTCTCTGGCTGCCAGTTAAGGGCCACAAAATTAGTTTAAACTTAGCGGAAGCACGCAGGCAACACAGCCAAGTCCAGAGCAATTGAATCGCACGAATCGCTTTTGTTGCCTCTTACAGATGCTGCACCTGGCCCAGAAGCCCTCGAGCCGGCAAGGCAGCGTAACTGGCAAATTAATACTACCACAACAGTAGAAGCATTCGACTGCAAGGAGTGGGCCAAGAAGAAGCGCATAACCAGACAAATAGTCAATGTGGACGGCAGAGACGACGGACAAGATGCGTGCGCTGGCCAAGGTTTCGGCGGGCTTCAACACCAGCGACGAGGAACTTAACGGCATCAGCGGCGTGGATGCGGGCAACAGAACCGAGAGTGTTTACTCCATTAAGTCCAACTGGATAACGGAATGGTGAGTGAAGTCAACTGTGCGGTAAATAAAAGGAAACTTTATTTTCGCGTCTAATTCAGTGTGCATAATTTGAGCTTTCTTAATTTCTTAATTTCTTAATTTCTTAATTTCTTAATTTCTTAATTTCTTAATTTCTTAATTTCTTAATTTCTTAATTTCTTAATTTCTTAATTTCTTAATTTCTTAATTTCTTAATTTCTTAATTTCTTAATTTCTTAATTTCTTAATTTCTTAATTTCTTAATTTCTTAATTTCTTAATTTCTTAATTTCTTAATTTCTTAATTTCTTAATTTCTTAATTTCTTAATTTCTTATTTCTTAATTTCTTAATTTCTTAATTTCTTAATTTCTTAATTTCTTAATTTCTTAATTTCTTAATTTCTTAATTTCTTAATTTCTTAATTTCTTAATTTCTTAATTTCTTAATTTCTTAATTTCTTAATTTCTTAATTTCTTAATTTCTTAATTTCTTAATTTCTTAATTTCTTAATTTCTTAATTTCTTAATTTCTTAATTTCTTAATTTCTTAATTTCTTAATTTCTTAATTTCTTAATTTCTTAATTTCTTAATTTCTTAATTTCTTAATTTCTTAATTTCTTAATTTCTTAATTTCTTAATTTCTTAATTTCTTAATTTCTTAATTTCTTAATTTCTTAATTTCTTAATTTCTTAATTTCTTAATTTCTTAATTTCTTAATTTCTTAATTTCTTAATTTCTTAATTTCTTAATTTCTTAATTTCTTAATTTCTTAATTTCTTAATTTCTTAATTTCTTAATTTCTTAATTTCTTAATTTCTTAATTTCTTAATTTCTTAATTTCTTAATTTCTTAATTTCTTAATTTGTAAACTTCAATTCTTAACCTTAACGTATACGTAATATTAACCTCAATTTTTGTTCTTTCCTTTTCCATATTTCCGTTTTACTGAAAACTTGTTGCTTCCTTGCAGGCGCATACGCAAGGAACGAGAGAATCTCTGCCGTGTCTTCTATAATCGCGTCGTCGAGCATACCGAATGCAAACGCCTCCTGGAGGCGGCCAAGATCTATGGGGAAATCACGGACTTCAACACGTGGCCGGCGAACGAACAGTTGCAGTGGTATCGCAATTTCGGTGTCAATTTAACCAACTTCGGTCGCAATATCTCGATGGAGACAAGTGCCACGCCCATTGCTGGCACAGGCGATGGCTTCGGTGAGAGCGGGCCGGCACTGGTGTTGCCCCCATTCGAAACATGGCAAACAATTGCGATTGCCCTGTGTCTCTTCCTTTGCATCATCCTCACCGTCGGTGGCAACATTCTCGTTCTGCTCGCCTTCATTGTGGACCGGAATATACGACAACCCAGCAATTACTTTATAGCCTCGCTGGCTGCAACGGACATGTTGATAGGTGGGTTTCCATAGCGCATCATAATGAACAGGTTCCACGAGTGTGCTCCTAGAAAATGTCAATTCAAAATCCATGCGAAAATCAAGGATTTTTTCGAAGCTTAAATAGAAGATTTAGATTGAAAAGGAAAATATCTACACAATCTTTACAAGTTGTAGAAGTACTTTATAGTAAACTCCTAAAACGGTACAGCCATTTGAGTTTGTTAGATATTATTTTGATTTTATTATAACTTATTTAAAGATCTAAAGAAGAGAAAAATGCTGCCCGTTTCTTAATAGAATGAAATGAATAAACACCTGGTTATTTCATAACTTTTTAACCTTCAGGAAACTTAAGAATCTAAAGAGTCTAGATATAGCAAAATGCTGACATATTTTAAATTGAGTTCAAGAATAAGCATCCTGTTAATTTCATAACCTTCAGAAAACTTTATGAAACAAACCCCCTGGTAGTTCGTAGTGCCTTAAACTTAACCTTCAGAAAGCACTAGGGAAATCCCCTTCTAATATTGACATTCTTCTATATAACACTCTTTTTGCTATGAGAAACAGTCTTCTAGTTTATAATTAATTTAATTTAATTTATAATAACTTTAAAAGTCAAAGATCAGTTTGTAACAAAGTCTCAATTACTTTCTCATCTGCCACAGGCACCGTTTCGATGCCCTTCTACACGATCTATGTGCTCAAGGGTTACTGGGATCTTGGACCGCTGCTCTGCGATTTGTGGCTATCTGTGGACTATACGGTTTGCCTGGTCTCGCAATATACCGTATTGCTAATAACAATCGATCGTTATTGCTCTGTTAAGATCGCGGCCAAGTATCGCAGTTGGCGCACTCGCACCCGAGTGATCTATATGGTATCGATAACCTGGATTATACCGACGCTATTGTTCTTTATCTCGATCTTTGGCTGGGAACACTTTACGGGCAAACGAGACTTGCTGCCCGGTCAATGTGCCGTGCAATTTCTCAAGGATCCGGTCTTCAATACGGCCCTCATCATTGGCTACTACTGGACCACACTGATCGTGCTGTTCGTGCTGTATGCAGGGATCTATAAGACCGCCTATGACATGCAGAAGCGCAGTGAGGCCAAGCAGCGTAAGATGCAATCGATGGTGGCCCTGAGTGCCGGTGCCATGTCCGGGATGGCTGGTCATGCGGCCGGCATCGGGGTGATCGAGGAGAAAATACTGAAAACCAAGGTGCAGCTCTCGGCCGGACTCAACGATCGTCAGGATAGTGGCAGCGGTTGTACAACGACCGTGAAACGTCTAAGCGGTTCGGGTCAGGCCAATCCGCTGGCACAGGCGATAAGTGGCGAAACGATCGCTGTGGAGAAGATGACACCCGAGCAGCGACGCGCGTCCGAGGCGAAGATCGAGGAGTCGAAGCGTGCGGCTGCCGAGGCCGAGAAGAGCGAACGTTCGAGCAGTCCGGCTTTCGATTCCGACGAGGAATCCTCGGTGAATCAGACCCAGCAGTTGCTCAATCAACAGAAGCTGGCGAACATGCGGAAGCGATCGTCCATCGGTTTGGTGTTTGGCGCGCAGGCAGCGCTGCTGGCGACACGTAGCAAAGGTAACTTACAACAGAGTGCCAGCAATTCCAAGTCTATCGAGGCGATGCACTCGATGGGCGCCAGATCGCCACAGCACCTGGCACAGCACACGAGCATGCAGCGTGCGCAGAGCAAGGAGGAGGTGCACAGCACGGCACAGCATCATCATCAGCATGTACAGCATGCGCACACTCCGCTCGATAGACCCAAACGTACCTCCTGCTCCACGCTCTCCCAGATAGCCGAGCATGAACGTCTCATTGATTTCCAACAGTCCGGCACCACAAGCCACCCGCAACAGCTGAATGAATCCCGTGCTGCCGATCCTCTTTCGCCCGTTGATCTGGCACCGATCGAGGTGCCGCGCGAGCAGGTGCAGCAGTGTCTGGTGCAAGCGATACTGCCGCCACCCGAAGCCTTCCAGTGTCCCACGCCCCTGTCCGACTACTCGGATCAGCCGTTTGGCAATAGCTCGGGCCACAGCGAGCTGGCCATGACCTACGATCTGCTGACGGCCAACAACTCCGAGCTGCGCTACATGGACGAGAGTTCGGCCATGCAGGCATCGTCGATTAATGACAATGGCAGCCTTAGCTATCGTTCCACAAACCGACCAACGCCCTCAGTATCCTCAGCTCCTCAGCGAAGCGCCATACCACCACCGCCACCCGCACGCAAATTGCCGCTCCAAACCAGCTCCAGCTCCAGAACCAGCTCCCCCATGCCGCCGCGACGTCAGCATGACGGTCAGACGGATGTGCTACCCGCATCCCGTATCCCGTCGCCGGATCAGCCGGCTGCCTGCATTGAAAAACGTCTTCTTGTGTCGTACACAGGCATCGAGGACTTCGCCAAGGTGCGTCGCGAGAGCTGCATCGAGGCCATTTGCCTGCTGGATGTGCCCGCAGCGGGCAGCGGCGCCAAGGCCGAGTGTCCGCATCGACGTGCTTCCAGTCCCATGGAGACGAGCAGCAAAGATGCAGTGCTCTATTCACCTATGCCGCCCCAGCAGCCGCCCCAGCAGACGCCGCAGCAGCCGCCCCAGCAGCAGCAGGCGCAGCAGCAGGTGACGGTTCCAGCCGGCAACTCGGCACAGCTGGAACGCATCGACGAGCGTGAAGCATCCGATAGTAATACCAACAAGCTGCCCTCCACGTCGGGCACCACGAGCAGCTCGGCTGGGCTGGCCGGCGGCAGCAGAAGAGATGCCAAAGACATCGATGAAGCCGATGGCGATGAGGGCGGCGGCGGCGGCGGCGTGGCATCACGTCGTAGCTCAAGCAAACGACACTTTATGCACTCGATTGGCAAGCATTTCAAGAGCAAGAAGGCATTGCCGCTGGTCTTGGGCATCGGCGGCGTCGGCGGCGGCGGCGGCGCTTCGGGTCGACAAAAGTCCAAGTCGGAGAATCGTGCACGCAAAGCGTTTCGCACCATCTCGTTCATATTGGGCTGTTTTGTTGCCTGCTGGACGCCGTATCATGTTCTAGCACTGGTCGAGGGTTTCTGTCGCAATCCGCCGTGCACCAACGAGCATCTCTACATGTTCTCCTACTTTCTGTGCTATGCCAACAGTCCAATGAATCCGTTCTGCTATGCCCTCGCGAATCAGCAGTTCAAGAAGACGTTTATGCGCATCCTGAAGGGGGATCTGCACATGACCTAAGACTACCCAAAGACCGAACACATGACCCAACACGAAATGAGCTGTCGATGAGGATCCGGTTTGGCATTGCATTTGCCCAACACGACGATGATGATGAAGAAGAAGAAGATGAAGACGGCACACTGCATTCCCCTGAGCCCCGGAAGCGTTGTGCCCGATATTAACTCTTACTCGATCTATAGATACTATTCTACTTATAAAGCTAGAGCAGACCAAATGCTCCACCAAACCAGATCCGCAGATACAGATCGTACACTAAATTACACTAATTGAATTATAAATTTGAAAGGTGTGCAGAGGAGGAGCGAGGGCAGGTGGCAGGCGAAGAAGAAGGAGGAAGAGAAGGAGGAGGAGGAGGAAACACGTATGTATATTAAGTAGCCAAAGGTGTGTGTTAGTTAGAGAACGGAACTATTTTGTGTTACGCGTAGCTGGATTAGGTTCGGAACATAAGGTAGGACGAGGCGAATGTTTTAGACAATAAATAAATTAAATGTTTATATAAAAGTTAATTATAAAAAGAAAACTATGCAACTTAACACATATATAAGGCCGTAAGTAATATAATATCTGTATATGCAAGGTACATAATACACACACACACTCACGTATATAGTGTTACGCTGATAAACCCCATACATATGCATAACATATCTGAAATTGTTCATTTTTAGTCATCATATCATAAAGAAAAAAATACATGGGGAAATTGAATAAATTGCACTTTTACAGCAAATCCAATAAGAATTTCCTCTGCGTTTTTCAAGTTTTCGAAAATTTTTCAAATTATTTTTTTGTATAAAGTGCAATTTATCGTAGTCCCCAAAATATTTACATAGTATATCAAATTGTAATGAATATCTCTACAGATTGCTGTCACTTAATATCAATGTATATGCTATATACAAATGCCTAGAACAACCCGAACAAACGCATGAAAAATCCACAGACAACAACAACAACAATAGGTATAAAGAAGATAATACTCAACATAAGGATATATCCGTGTATAAATGTCAATTGAATATGCGAAAGTCGGACATTATATAGTAATAGTGCATACATCTTTATATATATATCTAACAATATTTGTACTATAAGTGTATACCATATACAAAATACATATACATAGATACGTATGTGCGGGTTAATCGCGTCTATGCCGAGCTGCCTAAATAAGTTGACTTTGTATTACATTAATTAATTGTTATTTGTTAATCGATTTATTTCTAGTCTATAAATCAAATTTCAAATTCTATGCCATGACTGCCTGACTAGGTTCATTCTGTTGAATTCGAAAACTGTTCAAACTGTTATCTGTTATCATTTCTCATCTCAATGATCAAGTACAATTTAACAATTTCGTTTTCCTTAGCACCTAAGTAAAGCGTGTTACAATAACTACAACATTCAATAAATAAAATATTTATGTCTGATAAAAAATACAAAAAATAAACAAAACAAAAGGAGCGTGTCTTGTTTTATTATTTTTATATTAAGTAGAAGCTGCACAATAATGAAAGGACTGCGAACTGTCATATCATTATGCGATTATAATAGGAAAATATTTTGTCAAAAATCGATTGAAATCGAATCAAGCCAAAAAAAACATTATTTTATTTTATTATATTTTTTTTCTAATAGCACATGCCCATTGTATTATAACAAGCTGAACATTAAAAAAGAACTGAAAACTGTCGGGTCATTATACGATTATTATAGGATAATATTTGGCTGATAAACACAATATCGAAGAGCCAAAAATCAAAAATCTATCGAAATCGAATCAAGTCAAAGAAGACATTATTTTCTTATTTATTATTATTTTAATATGCTCTGACTTTAGAAGACAAGCTGTAGTTCTAAAAATGAATATGAGTATATCTTCTATAATTACACCATGCGCCAGTGCTGCCAATTGCGCTTTATACTCGCCAAATCTGGCGGTTTTGAATGCCAACTGTGGGAAAAATTTAAGAATGGGGAATCCTTGATTTTCATCCAGAATTGATTTTATCTATCTCTTTTTTATATAATGCAAAAAATGTTTTCACTAAAGATCATTTTAAAATTGTTTGTTTTATTTAAACATATAATTGTAGCCTTTTTTTAGGTTTTTTTTTTAAATTTTAAAATTTTTTCCGCTTTTTTTTGTATGCATATTTTTTGGCTTTTTGCGCGTCAAAAACAGCTTTTTTTGTCGCCAAAAGAGGCAGCACTGGTTGTTGCTTCAAACTGGCACGTTTTGCAACACTGAAAACAAAAAATTCTAAATTGACAAGGTGTCAAACGCAGCTAGCTTCGGCCTTATGCCATCCGACAGCGCGTAGTCTGCGCACAGAGCCCAAGGTGTGTGGCAAACTAGACCTGGACGAACCGGAGCAGACCAACGAATTTGTAGGAAACGCAAAGCGCAAACCGATTCGCATTTAAATACAGACAAGAGTGCAAAGTTCGAAGACGTCGCATTTGAATATTTTCTTGACCTCGACCGATCGAAGTGGAACCATGGATTTACTGATACGTATCATAGCGTTTATACTAACCCATGTGGGTATGCTGATTAACTGGGTGCTGGAGTTTATGCAGCCGCGCAAGTCACCCAGTTACCCGCCCATTCGAAATCCCATACTGAACAAATCGGTCATTGAACTGGTCACGGAATTGCGACGCGGACAGGTGAGAGAGATTGATTTTATGGTGGACGCCATTTAGAATAATGATTAACAATTAACACACACACGGGGTGTAATTGTCTGTACCGCGTGCAGGTGACGTCAGAGCAATTGGTTTCGGCGTATATAGCACGTGTAAAGGAAGTGAATCCTTCGCTGAATGCGGTCGTCGAGGAACGCTACGAGGCGGCCATGCAGGATGCACGACTGGCGGATAGTTTCATTGCCAAGGCCAGCACAGAATTCGACCGGGTGGCGCTCTTCACGCGCTACCCGCTGCTGGGTGTGCCCTTCACCGTCAAGGAATCCTGTGGCCTCAAGGGTGAGCGACGCAGTTGCTCGAAGTAGTCTATTGGCTAACTCTTAGATTGTTCTATCCATTCGCACAGGCTTGTCGTTTGCCGTGGGCAGCGTTATACGCAAATCGTTGAAGGCACCGCTCGATGGCGACGTGGTCGAGCTGGTACGCGCTGCCGGCGCCATTCCGCTGCTGGTCTCGGCCACACCGGAGTTTTGCATGAGCTTCGAGACAAACACCGTGCTCAACGGACGCTGTGTGAATCCCTATAATCTGAAGCGCACCTCGGCCGGCTCGTCGGGCGGCGAGGGCGCTCTGAATGGCTGCGGTGCTACGCCGTTTGGCGTTGGCTCCGATATCAGTGGCTCGATACGTTTGCCGGCCATGTTTTGTGGCGTCTATGGGCATAAGCCCACGGGAGGCCTGACTTCGGTTCGAGGTCATTATCCGTACACGCTGATTGATGAGAATTTTCCCAATATGCTGCAAATCGGACCGATAACACGCTTCGCACGCGATTTGCCGCTACTGCTCGAGATCATGGCCGGCGATAACAAGCACAAGCTGCAGTTGAGCGAGCAGGTGTCGCTCAAGGACATCAAAGTGGGTGCACTTCCTTCTATTCCCTGCACTCTGCTTCACTTATGTATTCCCCGTTTATATGTAGGTTCACTATGCCTTCGGCTACTCAGGACTGAATTATCTGGGACATTACAAAACAGATGGCGAAATCTGTAGGGTTATTGATAGGGCGGTTCAGTCGCTGAGCAGTGCCGGTGTTGAAACCAAGCAGGTGAGTTCCAGCAGCTACAAAATAAATAAGAAAATTAAAATAAACTAAAAAAAACACTTTATTAACATACCAAATCCGTTTGTCCGACTGTATGAACGCCTAGATCTCAGAGATTATAACAGCTAGAGACTCTAAATCCGGTGAACATGCTTCTAGTGCCAGCAAGTTTGTGTTAGAATGCTGCCACGCCTCTTTCGCCCTCGAAAATCTTTAAAAATCCGATTGTAAGCCTAATTTCATGCCTAGAAAATTATTTTTTGTGTAATATCTAGTAAAAAGCATAGGACTTGACTGTAGCTTTTATGGTGAATTTATTATTATTTTACCTTTCCTTACTCTGGCAGATCGATCTGGACTTTCTGCGGAATTCCTTTGAGGTTGCCATGGTGGGCCTGCTCGATCTGAAGGGTTTGCCCAGCATTGTAACGCAGCAAGCTAATCGCAAGCCGCACATGCGTCTGCTGCTCGTGGAGATGTTCAATAGCATCATTGGTCACTCTCTGTTCACCAAAGACGCCATCTTTTTGGAGATAATGCAGCGATTGAATGCGTTCTTAAGCGAAAAGAAAATCGAAAAGTATCGCGAGGAGGCCAAAGAGATCAAGGCGTATCTGCTGGTAAGTCGAGTGCAAAGCAGAGCATGAAATTTCACTCATTTATCACTCTCGCGACAGGACGTGCTGGGCGATCGTGGAGTACTCATAATGCCAACGTTCCACAGCCCCGCCCTTTGCTTCCATACGGCGCTCTTCAATATCACCGGTATTGACAGTCTGCTGCTGTTCAATATATTCGGTTTTCCGGCAACGCACATTCCCATGGGATTGAATTTGGAAGGCATGCCCATTGGTTTTCAGGTGATAGCAGCGCCATACCAGGACAAGCTTTGTCTGCAAATTGCTGCCGCCATGGAGGCTGCATTCCATGGTTGGGTGCCGCCGCGACTGCATGAGACTGCGACTGCGGTGGCGTGTAAGAAATGAATAGAGTGCGAGAGAGAGAGATAAATACGTGTAGGAGAGCAACATCCAAAAATAGATAGGTTACGGTTTCAAGTTAATTAAAATAAACTATCGAATTATCGATAAACACACATAAAATTACACTAGCAACGTTTCTTTTTCGCTACGTGTAAAACTCGTGTAATGCGGCTTAATCTCTCACTCGTCATTGAGTGAGTATCAAGCTATGTTTAAAAAAAAATCTCACTAACACTCTCTGGGCTTGGTTTGAGTGTGTGTGCATTATCTCTCTCACTAAAATCGGTACTTTCTCTTCGCACTTCGTGCACTGAGCTAATACAACGTTAACTCACCTCACCTCACACATGCGGCCGCTCTCCCACACTAACTGACAGTGACTCGTTCGACTCGCACACAGCTGCAGCGCCGATATCGCTCTCTTTTGCGTTCGTACTTTCAGTATGCTGCCGACAACTGTGCAGATGAGTTCGCAGAGTGCGCCGAAGTCTTCGCTATCTTTCCATATCAATTTTATTGCAAAATGGAATTTTTCGTACGTTTGCTTTTGATTATCATTAAATTGGTTACATTGTGGGCCAAACTATTGTCCTTGCTCTGGGCTCGCATTTGGTCGCAGCCGGCACCGAGTCGATTGCCGCCGATTGAGAATCGTTTGTTGACGCACAGCGTGCAAGAGCTGCGCGCCAGACTACGCGCTCGCCAGGTAAGACCGATACACAGCGAACTCGACGCCACCTGATAAGCTGCCCGATCCGATTAAGGGCACTTATAAATATATATCTCTATATAACAGTTAACTTCGTCGGAATTGGTTGGCGTCTATATCGAGCGCATAAAATCCGTTAATCCGCAGCTTAACGCTCTCGTCGAGGCACGCTTCGAGGCGGCACTGCGCGAGGCTGCCGCAGCCGATGAGGCAATCGCCGCAGCGAGCGATGTGGACAAGCTTTTTGCCGGCAAGCCGCTGCTGGGTTTGCCATTTACCGTTAAGGAAGCATGCTCCCTATCGGGCATGTCCTATGCCGTGGGCAGCTGGGCGCGCAGCACGCAGCGTGCTCGGCAGGATGGAGTGGTTGTGGCACGCATACGTGCCGCCGGCGCCATACCATTACTGGTGTCCACTACACCGGAATACTGTTACTCCATCGATACGAACACGCTGCTCAACGGGCGCAGCATGAATCCCTATGATCTGCACTGCACGCCCGGCGGCAGTTCCGGCGGCGAGGTACGTGGTGACATCCAGTTGCATGACAGCTGCAGATTACAGTGAAGATTTCCATTTGCAGGGTGCTCTGAACGGCGCTGGTGCCACGCTCTTTGGTCTCGGCTCCGACATAGGCGGCTCCATACGTATACCGAGTCTGTTCTGCGGCATCTTCGGGCACAAGCCCACGGGCGGCGTCGTCTCGGTCGAGGGACACTTTCCCAGCGATGACGTGGATGACGAGTTCGCGCAGTCTCTGGTGCTCGGGCCCATGACACGTTTTGCCAGCGATCTTGGCCAGCTGCTGCAGATAATGATAGAGCCCGAGCAAGCCATGCGACTGCGTCTCGATGAGCCTGTGCAGCTGAAGGAGCTGCAAGTGCATTATGCCTACGGTTTTCCCGGTCTCAATGGTTCTATGCATCATGCCGTCGATTCGGATATACAATATGCCATCGGGCGTGCTGTGGAGCATCTGAAATCTTCCGGCCTGACTGTGCGGCCGGCCGAGCTGGGCGGATTCAGCGATTCCCTGGAGATTGGCATGGCCGGCATTGCTCGGCTGCGGCAAATGCAGTATATACTGCCCGAGGGCAATGTACGGAGTACTCTGGGTCAATTGTTACGCAGCGTCTGCGGCTGTGGCGAATCCAAGTATACGAGAGATGCGCTGATCTTTGATCTCATGCGTCGTACGAACGCGTTCATGGGCGTGCAGCGGCTCCAGCACTATCGGCGCGAGGGGCAGCGTCTGGCTGAGGAGTTGAGTGTAAGTAAATCTGGTGCAATTAGCAGCATGCACGAGTTACCTAATCCGCGCAAGCTTTGTTTCGTTTCTCACTCTCTCTCTCTGTCCCACTCATCTGTTTTAGCAACTGCTCGGCGAGACGGGCGTGCTGCTCTTTCCCACCTTGCATACGGCCGCCTTCGGTTCCGGCTGGACCCCGTTGCAGTTGTGGGGCGTCGATTACACGCTCATCTTCAATGTGCTCGGCGTACCTGTCACCCATGTGCCCATGGGCGTCAATGCGAGGGGATTACCCATTGGTTTCTCGGTAATTGCGGCGCCCAATCAGGATCGTCTCTGTTTGCGTCTGGCGGTTGAATTGGAGCGTGCATTTGGCGGTTGGCAGCCTCCGACGCCGCATCAGTTTGTTGACTAATTGAGCATGACGGAGTAATACGGGAATTAGTTAAATAAAACGGGTTTTTGTCAATATATAAAAAAAAATTAAATTATTACGTTTTGTTCTGGGCAGTCGTGAGCGCCATCTGTTGTAAGTTTGTTGCACTAAAACTGCCCGCTGAGCTGATACGCGCATTTGAATAATGTACTAAAAAACGACAAAAAAAAACAATTCCACTTATTACCTAAATAAATCCCACTAGTTAGTCAGTTGTCTTTGCATGTGTGATTTATTTATTTTATTTTATTAAATAAAATTAATACTTAGCTACAGTTTCCAAGCTGCCAACAAATATTTTTCTAATACTTAAACGAGGGCTGCAGCAGCAAAATACCAAAGTTCTTTAGTATTCCGAACAGATGTGGCTGACTCCACTCTCTCTCTCTCTTATTCTCTAATACTCTCACGGAGTCTCTCAATTGCAACTGTGAGTGCATCATCCGCCCTGCGCGTATTTGTTGGTGTGCGTGTGTGCTTGCGTGCGTGTGCACGAATTCGTATTTCGCTTCGTGCTTGAATCGTGCGCTCATTCGTTAACGTTCGTTTCTTATACTATTCGCTGCTTTGCCTCGTTTGTTGTCATAACGCGAGAGACTGTCATTGGGAACGGACGTAAAAATAAATTGGTGCGTTCGAGTGGGATAAAAAGAAGAGTGGCAATATTGTTGAACAATAATAGTACTACTAGTAGCGTACAAACAAAACGAGACATACTGCAGACAAGCATGGGATGTCAGTGGACATACTACTAGTAACTACGTGCCGCAACCACAACCAAAATACAAAGAAGATTTTTGAAGTTTTTGGGATCTTGTCTCACATACATAACCCATCCAAAACAACAACAACGACAACAAGCTGCTCTCCAGGTTTGCCTTTGCGCGTGTAATCGTTGTCCCTTAAAGTTGAGGAGAATACAATAATTAAATAAATGTGCGCGTGTTAAAATTTAAACAGCGCAGCCCCAGCAACAACAACAAGAAACAGTGAAATATATATTTACAACGACAACAACTGCGTACGGGAAGTGCTCGCGGTCACTCAACAAGTGTTACAATAAAAGCAGGGATTATCTAATAAACCGATAATATAAATACATAACTGTATACACGCGCACATACAGATATAATTGAGAATAAAAGAGATTATACACCCGAATAGGCAGCATAAATATATTAAATTTATTAAACAATTCTCGTGTCAAGTGTTTGCGTGTGTGTGTGTTTCGCGTGCATGCCTTTGAATGTGTGTGTGTGAATCGAGCTACAACAGCAGCAGCAACAACAACATCAGGCACAGCAAGAGCAGCAACAATACGGCAACGTCAACAACACGCAATTGCTGTGAGCACGACGGAGACAGCAACAGCGTGAGTCATAAAAGTGAAATGAAAATGCGGATAAAGAGAGAAGCGCCGTGTCTTCTGTTATTTATGCCAATCCAAAATAACAACAATAACAACAACAATAATCGAATTGGTGGTAAGTAACAACAACAACAACAACAATTGCAAATAAGAAAGATTAACGTAATATTACTCATAAGTAATTGACTTTTTTCGAGATTAATTCGAAGCATTTTTCCCGCTTGGAATGCCTGCGCTGTTTACTTTATAAACTTTGCGCGCTCAAGCGCATCCGCTTCTAGGCAGAGGCGGGTAGGTAGAGCTGGGGTAGAGCTGTAAGAGCAATGCGGGTAGGCGAGGGGGCAACACACGTAAGCAGCAGCAGCAGCAGCAGCAGCAAAGGCAGCGTAAGCGACGTCGATTGTCTCTGTTTGTCTGCCGTGCGCGTTCGCCTGCCTGCCCTGTGTACTCTCTCTCTTCGCTCCTCTCTTTGCGCTCTGGCCCAAGCTCAAGCATGTGAGACGCAACGCCAGGCGGTGTGCCAGCGGCAGAGGGAGAGTCGCTTGGTTTCTACTTACTTCATACGTGACTCACATTCGCGTGTCTTTCAGAAATAAAAGCAAACGGAAAAAAGCTTCTCTTTTACGTTCGTTCGTTCGTTTGTTGGTTGCTCTGGCTGTGGCTGTGGCTCTGGCTCTGGCTCTGGCACTGCGTTGGCTGCTTGAGAAGAGAAAAAAAATGTAAAGCAAAGCAGGTTTATGCAGCGGACTGGCAACGCTGGCAACGAAACCCGCTTTGAAACGACCTTTCGAGTACGAATTCGTCGGCACAACAACAATAAAAGCAACAGCCTCAGCCAGCAACAACTTGAAAAGTTGGCGAAGTTGGAGTACACACACGTGTGTACATGTGTTGCTGTCTCTCGGTGTGTGCGTGTGCGTGTGTGTGCAGTGCATTGGCATGCGATTTGACTTGTTTCTTGTTGGCCAGAGCAATGCTAGCAACAACAACAACAATAATAAAATAACAAAAACCACAACAATAACAACAATGAGCACAACGTTTCCTGCCCGAGTGCGGCGAGGGAAAACTTTTGCTGGTTTTTGGCTTTTGAGGCTTTGAGGTCGTTTCGCTGATAACAGAAATTATACGCTATACAAATTGTTGCTTGTTGTTTTGTGCCCAGCACAGCATAAAAGCGTTTATGCGCAGCCGTTCGCTCTGCTCGGCTTCAGCAGCTGATAAGGTTCTCCTTCTCACATATGCACACACACTCACACAGATACATACGCTCTTGCACAAACAAAACGTTGATAAGCTCTTCAAGCATATTTGCCCTTTTCTCCCCCTCCGCCGTGGTCTCACATAAAGCTTTGCATTGGGCTTCGCCTCGTTTTTGTTTTTGGTTTCGATTTCGCCTATCTCGCTTTGCCTTTGCGTCTGCCTTGTTCGCTAATCAAGCTGCGTGCCGAAATAAATGTCTTACGTCAGTTTGTCAAACAGCGGCAGCAGCAGCGGCGGCGTCGGCAGCGACGGCGGTGGCGGCGGCGGCGAATATTTGTGGTTTGATTTTTTTTTTTGGTATTTTTTGAGAGATTTTTTATATGAATCGTGAGACGAGTTTTTTGGTTTAGCAGCTCTTCTCATACACGTTGATTACGTCATTTAGTACAAATAACAAATCATTTAAACAATAGACTTTAACAATTACGTTCTTTCTTAACATCTATCATTTGCAGCTAATCACAAGGACTATCCCAACAACAAGCGTTCCAGGGAGAATCTGGCATGTGACGAGTCATCGACGGCAGCAGCTATGAATGCTGGCAGCAGCAATGGCGGCCGAACGCCGCCGCTCATGCGCAGCTGCTCGAGTCCGGCGGTTTATGGTAAGTTGATAATTGTAATCCAATTTTAATATCAGTCCGAGATATGTCTGTATGCTTACAAATCGAGCATAACGCGGCGGCGTGTCAGCTGATTAACATTTAGTTTTATGTCAACCAGTTTCATGTCACAGACACTTTGCGCGCACACACTGACAATTGCTTATTGATATTTCACCTTGCACATCTATCAGCTGTCAAATCTGTTGTCTCTTGCCTGCATATTTGCATGTCCGCTGTTTGTGCTTTTCAATGCATTTCATTTCCTACTCTCTCGCTCATCTAACTTTCGCTCTTGCTGCTGCTGCTGCTGCTACTGCAAGAGCGCACGCGCGCATTCACTCTCTCGCCCTAAAAGCTTTGCTTAAACATTATAAACAATGTTGTTTTTGTTTAAGCACGTGCTGCGAGATAAACATGATACGCTACTCTCGAACTCATTGTGTTTTATTTTATTCAACTGTTTTTTTTACTGTTTTCTGCGTGCACGTTATGAAATCAACATATGCACACAAGCAACAGAACATGCACAACAATAATAATAATAACAATAATTGCATTTAACAGCAGCAGCAGCAGCGAGAAAGCAAAGAGCACAGCGAAAATTTCAATGTCGAACTTTCGTGCAGCTGCTGCTGCGGCGAAGTGGCGAGCAGAGAGGCGCGTTACGAAATCGCTTATTAAGCTGCGCTGCAGATTTTTGAGTGAGCGTCGGTTTTGTCGCCCTTTTTCGAGTGCAACTGTTCAAATGCTGCCCGCCTCTTTCTTTCTCTGTTGCTCTCGCTCATGTGATCGCCGCACAGTGATGCAAATAGCTTTCAATGTCAGTTTTTATGACAAGTTGAGATTTTTCTCTTGCCTCCCCTTGCCGCTCTTGAGTACTTTTCCTGCTTACGCCTGCTTCCTGCTTGTTTTGTCAGCTATTTGCGCTGCTGTTACGCACACTGTCACTTTCCGTGCCTGTTATTGTGCATTCTGAATTCCTGTTTACGTCGCTCTCTCTCTCTCTCTCTCTCTCTCTCTCTTTCTCTTTCTCTATCGCCTTTGAGTCATTGCGCAAATATTTGAGCATATTGTTTCCAACTGTGATTTAATTGCATTTACCTAATACTCATGACATCGCATGACAATATAAGTATGTTTATTATCATCATACACCTTTGCACTCTAGCTCGGGCTGTGTGTGAGTGTGTGTGAGTGTGAGAGGCTAGGGTCTTACCCCAAAAGTCTATGACTAATGCAATTGATTTCCGTGCCGCACTGTGACCCACATGCACAGCGCGCATACAGAAGCATATGCTCAAACACACACACACATCCGCATGTACATACATATACTTTAGGCCTGAGTTAGTTGTTTTTCGCCTTGGCTATCAATTAACACGCAAGCGACAGAAATAATCGATGAATTGGAAACAGTTGAGCGCATAATGCACAGCTAAAATGGGAAAAGGGGATGGGAATTCAAATAGAGCGAGTTTATAAACTAAACTGATTGTGTGTGAGCGTGCTACGAACTCCCGCTAAACGACGCAAATTGTTGTTGCTGCGAGATGGCCAAACCACCACAACGAGGGCAGCCCTCCTCCTCCTCCTCCTCCTCCCACTCCCTCCACTCTGTACAGCATGTTGTGGCACGGCAGACTGCCGACCCACCCACCTAGCCACCCTGCTCAGCCCGCAGACGCCCACAGAGGCAGCGGCAGACACACACACACACACGTAGAAAATAAACTGGCATGACTCATGCAACTAGAGACGAAACGAAGGCGCAGCAACAACAACAAAAAACAACAATTTGTTGTAGAAAATTTAGACGCTGTTGTAAACAGACAATAGATACACACACACACAGAGTGAGTAAGAGAGAGACAGCTGATGCTGCTGATGATCATGAGGCTCTTTTGTTGCATGACATCGCAATTGGCAGACACAACGAAACAACTAGATAGATAGATAACGAGCAAAAGAGTAGCACAGAGGGGGAGAGCGAGCGAGAGAGAGAGAGAGAGCAGATCTGCGGCCCCAGCCTCATTTCGTATACCCATCGCCTGGAACTGCGTAATGTTTAGAGATTTTACAAAAATCGACATAAAAATTCGTTTATTTTTCTTTTAATTTTTTCTCTTTTACTAATTCTTTGATTTTCGTTTTTCTTCAGATATCGAAACACATCCTGCTTCTCCAGTATTTCCACATCTGCTACTGGGCAATGGACGCGATGCGAACGATCCCAGCAGCGTGGGGGCCAATTGCGTCCTCAATGTTACCTGCCAAAGTCCCAGCGAGAGTCTGCATCTGCAAGGTCTCAAGTATATGCAAATACCTGCCAGCGATACGCCGCATCAGAATATCAAACAATATTTCCAGGAGGCATTCGATTTCATTGGTAAGTTGCAAATATTGTTATCGCTATCGCTATCGATTTATCGCATATCGATATTTGCTGTGCGTTGTCATTCACAAAATGCAGTGAAACGTGACCGCCTGTCGAGAGAGAGAGAGAGAGAGAGAGAGAGGGAGAGAGGCGTGTTTGCATAACGGTTTAGTCTGGTGGGACTCTTGGAAAATTCGTTATTTCTTTAGCTTTGTTTTCTTTTTCGTTTTTTTTTCTGCTGCGCAAGCAGTTTCTATACATTTTTTTTCTGTGTGTGTGCTTGTGTGTTTCAAGGCATATTCAAAGAAACTCGTATATTTAGTTAATTTTGAGTGTAATACGCATACACAAACATACAGTCATACTGCTAGATATGTAGTCTATCTATATAGCCGTGGAATATTCTGCTGACGTCAATAGCAATTTTTCCATTTTTCCATTTTCTCTCTCGTGGCAAAAGTTGTTTCTACGTTTTTATACATATTTCATTTAAATTTATTTTATTTCGGGCTGTTTTTGTTTTTGTTGTTTTACCAGTTTTGTCACGGCACGTGTGCGCACGAGCCGCTTAGCGTTTGTTGTTCTTTCATTATTATTATTATTATTGTTTTTTGTATTTTTTTCTGTTGGGCTTAGCTGAGCTGTCATACAAAGTTGTGTCAATATTTTGTTCTGCAACATTTGAAAACGTTGCAAACTCATTTATTTAATTTAGTATTATTACTATTTGTCGAGGACTTAAGGTCTTTCATTTAAATAAATCATTAGCGAGACATGATTCATTTGAAATTTCGTTTGCATATTGAAATATCTAGGCTTGATATACGTAATATCGATTTTATTTAAGAATTCCACTCAGCGCATAGTTATTCTTATAAAGTGAGGAAATAAAATATTTTATTGCTTACTATATTGCTGCAAGTTTATTTCTAAGAAATAAACAACGAATTTCTATATAATTTCCCCTTACTAATAAATAATTCAAATATATTTTCCTTATTAATCGTATTTCTAAGCAGAAAAGTTTATAAAGTATAAATATGCCTTGGCTGCTGCCAATTGCAGGGTATGCAATTCTCACACACATACACACGTGCGCAAAGAGAAGGCGAAAGGAAGCAGAGGAAAACTTTGTTTAAGGCCGCCAAAGCTGCCTACATACTCACACTCTCTCTCTCACTCTCTCTCTCTCTCTATCTATCTCTTTCGCTCGCTCCTTGCTCTGAGCGCGCCTGCTTGCCCGGCTCCTACACTTTCCACGGCATTCGTCGTCAACGTCATTGCTCTTGTTGTTGTTGCTGCGTGTTGGCGTTGGCAGACAGCATGGCGGCTGCGACAGCGACAGCGACAGCGACGACATCGCCCCATAGTCATCGTCGTCATTGTTTGTCGTTGCGGCGCAGCGTCAGAGCTTCGACGCCTTCGGCCTCCACTTCCACCTCGACTTGGCTGCGACTGCGACGCCAACAGCGGCTGTGCTGCTCCTGTGTTTTGCTTTTGTTTGCTCGCTCTCTCTCGCGCACTTTGCATAATAGGCGCAGGCAGCACGCAGAGTTCCACTTTTAGACACACACACACACACACCTCACACTGCGTGCCGTGGACATTTTTTGTATGCAAATTAGCTGGCAGCGCCGTCGACCGCAAACGTCCTTTCTGATAAGGGTTGTCGCTCGCCGACCAAAAACAAAAACAATGCTGCCTTTGCTTGCGTCACGTACGCAACGAGCTGTTGTTGTTCTTGCTACTGTTCGTGCTATATTGGCCACCACTGTAGTCAGACAGCCGCATGACTCATCGCACACAATGCAATGTGGAACACACACACACACACACAGTCTCGCACGCACACTGGGGCACACTCCTTGTAGAACTCAGCCATCCGCATCGATTTTCTCTTCTTATTGTTGCTATTTATTGCGCCGTCGCTGCCTTCACCCCCGCCAGCTGCCATTGCTCTGCCGCGGTCGCTGCCGCTGCCGCTGCTCTTGGCATATGTTTTATTTTTACATGCAGCGCGCAGGACGAGCCGTCAATTATTTTTGTTGTTTAGTTCCTGTTTATGACTCATCGTCGTCGACTGCGACGCAAGCCGCCGGCAGCGCTGCCTGCCATTATCCTTGTGCGTGGCCTCGACAATGTCGACGTTGACGTTGACGTCACACGGCCATGCGTCGCTGCCGCCGCCGTCGCCACCTCTGCTGCTGTTGCTGTTGCTGTCAGGTGCGTGTGCAGCAACAGCTGTTTCTCGCAGACAGCGAGAGCTAGAGTGAGAGCGAGACAAACAGCACACAGCTGTAGCCATTTTTGGCTCGATCATGTTCCATAATCATTTGTCTTGTTGCTGCTGCTGATTCAGGAAGAATCACAGCGCAGCAGAGTAGACGCACACACACACACATACACAACGCCCACTCAATACTCAGTCCTGCTTGCCAATATCCATGTATTTTATTTTTGTAACTGTCGCTCTCTCACACACTAGCATGGCGCGGCGCTCTCTTGCATGCTCTCTCAGGCAGTACCTCACTCTCTTGCGCTCAGTCAGCCAGCCAGCCAGCCTGCCAGTCGCTGCCAAAACACATTAGTACTCAGGCACGAAATAAAAGAAGAGAAAAAAAAAAAACAACAACAACATTGTGAACGATGACTATGAGTCATGATTTTCGCCGCCCGCTGCCCACAGAACTGTTCCTCCCTTGCCGCGCAGTTCCCCGTTGGTTCGTTGTGCGCCTTTTGCGCATTCGTTTTTTTTTCGTTTTGCGCTTGCGGCTCCGTCGTCACCTTATGCTTATTATTATTACTTTTATGAGTGTCTGTCTGTCTCGCTGTCTATGCTACTTATGATTTCTCATTGTTGTCGCTGCTGCGTTTCATTCATCAAGATGTGTGTGTGTGTGTGCGTGTGTCTTTGCATTGAAAGGGAGCAAGCACCGCTATAAGAGTAGCTCGAAAGCTCATTAGTCGAGTGCGCAAACGAGTGAATGTTGTTGCTGCGCTCTCGCTCTCGCTCTGGCTGTCATTAACAATGACCGGAGGAGCAGCATAAATAGGTAAACGAGCCGAGCTCGGCCACTTGGCCTAGAAAGCAATCAAAGCCATGCAGAGACGCAGGCGTAAGCGACAATCGATAACTAGACGCACTTCGATTAGTTTCAAACCAAACTTACGCCAGCCTGTCTGATTAGGACTGTACCTGAACTGAAATATATACATATACGCTACATATAGTCTGTTATGTGCAAAGACTATATATGTTATATATGCTGTTTGCTAACTTATCAACTTACTATCTGAGGCCGCCAACAGAGGCCTCTTTTGAGTTGACGCACAGCTAAGCAAACGCTGAGTGTTACCTTAGCTATCTCTATTTGATAATAGTACAAACACACGCACACACACACTCACACACACACACACGCATGAGCTGAAAGCAAGGTAAGTTTCTCAATTGTCGAGTGTGCATATATAAAGTTTTATCAGACAAGTCTAACGATCGGCAGTGATTAGATAAAGCTAGACAGCGCTGGTGGGAACCTCTGCGCAAGTGTACATGTACCCGAGAAGTCCTTGTCTACCTATGGTACAAACGCAGACCCAGTAGTCGCAGTCCCTGCACCGGCGATCACTTCTTGGTGACTAACCCGTTCAGTGAGAAAGAGAGGCAGAGAGAGAGAGAGAGACGAGGCCGCGAGGCGACATTTTTGTTGGCCCCGTGCACATAATTTCAATATTCGTCAGCGTGCTATTTATAAGATGCAAAAACGACAACAACAACATGAAATCTTGAGTGTGCAGGAATTTTGAAATTTTCATACAGTTTTTTTTGCTTTGTATGAGAAAGCGAGAGAGAGAGAGAGGGAGAGGAATGTATATTTTTGAATTTCAGCAAGAAAACACACGCTCCATCATACCTCGTTGTTGTATTCGGCTGTTATTAATGTTATTACAAGGAATCCACGCCCCCGCCTACGACGGGACTGCCCAGACAACTTACTCAGAGCTGCGCATGGAGCAACCCGCGCAAAAAATGAACCGAAAAAAAAATACAGAAATACTGTTTTGTTTATTAAAAGTTTTCGCGTCTTTATGAATCACAAACAACCGCATGACTTGCCCCCGCTGCCACACAGGTACCTCTCTCCCCACCCGGTTTGTAGCTGTTGCTGTTGCTGTTGCGTCGGGTTGAAGGCAACATCAAAGTGGCGAGTTGGAGGAGTCGCGCTTGCGCTTTGTTTCCGTATGACTCGTTTGCGCCAAGTTGAAGGTCAAGTCGAAGTGAATGATTCATGGGTCCTGAGAAGCACCTGCACCAGCCCCAAGATCACACTGCGATCGGCTCGGCTCGGCTCGAGCACTGAGTAAGCGCCGCTTCTGACCGATAAACAAACAAATAAACCAACCGAGCAACGCAACGCGAGAGTAATTAAATATTTTAAAACAAACAGCAAGAAATACTACTTGTTGCCCGACTACACGTAGAGCGAGAGGGAGAGGCAGAGGGGGGAAGAGTGAGAGAGAGGCACACACACCCCTGCGCTAGCAGACGATATCGTATTGCCTCGGTGGTTGTTACTCCATTTCTGGCAATGACTCACAGGAGCTGTGCGAGCAAAAGGGGAACAGTTTGACCCTTCGGTTTAATCATCATTGACGCAAAAGTGAGAATGATTTGGGAATGAGAACACGAGCACGGGCAACATCATCATCTTGCTGCCTCTTGGTTGGCCCAGTTCTGCCCGAATGACGCACCCCGAGACGATGCCAGTGACGCCTTGTTGCGACTACAAACGGCTGCTGCTGCTGCACTTAATCATCAACGGGCTGACGGCGGACGGCGGACGACAGTACCAGGCCTGGCCGGGCTACCCAAAGTTGGCATTACGCATCGCGGCCCGAAATGGAGTCACGACGCGTCGCGACGACGCTGCCCTGCGAGGAAAGTACGTCGGGAGGGGGGTGGGCGCAAGTTGGCTCTAATAGACACAACACGCCTGTCACACACTCATCGCCGGACTATGCTCCCTCCCTCACTCTCTCGGTGTATGCCGTATGCGGCGGCAATGTTTAGTCATAAGTGTCGCCTCACCTCAGCGGTAATTGATGATTAGTAATCCCCCCGGTGGCACATGCATTAACGATACGTCGAGCGATACGATACGATACAATATGATATGAGTTTATGCATATTTTCAGCGTATCGGCTTGGAAAACGGCAATTATCACCTAAACACGTTTCCAGATAAAAGAGAAAAGACCGTACTGGCGCCTCCCCCTTATTTTCCGACGAAAATCGAATGGATTTCTATGTTTTTATGTTTAATTCATCTAATCTCAGAGTTTCGCTTCAAAGTATGATAAAACCAGACTTCCTATGTTGAAATCTTAATTGGAACGGCAACTAGGAAGAGAGAGATCTAGATCTTTAATATATATGACAAATCTCTGCAGTCTCTAGGAGAAAAACAAAGCAGTCAGCTCTGTTACGATCCTAAGTATTACATTGTTTACAAAGCTGACAAATCTCTGCAGTCTCAAGAAATACCTGAAGTTCCTGCGAAATGAGCTACGTTGTTTACTCCGAATATTCTAGTAAATATTTATAATTATATAGAATGTATTCATTCATTCGAGAATGGAAAGCACGAAAGAAAGTTTGTCGAAGGACACATACCCTAGCAATCTGGAAACTATAGCATATATTTAGTACACTATTCTTATTGGAAAATCATACAGTTTTTCAAACAAAATGCACATTTCAACAACTTTTTACCATGGCAGCTATATATATTCAAGCTGTCCGATTTTGTTGAAATTTTGACAGCATATCGTATTCTAAACACAGGAATACATGTGTTTATTATCTGAAATCAAGTAAAATTGGTCAAGGCTCTCTGAGAATCTTAAAATAGTTGTCGATTTCAGTGGAAACTCGTAATCGAACGATCCTTTACTGATTCGAATGTAATATATCTTTCAACTGGGGATTACTAAGCCGCCTTCAAGCAAATACAGCCGTTCTTTTATTTATTTTGTTTTTATTTATTCATGCAGCAGGCATTCATGATAATAATATGAGCAATTGTTGATATTATGCCACATTTACAGAATGATATAATAATCCATTTATGAGTGTACTCGGTCAGCAAGTCGGACTTATAGGCAGTCATTGTGATTGGTTTGGGGATGTATAGTGTATTGCTGCTAAGCGGCGGAATCGGTGAATCAAGCTGCCAAAACGGACTTCTGTTTCGAATGATCTCACTCTGTTTTTTACTGGTAGACTGGTCGAAAGCGGGAGGAAGGGGAAGAACGTGAGCGAGTTCGTACTAACTATGTTAAGTGGCTCCGCTAGTTTTCTTCGGTTCTTCTTGTGTGTATAATACGCCGGGGTGTGGAGAGGGGGATGGGGGGAGTGTACGCAAATAGCCGTGGCCCACTGTCTGTGCGCTACGCCATGAGTCACATGTGCGGCGCGGACGCGTTTATGGCGCGTTTTATGCGCGTTTTTAACTGTCTGAACGACGGGGTCATTAACTAAGCAGGATTTATGAGCGCCGCCGTCGCAGCACACGGTGACCAGTTGTCTGCCGTAGGCACGTTCTAGCTCGTTCTCGCTCACACACGCACACGCAGATCTGTGCTCTGAGATCGTACCCGGAATAGGCGTAGAATTCATCAATCATTGAAAGCAACCAACCTGTTGGGGCCCCACTCCATCCGCCTTTATTCGCTTCATAATCAATAGTCATAATCATTACTAGGGTTTTTCCAGCTTTCTTTTGGCGAATGCTGCACTATCATAGTTATTTGCTCAGTCACTCAGCGCTGCTTATCGATTAGTACCGGCTGCGATAGGCGATAACTAAATTGATTTTGATTTGCGCTGTTCTGCACACTGGTCGAGTAGTGATGAAATTAGTCGCAAATTAAAGCTTTAGAGTGCGTTGTAAAATAGTTCCACTGTGCTTGCACAGCAAGCGTTATCAGCAAGCGTTTTGCACTCATTCATTGATAAATCATTGACACAGTGTGTCTGCGTGTGTGTTGGTGTATTGTGATATATTGCCTGCACGAACCACTCGAAATTTCCTTTAGACTTACACGCGTAGGTAAGGCGCGCACTTATCAATGATAAGAACGAACCTCGACAATAATTGTGGTTGTTGTTGCTGTTTTTAGGGGCCGAGTGCAATGATTCCAGAATGACAACAGGCAGCCGGGCATGGGCAGAATGCGAGTGGGAGCAGGAGTGGGCGGGAGGAGTAAGAGTGGGCGCCAGCTGACGGATGACTAATTCAGCTGATGCGGCTTGAATGCGGAGAGTGCAAGGCTTGCAAACGCTTACGGTTATCAATGTGTGTATGTGTGTGTGTGTGTTTGGAAATCAAGACAAGTGTTGACTTGTTTGATTGCATACTGCAAATGCCACACGCACACACACACACTGGCACACTCTAGCCTGTATGAGTAATCATTGATTAGCAGCTGCAAGGGCTGTGCTCACCACCCCTCTCGCCAGTATTCACCAGACTTGGTGGTGAGTTGTGGTGGGTAGAGGGAAGCAGGTCTGTGCATGCTGCCTTTGCCTTTTGCTTTGATTTGCTTTGCTTATCTTTGCCCAAAAATAACAACGTAAATTATGAGTTAATGTGCGTGTGTGCGTTTGTATGCGTGTGTGTGTGCGCGCCTGCTGCCCGTGTGTGTAAATATTCTCGAACTCGTTGTGTGTTTGTCAATAAAAAGCGACGGCGACGGCGACGGCAGCGAAGCGCTTTGGTGAGCATGACTCATCCATTCATTGCACAGCAAATTCGAACAGCACACACACACACACACGCGTGTACGTACACGTACAAGCAGTGCTCTCACTGAGAGCCGATAAACCAATACGATTGCAACATTATCGACAGCAGAGCGAGAGCGAACGCGCCTGTCAATATCAGCAGCAGGCCAGGCAACAACATCATCAAAGCTCAAAAAGTTTCTATCTTTGACAGCGTGTATGCGTGCGTGTGTGTGTGTCTCGCGAAGAGAGAGTAAATGCAAGAGAGCGAGAGAGTAGTGTAGGCTGACAGACAGCGGGCAGAGCAATCGTTTTGCGTTGTCGATAAATTTTCAAGTTGCTGTTGAATTTCAATTCTTTCCATTTATATGTAAGCGCGCCTGTGTGTGTGTATGTATGTGCGTTTGTAGCGAATCTAATTGGCATTTGTTTATGCAAATCATTGTGATAGGACGTCAGCGTCTGTTTTATCAGGCGCTCTCTCTCCCTCTCTCTCTCTTTATGTAGCGATAAGCAAATATGTTCGATAGTAAATATCGCATTATTTATGTATTTGTTTTGTTTCTCTTCTTTGCAGAGGATGCACGCAAAACTGGTTCCCGCGTCTTGTTGCACTGTCACGCGGGCATCTCGCGCAGCGCCACCATTGCCATTGCCTACGCGATGCGCTACAAGTCGCTGTCGCTGCCGGAGGCGTACAAGCTGGTGAAAGTGGCCCGACCCATCATCTCGCCCAATCTGAACTTTATGGGTCAACTGCTTGAGCTGGAGCAAAGTCTGTGCAAGAGTGGCGTCCTCTCGCCTTTGCCCTCGGGCGGCGCAGTGCCGCCCATGGCAGCAGCTGCAGCAACAGCAGCATCAGCTGCATCATCATCATCATCCCCAGTCGGGACACTACCTAGTCAACTTGTGGAGCAACCTGAGCAGGAGGCTGCAGCAACTGCGGATCAGCAGCACCTGCTGCCCCGTTGCACGGGACACAGCAAATCCAAATCCGATAGCGAAGCCATGGACGAAGATGTCTATGACTACGATGATGTCGATAGCGGTGCCGGTAGCTTTGCCGGCAGCAATTGCTCGTCGCGTCTCACCTCACCCCCGATAACACCAGACGAGACACCCTGCACATCATCAGCGGCAGCTGCCCAATCTGTGGCTGAATTGGATTCACCCTGTTCGAATAGCAGCAGTGGCATCTACTCAGTATCACCATCGAGTGTCTTCAGCAGCAGCAGCGGCAGCAGCAGCAGCACACGTTATGCCGCTGCAGATTCGGCTTGCGCAGCGCCCGTTGCAGCCGCCTCCGTGGCGCCGCCAGCATCGCCGTCTTTGCTGTCACCGACAAGACCGCTGGCGCTGTTCAAGCGTAACTCGCCCGCCAAGCTCAGGCTCAATCTGGAGTCGAACTATGCGCCAATGCCAAACATACCAAAATCCATATCCTGCATATCCATACACAATCGGGAGGCACCGCCGACTCCTTCGTGCGAGGCGGCTCCCGGCCCTGTCACTGCCGGTGATAACAACAACCTGACATTGGCCACATCGGGTGATTGATTCTACCGATGGAGGCGTCGCCATCGTCGTCGTCGTCGTCGCCGTCGTTGTCGCAGTCGCTGCCGACGCCCCTTAGCTGTGAATAATCTAAAATTTAAGTGATGCAAATTTTGTATTTTTATATACAGACGATCTGAAGAAGCAGGATATATGTATATTGTAGATTCATATTTGAAATCGATTCACTACAAATTGAGCGTGTATATTTTGTACCTAAACAACAACAACAACAATTACAACTACAACAAGAACAATAAGTAGATTTGGGGGCGAATTATGCATTGAGCATAGAAAGAAGGAATATGTAGTCTAATTTGTAATTTTAATGTCTTTTGTAATGTATTTAATTAAAAACGGATTGAAAAGCAAATACAAAAGTGAACATAAAATGCGATACGCTATAAAACTGTAATCCAAAAGTATCCACTTATGCTATAATACATCTTGTGCTGCTATTATAAATTGTTTAAACACCTCGTAATGTTTAATTTAGTATAATTTCGTCGTAAACAACAAGAGCTCCGCCTAGTACATAAGCCCAAAATCTTAACTATACATTAAACAAAAAAACAACAACTACAACAGCAACTACTCGTATATTAAATGGAATTTAGAGAACTACACTGGAAAAATTTCTGAGATACCTTGCCACACAGAACGAACCCAAGTCATAATCCAAATTGAAATAGTGAGAAGGAGAGAGAGAGATAAAAAAGTTATCTGTAGATTAACGAAACTGTTCTAAGTTTTAAATTCAACAACTACCTGAACACCCCTCAGTCACACGAACACACACACGCACCTTATGCAACCTATTATTTTTATGTATATGTATGTATTTAAACCTCTTGAAGTGAGCAAGCAACATTGTTTGGTTATGTGTTTGTGTTTTTTTAGTTTTAGTTATTTATGTAAAAGAAAAGAGAGTTGAATGCAATCTGATTTATTTGGTCTTAGCCATTAAGTCTTTTAAGTTAAGGCTCAACACCCAAAAAGTGTAACAATGTGCGTTAAGTAAAGAGAAAACGACAAAAAAAAAAACATAAAATTAACCAAAAAATATACAAACTGTGTACTTATTTGAATTTTGGCGCCGCGCTGCAGGTCTTACAGCACTGCAAACATTGCCCAGCACTGTTCCAATGCAGCCCTGGCTGATGTCGTAGTGTGTGTAGCGAGCGCCGATTTGATTTTCCAATGTGCGCATCAGTTTACAATGTGTAAACTTTAAGTGTAAATATAATTAAAGCATATAAAACAAATATATATGGTCTTAATTTCTTGTAAATAATTGCAGAAAACGCTTACAACTTACATAACATAACTTTCTGTTATTGCTTTGCCAACGTCGCCATCTTAGGACATTTACCGTTTTATTGCTGACTCCGCAGAAAAGTTGAATTGGAATAGTTTTCCAAAACGTGTGTTTTTATCCGATTTTCACCAAATTAAACGCACAGCCGATTGCAATATGTCCGAATTAGACTGGGACGATCCGAATTATGTTGAAACACCTGTTAAATATTATCATACATACGAGAGCAGCACCCATCTCGATGATTATTATTCTCGGGGTCGTCGCAGCGGCTCCGGCTGCGATGGACGTTACGAACATCGCGGTGTCAATCGGATCCGAAGAGACTCCACGGAGGAGTTCGCCAACAAGCGACGCGCACAGTATGATAGAAACGAAGGTTCAGCTTGGGGCGGCAACGATCATGGTTACAGTGAATCGATTAGCATCACTACAGACAAGGTGGGTCGCATCATCGGACGCGGGGGCTCGAATATATCGCGCATTCAGAACGAATTCAATGTACGGATCAAGGTAGATAAGGTCGAGCTGATTGTAAAAGTGTCGGGTGAGCACAAAACGAATGTTAGCGATGCTACTAATAAGTTGCGCAAACAAGTGGAGAGCGAACCCGGCGAAAGCGAGAGAAAATCTTACGGAGGCGGCGAGGGACGCTGTCGATTTGATGATAACCGATCATCATCGTATGGACGTAGCAGTTTTAATTATGCGCCACCCGCACCAGCTGAAATACCCGCAGATGGTGATCTGACGGGCACCATCGATTGGCAAGCCCTGAACAAAGCCTCGGTAAGTTGATTCAGCTGATTAGGCTGGCATTCTTCGATTCTAGTCGGTTTCTTTTTTAAGGAAAAGGCACAGGCCGAGCGTTGGGCTAAATGCCCGCCGTTGACTAAGGACTTCTATAGGGAAGCCGACGAGGTAGCCAGCCTTTCGGAGGCGGATGTGGAACGTATGCGTAGCGAGAACAATAATATAAGCGTATCGCATGTATTCGAGGGCAAAGAGGACGAATTCATACCGCCCATACCGAATCCGGTTTGGAAATTCGAGCAATGTTTCGCAGATTATCCCGACCTACTGGAGGAAGTTCAGAAACAGGGTTTCGCCAAGCCATCACCAATTCAGTCGCAGGCTTGGCCCATTCTGCTCAAGGGACACGATATGATCGGCATTGCCCAAACGGGTACGGGCAAGACATTGGCCTTCCTGCTGCCCGGCATGATACACACCGAATATCAGAGCACTCCACGCGGTACTCGTGGTGGCGCCAATGTCCTGGTACTGGCGCCAACGCGTGAACTTGCACTTCAGATCGAAATGGAGGTGAACAAGTATTCTTTCCGCAAAATGAGAGCGTGAGTACAATGGATCGATAGCTTATATAATCCATATATACATATATTTTTGATTAATTTTAGTGTCTGCGTCTATGGTGGTGGCAATCGTCAGATGCAGATTTCGGATGTGGAACGTGGTGCCGAGATTATCATATGTACGCCAGGTCGGCTCAATGATCTTGTGCAGGCTAACGTAATCGATGTGTCGACGATAACCTATCTGGTCTTAGACGAGGCCGATCGCATGCTGGACATGGGCTTTGAGCCACAAATTCGCAAAATATTGCTAGACATTCGACCCGATAGGCAAACGATTATGACCTCGGCCACATGGCCGCCCGGTGTACGCCGTTTGGCACAGAGTTATATGAAGAATCCCATACAGGTGTGCGTCGGCTCGTTGGATCTGGCAGCTACACACTCTGTGAAGCAAGTTATCGAGCTGCTCAACAATGAACAGGATAAGTTCAGCACACTGAAGTCTTTTGTTAAGAACATGACAAAAACCGATAAAATCATTGTATTCTGTGGTCGCAAGGCACGTGCTGATGATCTGTCCAGTGACCTGACCTTGGACGGCTTCATGACGCAGAGCATTCACGGTAACCGAGAGCAGTCGGATCGTGAACAGGCTATTGCCGATATTAAATCCGGCATCGTTCGCATTCTCATAGCCACCGATGTGGCATCACGTGGACTAGACATTGAGGATATAACGTGAGTATATTGATATTCCAATTTCCAGTTTCCAATTTCATTTCATCTTCTTGCAGCCATGTTATCAATTATGATTTCCCTCGCAATATCGAGGAGTATGTGCATCGTGTGGGCCGCACTGGCAGAGCCGGTCGCAAGGGTACCTCGATTAGCTTCATTACACGAGAGGATTGGGCTATGGCACAACAACTCATTAATATTTTGGAAGAGGCCCAGCAAGAAGTGCCAGAGCAGTTGCGTGATATGTCCAAGCGCTTTGCGGCCATGAAAGATCGTCGTGCAGCCGAGGGAGGTGGTGGACGTGGGTTTGGTGGCGGTGGTCGAGGCTTTGGGGGTGGTGGTAAAAGTGGATGGAGCTTTGGTGGTGGTGGAGGAGGCGGTAGTAGGGATCGTTACTAGCCGATAATCTTGACGAGGCGACCTATGTGGTCTTGGTATTGTGCATTGAAGCACCAACTATTTTAGTGTAAAGCAAAACGAAAACGCACTGAAGCGCTCGAATTTATGATTTAGTATGTACTTAACTACCTTACAGCTGGGAGCAAATGTATACACGGTAAAACCAGGATGAGGTATTGAGATTGAGAACAAATTTTATTAAAGTTTTCTCAGTTTTCGGAGCCAGCGTATTTTTGTAATAATTCCTGTTTGCGCTTTCGCAGCAGTGCTTCTTGTACGTCCTGTTGTGTGGGCACCGGCACGTGGGCAGTAAAGCGTGGGGCCAATAGACCCAATGGATCATTTTCCGCGGCACGCGATTTGGCATCCTCGGCAGCTTCGCGGGCGGGTCCTGAGAGCGGGTAGATTTCGTCATCGTCATCATCTTCGTGTATAATGCGACCGTCCCGTGCCATTTTCTCGCGCCACTCTTGCACTGCCTGCTGCAGAGCGGCACGTTCAATCTTCTCCTCCAGCGGTATAAGGACGCCGTCCTCGTCATCGCGGTAACCATAGTATTCGGCATCAATGTCTTTCATTAGCTCAGCTCGTGTCTTGCGCGGCGGTGGCGGCGGATCCTGCTCGAACAGCTCTCGCACACCGGGCAAGTCCTTGGCAGCACCAAAGTATTTGTAGCCTCGATTTCCCGGCACTTCTCGTCCTTCGGCATCAAACATTTTCGGTCCGTATCGACGATAATGCGGGCCACCAAGCGACGATATCTGGTTCTCCCAGTGTCGTTTCTCGCGCAGCAGCTTGTTGATTTCATCGTTGAGGTCGCGTATCCGGAATTCGCCCAGACCGGCTATAAATGACGAATGGGAGTAAGTGGCCGGAGTAATTGCTTGCTCATTTCCATACCATTTTGAATTTGTGCTACTTTTTTGGAGATTTCCCGAATAATCTCGAGACGAAACTTCTCACACTTGGGTAGTTCATGGCAGTCCGAGGCGAGGTATGGCCGGCGTTCCTTATCACCTGATTCGACTTCTTTGGCGGCACGCCAACGCGCCAACGTTGTCCTGCCGATGGAGAGTAAATTATCGGTGAAATCAAATGAATTTCAATAGCTGCCATACTTACATTGCCTTTTCCGCATTTCTAGCCTAAAATTGTGTGATAATTAGTTAAATTTGCCATTAAATTTTAAACAAACGTTTACTTACCATGTTTTGTTATTTTGTTATTTGTGTTTGTGGTGGCTGGCCGATGACACGATTTGCCATTCACTACGAAATCACAGGGTGCATCCACTTACAGCTGGAAATAACAGCTGGGTAATGATACAAATTGTTTAATTGCATAATTTATGCATAAGCTGCAATTAACTGCATCTAAATAAATTCGAAATAAGAGAAAAAACTACAGCAAATATTTGAAAAGTTCAAATTCAATTCGATTAATGACACAAAACATCGGTTATGCGAACCTTTGTCTTATCGATAGTTGGCATCGATCGTTTTCCAGCTCTAAACTCGTCTGCTGTGTGCTGCCTACGCCATTTATTTGCAAGGAAAAAATAATTAACAAAACAGAATAAACATGTTGGCGCTTATTAACAGGATTCTGGACTGGTTCAAGAGCATCTTCTGGAAAGAGGAGATGGAACTGACCCTGGTCGGATTGCAATTTTCCGGCAAAACGACGTTTGTCAATGTTATTGCAGTGAGTAGATAGTATATATGTTTTTAGCGATTTTATGAGTGAGTGAATGTTTGGGGCGGCGCCTGTTCTTTTTGCGGGGGCAGAGCGTGCCGCAGGCTATGACAATGCAGTCGCAATGAGGGAAAAAATCCAACCAAACGAACTGTAAACTAAACGCGATAGTAGGGCTTTGCTGGGTGTAGGCAATCGTGTCGCGGAGGGTGCGGTGGCCGGGGATGACAGATGACAAATCGAGCGCTTTTGCCGTTTGCTATTGATTTGCCTTTGTATCGACGTCACTCAGTCGGTTATCAATGTTTTTTTCTGCGAATTACTATTGTTTTACATAGCGGCAAAATAACTCGGCATAGTACAAGGTTTATAAAAATTAAAAAATTAATTGTTTCCCTGTTCTACGCATGATGACGACATTGTCAAACGCAAAACGCCTTCTCATTATTTCATCGCCTCCATATTTTGCTCCAAACTTACTGATAAGCCGCCGATCTGAAAGCGAAAATCGAAATCGTAGAGCTGACTGCGGGTTTCTTTGTTCGCAAGCCTGTGTTTTCTTGAGTCCAATGTGTAGACAATTCTTGCCCGCATAGTAGATAATATAAGCTTCAACTAATTGGTTCGTTTATTTCTCAACTCTCCACTATGCACAGTCCGGTCAGTTTGCCGAGGACATGATACCTACAGTTGGTTTCAACATGCGAAAAATCACCAAAGGCAATGTTACCATTAAGGTCTGGGACATTGGCGGCCAGCCTCGATTCCGATCCATGTGGGAACGCTATTGTCGTGGCGTCAATGCAATTGTGTAAGTATTGAGTACCATGCTCATCTTGATATACTAAATACGTCTCGAAATCCTTTCCAGTTATATGGTAGATGCCGCCGATTTGGACAAATTGGAGGCGTCGCGTAATGAACTGCATTCGCTGTTAGATAAACCGCAATTAAATGGCATTCCAGTGCTCGTCCTGGGCAACAAACGTGATCTTCCTGGAGCGCTCGATGAGACCGGACTCATTGAGCGAATGTGAGTGTTAATCTATTTCTATTTTCATTGTAATCTCTAATCATTGTTATTTACATTTACAGGAATCTATCGAGCATACAGGACAGGGAAATCTGTTGTTATAGTATTTCGTGTAAGGAAAAGGATAACATCGACATAACGTTGCAGTGGTTAATTCAGCATTCGAAAAGCCAAAGTCGTTAGATTATAGCCTACTAATTTCCACACACCCACACACACATACAAACAAAACAAACTTAGGCACTCTCGTATTCAGACACACACACACACAGAGAACAACTATATTAATTTGCATATGTATGTATATCTATATATTTTAATTTGGAATAGGGTGTTAATTGTTGTATGATAATGATTCTGAGAGCGAAACTCTTGTACTGGCTCTACGATTGTTTGTGTGTGTGTTTGTATGAAATTTCATCGAGTTGCAGTGTAGGTGCAAAGAGAAAACGGAAAACGATAAGAAGATAATTAGAATTCGCGTTGGAGGTGCTGGTCGCGTAGGACCGTAAATCTCGAATTTGTAGTTCACAAACGAAACTAAATGCAAAAGCCAACGGATTCAGTTAGTGATGACATACACACAAACACACACTCACACACAGGCAGATGGAGACTACACAAAACCTACACATACACGGCGAGAAATCGCATAGTATTTTGCATAATGCGCTTTCCAACTTGATCACCCTCCCCCCCAACTCTTCATCGTTGAATTTGTGTCTATATTGATCTGTTGCCCTATAACGGCAATAGTTAGGCTTATGTTTAATGTTTATTCGGTGTGATTATAAAAGAATTTTAATTTTTTTTATAATTTTTTATATAGAAATATACAATACAATACGAAATACAAATTATGAAAAATTATGATTTACCTCTGTAACTAATATGCCTCTACCTATCTATGATTATTTATGAATTACATTTTTGCTTAGCGAAAATTTTACAAAAAAGACGTTCGAAACTAAATATTTATATACAAATATATATGTATGAAACAAATATGTGCAGCAAAATAGAATCTTTAATGTGCTTGCGAAACGATTACGATAACGAGTCACAAAACCCAATGTGAGATACATCGATTGTGTTCTCTTGTCAATCCCAAATCCAAATAAACTTTTGTAAGCAATAACCTTAATTAACCTATAACTTGTCCTTCTGCGAGCGCCGGCACGCTTCTGTAACAACTTTCCGCGCCGCATACACACACAGTTAAGTCATGCTATTATTTGTATTTAATTAAAAACTATTCGAATTATAAATAAACTACAGTATCTAATTGAAAGCGTACACACCATAAAAACTAATAAATACTATACGAAAAAAAAGAAAAAAACCGAAAGCGAAACGAACACTAAAAGTACTAAGATGATTATTATGAAGATGATGTTGATGATGATTATAATCGACTGTGAACTTTACTTACGTTGGAATGTATTTTGAAAATAAATTTGTTTTCAAGGAATACCTAAACATTGTTCTAAGAGGAAAGATTAAGGAATATAATACTGAAAATTCCATTAGAATAACAGAGTATTTATCTGTTTATTTCGGATAGCTTGTTAGCCGAGGCTCGCATTCAGGCTTTGGAAGTAGGGAGACATCTGCTTAATAGATTTTACTCGACTGTATGAAAGTCTAGATCATAGAGACTATAGGAAGCAAAGCCACCAAATTTTGTGACAGCATTCACATATGCTTAGAGTTTCTTTTATAATAATTAACAATCGATTTGCAAGTGTAGTTTCAAAGCTTGCGCGTTAATTGTTGGTGTGTATAAAAAACAGAGAAGTTATTTACGAAATGCTGTATACATATTAAGCAGACAAACAGTTGATCCATAGCCTTGTTAAGTATATATATTCTCTAAGCTTACCTTAGTCAGTCTGCACTGCTTTGCGTTTGTGAGTTGCATAGTTCATGTGCTTAGAGTTGATAATAGTGTAGACCGAGCCATGAATCACCGTCAAGTGACAGCATACGTATGTAGTAGTCACCTGGCCCCAGGAAAACTATCAAATATTCCAGACATATATCGGGAAAATAATTTATAGTCGCAATCGAGGCGCTGCTGCTGCACAAGACTGGTAGTCAGTGCAGGCTGGCATGGCAGGCAGGCCACCCAGTTGTCGGGGCAGTCGGACAATTGATCGATGCACACACGAATATGAACGCATAAATAAATGTAAGTACAGACATCTAACCAAAACTCGAATCGGATCGGGAGCCTTTTGCCCGCAAGTGCAGTGTCGCCTGCCCGGCTAATTAGGAATTCTGTGTGCAGTGTGTGCAGGTCCAGGGGTTTCCAGGAATACGTGTCAAGTGCGCGCAGTGTGTCCGGCTAGCACCTAGCACGAGCCTCATGAGAGTGCAGACAGGTGAGTCATGAGTGAATAGTCTCATGCGCCTGCGTCGTGGTTTCCTGCTTCCTTTCGGCAAGTTCGCTGCCTAAGTCATTCGTTTGCTTACTTTTTGGGCAACCTGCGCCGTCTTGGCTTGGCTCGGCTCGCCTAATAATTCAAATTGGAGTTAATTACACTTTTAAATGCTGGAAATTAACATTGCGCCGATAAGCATCTCTCTCTCGCTCTCTCTCTCTCTCGCTCCCTCTTGGCCCGCTTTATGTTTTTGGCCACAGGCCACAACGACGTGCCTCGAGCGTGCGCGACAAGCTCATAAATTTTCATAAAAACATAACAAAACTAACATTACGCAAAAAACTAACAAACACACGCGCTGCGCGAGTGAGTGTGTGTGTGTGTGTGTTTGGCTAACATGGCAACTAAAGTTCTGTTTAATTTTTTTAGCAACTTTTTGCTGACAATAAAACATGTCGAACAACAAAAACAAAACACAGAAAAAAACATTTAAATATTTGCAAAGGTACAAAACCAAACAAGATCATTTGTATGCGACGCCAGAGACGCCATCGTCATCGCCGTCGCCATCGCCATCGCCAACGTCGTCTCTGCCGGCATGAGCACTTTGAAGAAAAGCCGTCAAAAGCGACGCATAGCCGCGCGGGGTGTTGGCCATAAATAGTTTGCGCATTACGAACTAATAGATTAATTAGACAGTAGTACGCTTAATTAGTTAGTTTTGGGCTGTGCGTTGTGTGCTTTATGCCTGAATCGTATTTTAATTGCCTGCACTATTGTTGCAGTCACACTGAGGCTACGGCTGCGGCGACGGCATCGTGGCTGCGAGTCTGTTGGGGGGCCCCAGCAAAAGTGTGTCTGCTCCCGAACATGCTGTGCCACCTGAAAAGTTCCAGGAATTGCGCAGCACTAAAACAAAACCAAGCTCGGTCGCAGTCGCAGTCGCAGTCTGAAAACAATAAGCCAGGCAAAGGCAGAGGTTGGGGCAGGGACGGGCGGCAGAGCGGGAACTGCAGCAGGCATAAAGTTCAAGCCTTAACAAGATGAACAAAAGGCTGGCTCGGGCGCTGTGTCTGTGGCATGCAGCTTGCCGTACTTGCCAGACTCGTGGGCAACAATTTTCATGTTGCCCGGTTGCGTCTCGCGCTCTGCAACGTCGGTAGCAACAACAGCAAGAAGTCGCCTTAGCAACTTGGCCAAATGCAAATAAGCTTGTCTGCTCGCCGTGCTTTCTGCCGAATTGGCCAAGTTGTCCCCCAGTTGCGCCCGCCTATGTACGTTTGCACTCTCTTTCACTGCCGCTAGCTGCCTCTCCCTCTCTCGCTCTCTCTCTCGCTCTATCTCTCTCTTCTGCTGTGATTTATCGACATTTATTGCCAGCTGCTGCTGGCGATGCTGCTGCTCCTAGGCCATGGCTAAACCATAATTCACGCGCTGCTCCGCCATTGCCATTGCCGCTGCCCAATTCCCGATTGCACTAATAAAGTTCTCAGGTGTGAAGCTGCTGCTGCTGCTGCAACTGTCTCTCTCTCGCTCTCTCTTTCGCTCTTTCCGTCTCTCTGCTGCTGCTGCTGCTCTGCTCTTTAATTGATGACAACATCTTGGAATTTTGTTGGTATTTTTGCGCTCAAGTTGTCTTGTCGCCTTATTTCATACTCGCATTCCCCGCTGCCGCAGGTCGGAGGGAAAACGGGACTGGGGGAGCGCGCGGTTGCAGCTAGCCAAGGGCACAGCTGTGTGTGCGTGTGTGTGTGTGTGTGTGAAAATCGCTGGCACTGTGTGTGCGCTGAAATCAGTTAAATAATGAAACATTTGCACGATACTGAAATCGTATCGCAGTCGCAGTGGCCCGTCGCAGCCTCTGCAAAAACCCAAACCCAAACCGAATCCCGATGGCTTTGGCTCTGGCTGTGGCTCCGGTTGTGGCTGGTGCAACATATCGTACAAGATTTCCGGGAATTGAAAACTGCTAAAAATCGTGTTTGATTTTATACGTTCGCGGCGTGTGTGTGTGTGTGTGTGTGTGTGTGCGAGTGCTGCATGCAACAGACCTCGACCTGGCAGCATCTACGATATGCGCCGTGTGCCTCAACATGCAATCGCAACAAACGAAAGCAGCTTGTTAACTAATTAAAACCAAAATATATGCAAATCAAAGGCCGAAGATCCAGGCGGGGCAGGAACAGAGCAGTTGCACCGCCTCCACCATTTGTTTTCTTTTGGCTACTGTTTTTGGCCGCAATTAAGCGGAAACGGGCTGCCATAATGCAGCTAACTCTAACTCAGCCACAAAGCGCATTGTGCAAAAATTAATTGCAACATTTTGGTGGTCCATTTGCGATGAGTCCAAGCCGCACAATCAATTCAAATGGATTTCAGTCGCAGTCGCACAAAGCGCTCGCGATTTACGACAATGGAAGCAGCAGCCTTTTGGAGCAGTTTATTGGCTTCATTGTCGTGGCAGCAGTCCCCAAAGGGTCCAGGGTCCAGGGGCCAGGGCGAGGGCGTCTGCAAGGTGCGGGACATATGTAAAACAAGCGCAATACAACCGCAGCCGGCCGCGTCCGTACCGTCTCGAAAGGATTCGGAAGTGAAATTTATTTTGCATATCGTTGTGCCTTCGGGGCATTGTCTCTCTGCTCTCTGAAGCAAGTGCTCTCGTGCCCTGGGAAACTTTTGCAGGGTCCCAGTCAATTTGGCTCAGGCCTGGGCCGGCAGTCAGGCAACTCTCGATTGTCACTGGGAAATTATCCAATTTTGTCGATTCTCTCGCATTCAATTGCGACTGTCAATTTACAAGGCAGATTCGACGACGAGACGAGACGAGTAGCTGTCGTGGTGATGTATGCCAGGCTGTGGCACAGACTGTGTGGTCGCAGTGAAAGCCTGAGACTGAGCGGGAGCGCGGAGCGAGGAGGGGTCTCGCTAAGCGGGCGCGGGGTCAGCGCAATGCCTTATTGCAGGGCAATAAAATAATCATAGTCGCCTGCGGCTGATCAGCGCGGCGATCCCTTAGCCCGCTTCCGGAGCGGGCTGCCAAGTCAAGCCAGACACACACACACACACACACACGCGTGCAATATTTTATAATATTTTAGTATATTTTATATATATTTTTTTGTTATTAATTGCATCAAGATCAGGCATTGTAGCGCGGCACGCTGCCGCCAGCGTTAAACTTGTGAAAATGTGAGATAAAAAATTTCGCTAATGAGTATTTGCCTTAACAGCGAGAGAGAGAGAAAGAAAGAGAGAGAGAGAGAGAGAGAGAGGGGCAGAGCGAGATGGAGAGAGAGGGGCGCACAACCGCGCACTGAGCCAGTTTACGGGGCGTATGCTTAATGCTAGATTAGTATCGCAAAAACATTTCATGTGCGCTGAACTTAACGGCTGATCGCTCATAAAATTAATCAAGCTGCTTTAGGCTACTTTAATGTTGCAACACATGCAGTTGTTGTTGTTGTTGCTGTGGCTTTTGCTGTCTGCATTTCGCGTTTCATTTTTGGGCTGGCTGTTATTATTTTCACATACTTTGGTGGGATTTCCTTTCCTTAACAAATTGCTTTTGTTATCGATGCCGGTTCGATATCGAGAGTTGAATGCACTGTCCAGGCGCTGTACTTCCCCCCACCCCCCGCTTGGCCACGTCCCGCCCCGTCCTGCCGCTCGTTTGCAGCTCACGTACACGTCGTTGCACGGGAGGTCGAACGATCGGTCGATCGATCGATGCAGTGAGTTGCCTCACCATTTGTTACATTATAAACGAAACGAAACGAAACGATTTTGTAATAATAAATTTCTATTGCCGTCGCCCATAAATATCCTGGCGAGCCGCAATGGAACCGTTGCAACCGATTGTCGTCGTTGTGGGGCCTCTGCATTTGCATAAGTTCATCGCAAAATGTCAATTTTAATTGAATTTCTATTGTGGCTGCGATCTTGACGAACCGCTCGATTTATGTCTGCTGCACAGTCTGTCTGTCTCTCCGCCTGCTGTCTGTCTGTCTGCCAGTCTGCCTGTCTCTCTGTCTGCTTGTCCGCTCAATGGTAATAAACATGTCAGCAGCAAAGGCAGCCAACTAATTTGAGCGCTAGCTCAAAATGCTGCCTCGATTGCTGCTGCTGCTGTGCATCTCAAAACCTGCTTGGACAGACAGAGAGCGAGAGAGAGAGGCAGATCTTGTCTCGGATGCTGCAGCTGCAGCGCAGTTGCAGAAGCTGCTGCTGTTGCACCAATCCCAGACGCTAGCTTAATGCCATAATTTATGCGCACAACTCGCTCTGTGTTGGCTCCGCCTTTTGACCAATCAGCGAGCCACGCGGCCACTTGGCCACTTTGCCACTTAACCACTTTGCAGCTTGTCTAGTTTCCGCATGCTGCAACTGCAACTGCAACGGCACTAACGGTAAACGTCTCCTGCCTAAGCAGCTGCTTCTGTGTCTCTGCATCTGTCTGCCGACACATCTGTCACCTGTCTCGCGCCTACCGCTCCAATTATTGTAATCTTTATTTAATTGCACGCTTCATGTTTCATCATTATAATATATGCTTATTGTGCACGAATCAAATCTAGTTAAACTTATTGCACTTTGGCACGCAGTTTGCTCGAACTGCGTCCCGCCGGTTCCCTCGTCCCTACTCACGGTAATTTATGCTCACGCTTTCGCAGAACCCTCCCATTGTAGTTCAGCTTACTTGTACAGTCTTACCACGTCAATTGGCACTCTATATATTCATTTTGGTGTAATTTGAGACTTGCGAAAATTAAGGACTCGAAAATATTGATATTTATTAATTATTTAGATATATTTTAATTAAAGTATTGCAGGAAAACATTAACAAGAATCAATTTCATATGGAACTTAATTTACACAAAGCCCTACCTATTTTAAAAATGTGTTTTATTTATATTTATTATAATAAGAAAGCATAACAATATATATTTTTATTTAATTTTAAAGCTTTTTAAAGCGATCATATTTAAATTTGTGCCTTTGTTAATAAAAACTATTATAATTTTTTCTGAGTTTGAAATCAGAATTAAGGATTCATTTATTGATAAATATATATACAAATCAAATAATTTTTAAAAGGATGAAGAATTAAATGCTATAAATAAATTTGAAGAAGTAAATAGCTTGCATAACATAAATTAAATAGGTATGCAATCAAATCAATATATACAAACATAACAAAAAAACGAACAACTAAAATCAAAAAATAAATTTGTGTCAAATAAATTAAATAGGTAAAAGCCATCTATAAGCTGACTGGCTGGCGCTGGGCAGAGTAATCTAGTAATCTAGTGCATGTACACTCTAGTGTACAATAAATTCGTCTTGATAATGAGTGTGCTTTCGCTTTCTTTGCTGCTCATGTTATCAGTTGTTGCTGTTGCCAGAGTATTTGTTATTGTTGCTGACACGCTGCGGAAACATGAATTACAAATTTCAGTTCCAATTTGGCTCGCACGGAATTGCACCTGCTCTTGGCCATGGCACTGGCCGGCAGTGTCGAGTGTTGTTGCTGCTGCTGCTGCTGCTGCCTGCCTGTGGCTATTACGCAAGCGATGCTGATGAAGCAATAAAAATGCAGCGCGTGCCAATGCGGACGAAGAAGCCGCCAAAAAAGGTGCAAGGTGCATCATGTTGCTGCCTCGCTGCACGTACCTCACACAAAAGTAATTAAATGCCACAGCCACAACACACACACTCACACAACTGTAGCAGCAGCAGCGGCAGTGGCAACAACACACAAAAGAAAAAACCAGATTAGTAGGAATGTTGACTGTGTGTCCCGAATTCGTCCTAAGCTGGCGCGCCCCTCTTGCGGGATTAATGAATTTCTCGTTTTGCGCTTGACTGACGAAAACCGCAACAAATTAAACAGAGACAGAGAGCGGGCTGCTGCTGCGGCGGCGGGGGGAGGGCTAAAGAGGGATATTCTCGACTTGTGTGTTTCACTCTGATTTCAACTGCGATTTTCCGGCTGATTGGCTAATGGGCTGAGCGGCTTTTCAAGTGGTTGCAATTGCAATTGCAGTCGTATTTGTCATTCGAGTTGCTGTTATTGTTGTTGTTGTTGTTGCTGTTGTTGCGTTTTCTTCTGCCTTTGTCAATTGGCAATTGATCTTTTGGGCAATTGATCCGCTTTACGCATTTGGGTGGCGTGCGAAAAACGCAATAAACGAGAAAATGGAAAAAAAGAAACGGGAAAAACTTTGCGCACATCAAGTCCAATTGATATTGCGCTGCAGCTTTCCATTTGTGCCTTTTATTATGTTCAGAATTGTTAAAATATATTGTAATTTCGTAAATTGAATTAAATATTCATACACAAAATATGCTAGCTATAATATATTATCTAAAATAATAATATATATGTTATGAGTTAATATATTAAATATTTTCCAACTAAATGCTCTCTGAAATATTATTTTATATAATTATTTGTAGGGCTGTAAAAATATTGAATAATGTGGATGGTATCGATGACATATCGTTTTTTTTTTTTTTAATATATTACTAGTTATCAAAGTTTAATCACCTTAATAATAAATTTACATTTGATGTTTTTTATATATTTTGTTTTTAAACAATTTAGAAAGATATAAAAACTATTCATAGTTGTTCGGGACTCTGTTCAGGTTATATTCAGACTGAAAAAGATTTATAAATAAATACATAAATAAAAGGGTTAGTGCAGATACAAGTTGTCATCCCGGACACTGTCGGTTTCTGTTTGTTGCCGATAGACCGGACGACGGTCTTAATTGCAGCTTAAGGCTTAGCACCAGGGCTTTGCAGCTTAGCATCCGGAATGTCATTCGGAAAATTGATTTCGACTACGAAATTCCTGGGCAACTTTACGAGCAGCCGTAAAAAATCGCATCAAATTCGCATCAGAAGCGCAGCAAATCCGTAGAGCCAACGCACGTGTAAATTGATTGCCATTGGGCAACCCTTTCCCTCCATCTCACTCTCCCGCTCCCGCTCCTGCGTCCATCCCCCGTTCCACTATCCATATCCGGTAAGCCATTGACCGTTGTCCATTATCAGTGCTGGCCAAGGCGCTGCCAAAGGGTTCCATATTTGTGCACTAATCCGGGTCAATAAAACACACACAGTGCATGGCACGGAAAAAAAAAACACAGAAAGGAGAAGGTTGCTTCGATTTACTTTACAATTGCCTTGTCCTGCGGGGGGAGGCGGAGGCGGTAGGGTTAAGGGGGTGCTGCATATCTGCAGAGTGTAGCTAAATAAATAAGAATTGTGCCAGTTGAACTGTGTGCGACAACGGACAACGTCAAGTTTTATGTTTGTTTATCGCCAAAACGAAAGCTGGACACTCGCTGCAGGACGCTGGAACTGGACAACGGTACAGTGGGATGAGTTGCTTGGATGGCAGCGATTTATGCGACTTGAGTTTGGCTATTTACTTTCTTGATTTGGCAATTTTCTACGCATCCAAGCACGAAATTGAGTTGGCAATTTTTGAGCACGGGTTTTCGGAACGGATTTGTGGCCCATCAAATGTTGCCGCTACTAAAGTCAGTTGTAGTTAAAGTTGCAGATGCGTATCGCGTGAGACACTGGGCAAACTCTTTTATGGCCCATAACTGGCCTAATTAAGGGCATTGTCAAGAATGCAATTGCAACAGCAGCAGCAGCGGCGACATTGCAGCAGATTTGTGGCTTGCATGTCACCGTCGCGTCTCGTTGCCAGGCTTCACTTGCCCATTTAATTGCCAAGTTGTTTGTTGCACGCAGCGTAAGACTCAGCTAAATGTGGCCGAAGGGTGCGAGCAGAGCTGCCAGCTCAGCTTAACGCGGCGGAATGACAACTTTTTCGGGCAGCAAAAGCTGTGCATGGCAACAACAGCACATGCTGCCAGCAACATGTTGCTTAGCCGGCAGATGTTGCCAAGGCTGCAGTTGTACTTCGAATAGAACTCATTTGTAGAAACACTTCTAACTAATGCCCCTACGCTCTCTAAGGCATCTGCAATTTAATCGTCTTTGCCTAAAACTGACACAAAGTGGCATAATTTCCAAATTACATGTTCGAATGACAAGAGTCGCTGCCTCTGCGCTTCCCGCCTGGCATTGTTCACGCGCCTGCTCCATAGGTATGCAGCACGATTAAAGGAATGACCAAAAAGGAATGGCCAAGCCGAGCGAGGTCCGCTTGGCAATTGCATTTTTGGTTACATTTCGCTCACGTTTCGGCTGCAATTAAAAACGAACAAAAATGAAAAACCAAAAAAAAAAAAAAATGAAGAGGAGGGAACAGAAAACCCGAATGCAGTTGAGGAGAAATAGCAGAGGCAGCGGAGGCGCAAAAGGCCGCGCTTAGCCAACTATGAAGATTTAGATAAGCGCCTCATTTTGCTAGGCCCAGGCTAGGCCCAGGAACGAGCGGGTCGAGCGATCGCGCTCTGGTCAGTTCGGTATTTTTTTTGTGTCTCCACACGTTTTCCATTTCATTTGGTGGTGCCCCCTTTCGAGCTGAACTTGTCGCACACGCAGACCTTGAGTGTGCTGCCTTACAAGGGTGTAATAACTGCCCCTTCCACTACCCCTCTCTCTTCCCTACACAGCCGGCTGCAGACTTAGGGCCTCTTCCTGCTACTTTCACTAATGACTCTGCTCAGCTGCCCTGGCATATTCCAAATTATACAGCACACACACACACACACACACACACAGAGAAAGAGAGAGAATATCATTTGTTTTACATGTGGCAAAGGCACAGTACGTACAAATTGTATGCCACCCAATCAAAGCAAATCGGCACCCACCGCAACCCACAATCCACAATCGACAGACATGCAGACGACGATGAGGAGGAGGAGAAGGTGGAGAAGGAGTAGGAGCATGCTGATCCACAGTGGGTCCGTCGTGGTCGTTGGCAATCATCGCCAGCTGTAATGATTGCAAACACAATCTGAGCATGTTGATCTGCGACTCGAGTCTCGAGACTCTCGAGCGTCCCGTCCAGAGGCGCACGCCGCAAAACTTTTCCGCAGAATTTCCCTCAGTTTTTTTTTGTTTTTTTGCGTTTTTCTATTGCCGCCGCCGCTGCCGCCGCTGCCGCTGCCGTTGTGGTCATGACTTGGGCGACTGCATAGAATTTCAACAATAATCGCAGCGAGCGGCTAACAAACCAGCAAACAAGGCGAAAACAACACACCAACAACTGCAGCAACAATGCGCCTGAGTATCATCATAATCATAATGCGCATAAGCCGCGTGGCAAGGCTAAAGGCGGCAGCTAAGGTGCCGGAGGGAATCGGGAATTCATTCCAACGAATTCGCAATTCTGCGAAATCAAATTGCACAAATATTTCCCTCTCTCTCTCTCTTTCGCTCTGTCTCTCTCTCTCTTTTAGTCTAATGCAATGCAGCAGACAGTGTCGATCCCCCAGATGGAGCCCAACTAAGTAACTAAGCCCGCGCAGAGAACGCAGTCGCAGTTGCAGTTGCAGTTGCATTTGCAGTTGGAGATTGCCCCACGTTGCCATTGTGGTGGCCATTGTTAGACATAGACAGCGAGACACCAGCGTCGCGTCGACCAAAGCTCAGGCTGGTTCATGCGCAGCGCAAATTTGTGAAATTGAATGAAATTCAAATTGAAATTAAATATTTTTAAAAATATTGAAATAGGAATTACCAAAAATATATTTTTCATGTTGCTGAAGGCTTAAAAATATATAAAAAAGAAAAACAAAAAATTTGATTTCGCCCCCCGGGTGGACTCGAACCACCAACCTTTCGGTTAACAGCCGAACGCGCTAACCAATTGCGCCACGGAGGCAGGTGATGTGCAGCTGGCAAATAAGCAACAATAAACGAAAGATTTCAGATCTGCAGTGACAGCTTATCAAGGCGGGCATATGATTAGATTATGATGAATGGGCAATAAAAATTCAAGGTTATATAATTTATAAAGCAAGTGATATCAATTAATACTATACAAAATAATCAAAGTAATAAACAAATATAAATATATATAAATAAAATAAAATGTTCACACTTATATACATATTTATACTATCTTATTTTATTTAGGTGTTTTAGGTATTTTTGAATATTATATATATGCATTCATTATATATTATGTTATTACAATTATATTTATTGAAAAAATAAAAAAAGAAGAATTTTAACTCGATCCTGCCAGGAGTCGAACCTGGAATCTTCTGATCCGTAGTCAGACGCGTTATCCATTGCGCCACAGGACCGCTTGGTAAATTCGTTCTCTAAATGTCTCATGTAATGCCAGACACAAGTCTACGCTCTATAAATAGTTTACACACACATGCTTATAATATTTATGGTAATTTCGTCTTGCGGTTTTTGTGTGTGTGCGACCACAGTTGCCCATCAATTTATAGAATACTTAAGCAGATAAATGATATTCCGGTTTTAGGTCTTTACAAGTTTCTGCGTTTCCACGTTCTCACGATCGTGTGCTGCTGCCGCGTGTAAACTTCGGCAGCGTCTGCGAGTCTCCTGTGAACGTGATAAGCTCGAAATCAGCCGCATCGTCGTCGTCGTCTTGGTGGCAGCCTCGTCCAATCGTCTTGCGGAATTACCACAGCAAACTCTAATCTCTCTCGACAATTGTGGGCGAGCTGGAGAGAGAGCGAGCAAGAGAGAGAGAGAGAGAGAGAGGATGGAGGAGAGCAGGAGGCCAACTCTGTGTAACTCTGGAGAATACGCGAGCCATACAGAGACACACACAGAAGACGAGAGTGCAGGCACAGCGAGACCAGAGACCAGGACCGACCCCAAGCAGTCTGCGATGCTTGCTAAATGTTCCGTCTGTGTCGGCTACGATTCCGTCTGTTTTTTTTTCGGGGCCATGGGCCATTTTAGCCGGCTGCCTTCTCCATCGCTTGCCCGGCATTCGATCCGATCGTGTCTTCTTCTCTAACTGTTGAGAAATACCTTTAAATGGTTTTTGTATCATTTTCTCTGCTCGGTGCGCCCTGCTGCCCGCTGCCTGCTGCCTACTCCCTGCTCAAATGAATCATCCCAGCGAGGCTCCTCCCTGCTGTGGCGTCGAGTGCTGCACTGTGCCGCGCCAGCAGCCCGGGCCGAGACAAGATGTGTGAATTTTTCTTGCCTCTCGCGCAGCTGCCCCAACTCGACTGTGGCGAAAAGAGTGAAAATTTATTGAGCTGTGGGCGCGCATTATTCATGCAGCACCACCAGCACCACCAGCAACGGCGACTGCAACACTCGTTCCCAAAAGTAGGCGACACCAGCCGCCGTTGCCGTTGCCGTTGCCGTTGCTGTTGCCGTGTCTGTTGCTGCTTGGGGACTTTGCCAGCAGTTGCCGTCAGTTTGGGTTAACAGGTTAATGTTGTTTGCGCTCCAAATATAAGTATAGAATAGAGAGGGGGAGAGAGAGGGAGGGGAGAGGCAGTGAGATGGTAGCGTAAAAAACTATGGCTATTGTTTTCACAGCATCTCTGGCCAGGATCGGGCCTGTCAATTGCCCACGTCGATGATGTTGTTCCTGCTGCAAGTTCTAATTATGCGCCGTGTGGCAGCTCACTCTCTCTGTCTCTCTCCCGCTCTGCTCAGGTGTTGCATGCTTATCACCTGCCTGCCCCCGGGGGGCTTGGGGGAGTAATTACAGCACAAATCCTGTCGAAAACAATAATTCGTTTGGCTTAATTTCTGAGAAAATGTTATTTATGCCTCGCTCACTCTGTCTCTGGCTCTGCCTGTAAGTTGCACGTTGCGAACTTCATGCTCGGGGCGCGTTTATCGTGTTGCATCAATAAATTGCCAGTGGAGCGGCAGGAGCAGCAGCAGCAGCAGCAGGAGCAGGAGCAGCAATCGCAGGTATCAACATTTCATAATATTTACAATAAACATGCAACTGCACAGGGCGAGCAGGCAAGAAGAAGAAGTGAAAGAGGCAGAAGAAGAAGGATTCACTGCCAAGCGGAGTCCGGTTTGCAGTGCTGCAATCAGAGACAAAGCGCGCCACAAACTGTTGCACGGTTGCTGGCAACATTTAGCGCAGCTTGTTGCGTGAAATTTGACACTTTAGCCAATGTTGTTGCTGTTGCAGCTGCTGTTGCTGTTGCTGTTGCTGTTGCTGGCGATGACGACACACACGCTTTCTTCAGTCAGGCCAGACACACGGGCAACACATTTAAGTTGCTCCCTGCTGCTGCTGCTGCTGTGTTTGCTGCTTATTTATGTGCCTCAGTTGCGCTTGGCCCCAGCCGTGGCTACCGAATTTATGTGCCTTTGTCATATTCCCTGCCTCGATGGCCTGCCTGTCTGCCGTCCTTTATAACAATAATACACAAATATGGCCAATGCGTTGTCAACACGAGTTGCAAGTTGCCTGTGCCCGCCTGCCGCTGCCTGCCCCCTGCCCCCTCCATGTATGTTGCATGCAAAAACGCACACAATCAAGCGACAAATTGATCGCACTCTCAGATAGCCCCACTCGCAGCTCCGGCTCCATTCCGCCGTCCTGCAGACCGGGCAGCATCCGTGGCGCAGAGCGAAACTAATATCTCTGCAATTGCCAATGCCAATTTTCCTATTTAATATGCCACGAATTGACATGCTTGTTGCCATTAAGCATACGATATGGCCAGAACGGCCAGAGGAGCCCAACTAGGCCTGACAGCCTGTGGCCTGTGGTTGGCATTGGGATTGGGATTGGGATTGGGATTGGGATTGGGATTGGGTCGGGTTCTGGGTCTGGGCTTAATTTAATCAAATTAGCTGAGAAATGAAATTGTTGTTTGCCATTTGGTTAATCAGCATCTAAAACAAATTATGACAGCGCTCAAATTGCATGTAGCACGTTGCAGGTTGCTGGTTGCGGGTTGCAGGTTGCAGGTTGCAAGCATATGCCACATACCATTTAAATAATTAATAACACACGCACCTACACACACACACACAATTTTGCAATTTAATTTCATTAGGATAATTCTAATTAGAACAATGCGCTGTTGTTGCTGTTGCTGTTGTGGTCGGCAGTGTTGCTGCTGTTGCTGTTGCTGTTGCTGCTGCTGCTGCTGCTGCTGCTATCGCCGCATCGCATAGCGCGTTGGTGTGTGCGTTTTAACTGAAATTTAATTGAAATTGCGGCTGTCATTGTAAAATTAATGAATAGACAAACAGCACACACACACAGACACACACACTGGCACACACTGGCACACACAGACACACTGGCACACACAGACACACTGGCACACACAGACACACACTGTCTCTCACACAGTTGTGCATAGCAAAGCAATTACATTTAACAGCTGCACGGGCCAAGCGCATTGATGAGCTTTTCCAATGATGTGCACACTGATAAATAAGCAGTTCAGTATTGAGACACACACACACACACATACAGCTCTATCTGTGCATGTACATCTTATGTAATGACTTTGCAGATTGTCAGCGTGTTGGCTAATTAAATTGCATTCGGCGTTGAGCTATATTAAAATCCATTTAAATAGCACAAACGTATCGATATATTCAGTCGAACTTAGTCGCCTATCGCAGTTAATCATCTAAAGAAGCATTCTCTCCCTCTCTCTCTTTGTGCGTGTCCATTGCTGTTAGTCTCTCTGTGTGTGTGTGTGTGTGCGTGTCTGTGTGTGTCGCCATTGTTGACCAAACAGTTTGCATCAGATAAACTTGCAGCCCCGAACGCACGAGCGCACAAACCATGGACGAGCGAGTGCCGCAGAGCAAAAGAAAGAGACAGAGAACGGGAGAGTGGGAGTGGGAGAGGGAGAGAGATGAGCGATGCAGAGGCAGCCTGTAGTGAAGTAGGAGGCAATGGCAATGCGGAGGCACCAATGTTATCGACACACACTGCTGTTTGCCATTGCCACTAATTAGTTAATGCATGACCAAATATTTGTTGCCATTGCTACGCCATAAGCCATGGCCCTGGGTTAGAGTTGCTGCCATAGACGTGCCTATATATCTATCTATATATGTTGATTATATATATAGAGCATTGTTGCGTATAAGTGGCTTATGGCATTATAATATCGCATCGCAATTTCGTTTCACGCTAATCGACTTGATTCGCTTTGTTAATCGGTTAAAGACATAGTATTTGATGCTATATCAATCTTGAGGTCAATTCAATAACAAAATATCGTGCCAAATAAATAAAGACAGTCGGTAAGCTAGCTGGGTCTCTCATATAATCAGAAAAATCCATTACATTATTTATAATTGCTTTAGATACAGTATATTTTATATTTGGCACTTGAAATTGCTACAAATCAGTTGAATAACATATTTACTTCAACTTTTAATCTAGTATTCCTTATATCTGATGTTCTTTATGCTGAAATCTCTTATTAGCGATTGGCTACTGTACTCTGCACAACATTTAACGCTCAACTTATTAATTTTGCCTTGAAATTTCCTTTTTTGCATTTCAATAAAATTTCCACTCACTTAGCCAGCCATAATTCCCCATAATATGTGACTCTACTTATTAGAAGATATATAAATTTAGTTAAATTTAGTTTTACCCCTCTTTAATTCCCAATATACCCTGACTCTATCTTGGCTGCCCATGTGTCCGATCGAAATGCGCGCCACATTTGCCAGATCAGATAAGTATCGAGAAACGGTTTGTTCGATGCGTGGCCCTTGGCCGGGCCTACTCGTATACGGGGGCCCAGACTAATTAGTTAATGCATGCCCAAATATTTGAGCCTGCTCCTGCCGGTTCTCTCACGCCGAATGCCCTCATTGATTTATGCTCATATTTTGCTGTGCCTAGTTTATGTTGGATATTTATTTCTATTTGGTTTTCGATTATGGTCTGGCTGCGTGTCTGCATTTCCCAGGCAGCATTTTCCATATGTAAATGCTTTACATGGCTCGCTTATCGCAGATGTTGATTAACTGATTTATACGAGTCGAGTCGAGTCGAGTCGAGTTGAGACCAATGCGAGTCGTTTGTAATGCATTGATTACCCTCGAACGGGCAGCGGGACGGGGGAGGGGGCGCGGCGGGCGGAAGAAGCATAGTCAACGGTTAAACTAATGTTTTGGGCAGCACTTTTAGTTGATGTGATTATTTTCCAGTTAATTGCGGCAGCAATAATGACAACAACGTGTAATTATATAGCAATTAGGGGCGTGGTCAGCGTTGGAGACTTTGTCACATGTTCGTTTAAATGCAATTACCACAATGGGCGGGCGGCAGGAGGAGTAGGAGGAGGAGCGGCGCGACGTAGTCAAGTGATGCTGCCTGCTGCTGCAGGTTCGTGTCGATTTTGAGTTGATCTTTTGTGCCCATGCCTCTGACACATATCGCGTACCATATATCCCTATCGTATCCCACATATCGTATCGCTGTGCATGGCTGCATTTAACGTGCATTTAATTGCAGCTCAATTACACCTCTCGCAGAGGGTGTGGGTGAAGTGGAGGGGGGTGTGGTAGGAGATACCCAAGTGCGATAAGTTTTATTGTTATTATTATATAAAAAAATATATATATGCTTGATGAGCCTTACCTGCACGCATAGCCAACCCTTGGCCACATGTGGCACAAGGTGCAACGGAAGCGGATGCCTGGTGACAATGAATGTCGCATTGATACGTGCTACAGTGGGAGAGAGGGGTATAGGGGGCAGTAGGAGTTGAGCGAATCTAGCAAATCAGCAAAATCAGCAATCACTCTGAAATTTGCCTAGCTGAAAGGCGGCTTTATGACCGCCAGACACGCGCTGAGCATTAATTAGCGCTACGGCCATAAACGGGCAACTGGACGAGGCGGTAGTCTAGTTTTTAAGTGCTCATAATCTGGCCAGGAGACTGGCTAAGTACGCTTGTGCTATGTTCTCTGTGCGCTTTATGACATGCTGCCGTCGCGGCAGCTCGTAAAACAAAAGACTTAGGCAACGAACTTTGCCGTCGCACCATCGCCGCCGCTGCTGCTGCGGCTGGGCTGCTGCTGCTGTCGTACCAATAAATTAACATGCCATTTCACGCCTCAATACAAGCAACTGTCCGTCCAGCTCATAATTCATGCGCTCGGCAACAACAACTTTGCTGCATAACAAACAAAGTGAGGTTAGAACGAACGAACAACTGGAAAGGGGGGAGGCGGAGGCGCAGGGGAAGGGATTGGTTGTGCTCTGCGACGTCTGGCACGTTTTGTATTGAAGACGCATCGAAATTTAAAGAGCAATTCATAAGCATAAATGGGCATTTATAAAGACATTGCCCAGACAATTGAGACAGTGTTGGAAACCGAAATCGAAACTCGAATTTCATTTTCGATTTCTGTCCAATCATCTCGAGGCAATCAATCTGCCTGTCATATACCGTTCTACACGCACACACACACACTCACACAATTAGAAGTACTCGGTTTGTTGTAATGTTTTTCTTTTTTCATAAATTATTTTATTTACTTTTTTTTGCTTCTCTTTGTTTTTTGTTTGTTTTTTTTTTCGATTTTTGTATATGTCTTTTGTTTGTTTTTCTGGTGATTGCCTTTAAATTTAAATAAACGTATGTTTATAATATATATTTATATATATTCAACTATCAATATGGCCAATTACAATACATTATTTATCGCATATGCTTACATACATACAATGTGTAGCTGTAGGCTGTATCTCTATAGGTAAATACAAGTATAATATGTTTGCTTTGCTTTTGTTGTTGTTATTTGTTTGTTTAAACCTCACACACATATAAATTAAATTAAACACTATATTTGTATTTTATGTACACAGAACTTAGGCGATTATTTTGCAAGTTTTTTTCTTTTTGTTTTTTTTTTCGTTTTTCTTTTTTGCGTTTATCATATAAATACTTTTTGCTAAAATTATACAAAAATTGCTAACAAATGTGCATTGCTGCTCCTCTTCTCTGCCTATCTCTCTCTTCCATCGTATCTTCTCTTTGTGCCGTATTTTACAAATTGCCTTCGATTTCAACATCTGCTTGTTTTGCCTTTGTTTATTTTTAAGACTTAGGATTAAACATCGAACATAGATTTATATGCATATTTATGTATGTGTATGTGTATCTGTATCTATACTTATCTATGTATTTGTTGTGGTTTTAAAAAATACATACACTTTGACTTTTTGTTTTAACTTCGATCTCGATTTCTGTTTCTGTTTTCCGATTTGTTTTCTTGTTTTCTACTCTTGCTGTGTTAATTAGGAGTGCAGTTTAGTTAAGTTTATTTTACAATGATTAAATTATATGTATGTTTTCTTTACTTTTTTGTTTATCACGTCTGTTTTGTTTAATGTCTAATATTTAACTAATTTACAGTTTTAACTTTAAAGTTATTTTGCAATTTTCAATTGCCTTGCGAATAGGACAAACCGTTTCCGAATTTCTACTCCAACTTCCTCATTCTGCTTAACTCTGCTTGTGTTGTTGCTGTTGTGGACGTGCGTTTAGTTTAGTTCATAAATTTATGCATAGTTATAGTTAGTTGCTGTGTGCTGCGTTTTACATATTTACAGTGGAAATATATGTGAAATTCCTGCTCTTTTTGCATTCATTTAATTTTTGTTTTGTCGCATTATTTTTCGTTTTTGTTTCTTTTTTATGGCAGTTCATAAAGCACAATTAAATACGCCGAATTTGCGTTGTGAAATTAAATTAATTAAGCGCAAAATAAAACAGCGAATTCCTACACACACACGCGCAGTCACACTCACACTTACGCACACACACACTCAAGAGCAATAAAAATAATATGTGCGGCCCTTTAATTAATTTTAATGGGCTTTTGTTTTAGCTGCTGCTGCTGCTGCTGACGAAAACTTAAATAATTAAAAATTGCACGCAATGTTTACAATTAGGAATTAGGCCGAGAGCACTTGGAGCGGCTGAGCAGCGGCAGAGGAGCAGGCGGATCAGCTGGCTCCACTGGGCTGCAACTCGCGCTCCTTGGCGGCTGCTGCTAGGGGGAGTCCTCAGTTTGGCATTGTGTCTGTGTTTGTCATCAGTTATGGTAGTAGTAGTCTCGCAAATGGGCGCTACTCTAGCTGAACAAGTTATTGTTCAAATTATTCCCGCTCCATCACGTGTAGTCAGTGCGCCAGGTGCCCTGCGAGAGAGCGAGAGAGTTGGAGAAAGAAGCAGCGAAAAGAGGCAAGGTTAATCAACATAATTCAGACTCTTAGAAAGCGCAGTGCTCTCTCTCTGTATCTCTTATACTACTCACCATCGAGCTGAGGCCCAAGTGATATGGCTGCGAGTGCGGCACAACGCCGCCGCCCAGCGAACCGGCCGTGGAGAAGCCACCCTGCAGTCCACCGGAGGCGCCCAGTGCGCCCATGCCGCCGGTATACCAGCTGCCATGCATGTGCGCATGTGCCGGATGCAGACCACTGGAAAGGTGTCCATGTTGCGCTGGAATTAGTCAAAAAGCAAACGAGGCACAGCCAGTTTAGTCGCAACTCGAGGCGCACAAGTCATGCTTACTGCTTACCCATTGATGCCGAGAAGCCGCCGCCAAAGCCCTTCGACGGATCCAGTGGCTTGAAGTCGCCCATGCCCAGATGTCCTCCAATTGGCAGACAGCCGCCGCCCAAGCCCTTTTTCTTCTTTGATTTCGAGCTGAGCTTGCGATTACGCGTCTGTATGCCCTCCTTCTTCATGGTGAGTGGACGATTGACCTGTGGGTAGAGAGCGGGAGAGAGAGAGAGGGGCAGATGTGGCAGCTGTTTAGTGGGTGTTGCAAGTAGTAGAAAATCAATAAACTGTGAACGAGGCCCGCAGGCAACGCAAAATGGGTCAAATTTATGCAAATTCATGGCTGACAGACAGGGAGGGAGGGGGCGCGTTGGGGTTGGCCGGAAATGCCGCTAACTGCACACGCTGTCTGAGGCTGCAACTGTTGCAAGTTGTTGCAACGCACAACGCGGCACAACGTGCCACAACGGGAACCGGGAAGTGAAAATGAAGTATTACAAGCATTTCTACACGATCAGATAAGCGACATTTGCGAATGCGATTAGTTGCCGCTGATAGCGGCGCTCTCCCTCCCTGCCTCCCGCCCTGCCTGCCTGCCTGCCTGCCTGAACTACCCTGCACCTCTAGCCTGCAGTGTGCCCCTGCTTTTTTTGTGAGTTGCCCATTGTTGAGGCTGCCGCTTCATATGTAACGCCTTATCACTTGCGAACATCTAAGGGGCAGCAGCAGCGGCAACGGCAGCGGCAGCGGCAGCGGCAGCCACCACAGCGTGCCTCATTGCGCTGCAATTACAATATTGAGTTACCCATTGCGCTGACAAAAGAAATGTTGCCTTATATACACCGAGTAGATACCCTACAGTAGGCACTACCTGGGCGTGAATTGCGACATTGTCGCATCAAATTGTTAAATTGCCGAGGGTTGCTTGAAACGAAGCGAAACAAACAAATACACGCGGCAAAACGTATCACTTACAAAGCAGCAGGGATGCTGCCCCGCCGGGCAGAGGTAATTGATAGTCTACTGCTTCGTCTCCCACTCCGTCTCCGTCTCCGTCGCCGTCTACTTCTCCCTCTGCTCTCACTCTCGGGGCTGCTCCCTAACGTTTAGCACAAATTGTGGCAATTAGCAACTATCGCCAGCTGCTGCAGCTAAAGCTTTAATTGATATGCAGCAGCAGCAGCAACAACAACTGCGACTAAACAAAGCATAAAGTTGTTAATACACACACGTGTGTGTGCGAGTGTGTGTGTGTGCGGCAGGCGGAGCTCATTAAGAAATTCAAGCGAAACTCTCAGTCGGATTTTTATGCATAAAATCTTAATCGAGCATGGCGCTGAGCATGCAGCATGCAGCATGTGGCAAGGAGTGTGTGTGTGTGTGTGTGTGTGGAGGGGGCTGGCACACGCGCCGCTGCAGCTGACTTGCGATTTGACAGGCCAAGTGGGTGGGCCGGCAAGAACAACAACGGCAACAACAACAGCATAGAGGCTGCCCTGTTGTTGCTAAATTGACTGCAACGGCGCCAGGCTGCAAGTGTATGTGTGTGCGCCCTTAGGTTACTAGGACAATAGCAAATCATCTCGATACCAGCACACTCGATAGTATCGATGCTTTACTAATTTATCGATAGTTTTCAGGAACTTTTTCGAAAAGTTTACGCCAGCCTGCGCTTGGTTTGAGCAACAATCTTGAGTTTTGCTTATATAAAACGATAATATCGATGGTGCTTGCCAGGAAGCTGTAGGAGTAGGAGGAGAAGCAGCAGCAGCTGTCAGGCGAGTCGGGCGAACCAAGCAAGCGTCGCCGTTGCCGTTAATTAGCACAGTGCGTCGCTTTTCCAGCGAAAACGTGTGCCAGCGTGTGCTGCACTGTGCCTTTGGTAACCCTGCCAGCTCTTGCTCCCCACAACTCTACCGCGCCGCTGCCCCCGCTGCTGCCTAGGTGGCCCTAAATGCAGTCAGCATTTCCATAAAATGCGCCAATCACATCGCTCAGATCGCATCGCCCGCTTGGCCCACACACACACACACGCCGAGAGAGAGAGAGCGAGGGAGAAAGACGACACGGCGACGACAAACGAATTGAATTGAAATGAACTGCTAGCTGCAGCTCGAAATGGACTGCTCCTAGCGCGCTGCTCCTACTGCACTGTCGCTCCATGCCGGCCACAACAGCTGAGCGAGCGCGGGCAATGCAAAAAGCGCGCGCTGATTGGCATCTTATCAAGATGGGACCGTGTCCAATTGAAAGAAAATTTTTGCAAAATAAATTTCGCCGCTATGAGTGCCTCGGTATGTGTATGTGTGAGTCGCCTAATGGCCTACACACAGACAGACAGACAGACGGCCGGCAAGAGACACACGCATTTGCGGCGGCTTTTTGGGCGCATTGCTCATACGCCGCATTGGCGCGCCGTCGCTTTTCAAGTCTTTGCAAGTTTACAAATCAGATTAAGCTAGATTGCCCGACTATATGGAGCATGCTGCCTACTTTGATATGTCTTCCCGTCTCCCCCGCCGCTGCACGCCGCAACTGCCTCTGGCCATGCTCAATTAAAACATTTCGCTGCGCGCTGGCTACGACGATTGCCATCGAAATCGAATGCAGCTTCCCAATTGCAGAGCAACCACAACTTAATTAGTTTGCACACACTCGCACACCCGTTCTGCCACACACTTTAACACACAGGTGGCCCATCATTTTGGGGCCACTGACATGTAAATGTGCTAAAAGTTCAAGTGATTTTTCCCAACAAACTTTTGGGCCACAAACGCGCCGCAGAACTCATTAAAAAAAGCTATGACTGGGGGCGTTACAGAAAAAAACGGGATGAGGAGAGTGTATACCCTGCAAGGCAGGTTGGAAAATATATGCATTGTAAACTGTCTGAGCGAGCTGTCCTAAGCCACCCTCTACCTGGAATACTTTAAACACTTTGCATGGAATGAAAATGACTTCAAATTTGGCATAACCTTAGCTGCCTTTAGAAGTTCTGTAATAGGTATCTATCGGTCATGCAGACTCTAGTACAGGCCGATAAAAGCCGACGGCAAGTGCCAAATAAAAAGCGTTTTAACTTCGCTCCCCTTTCGCATTGCTATACCGAGTATTTCCCCTTCTCTTGCCTACTCCCCTGCCTGTCCGGGCACCTGCTGCGCTTACAGGGTATACAAATCGCCCTGCTGCTTGACTTTTGCTAATGAATATTTAATAAAATCACTACGAAAACAACCCTCGCCGGGAGTGGGTGCTGCCGAGCTTGGAGCGTGGCTGAGCGCGAAAATGTTATTAAATCCCGTTTCCACATGGCTCGACAGCGTCAATATCATTGGCTGCATTTGGCTAAGTAACTCAGTGCACACGCCGGCCGGGGGAGTAGGAAAGTTGGGGGGGGAGAGGTAGGTGGGGTTGGCGATTCAGTGAGCCGTAGTCTATTACATAAATTACGCCAATTTCTGGGGCACCCCTCGTCGTATGCGTCGCACGCGTTAGCCATAATAAAATCAAAGCTTATCGCATTTTCACAGCCAAACACCAGAGACGCTTATCTTGCAGCAGCAGCAGCAGTGGCAGTGGCAGCAACAGTGGCAGCAGCACGAGGGGGGCAATCGAGTTGGGCATCTTTAAATAATCATCAACAATTCATCATGCCACGTTGAGTGGGGTGACTGCTGCAACCTGCCAACCCCCTCGGGGTCATTTTTGTCACATTTAATCTGTGTGTGTTTCCCGTGCGAAACGCTCGACCCGCTTCCGTTGCCGCCAAGTGCCGCTCCGTGCCGCCCCGTACCGCTCGACTGAAGCCGCTGTTAAATGTTGCGTTAAATCGCTTAAGCGTTTAACGAGGGATCGATTCGACGGGGTGTATCTCTCGCTCTATGCTATACGCATATGTATCTGTATCTACAGCTATTTGAGTTTGTACTTACATTGTGCAGCTTGTAGTATAATCCGCAGGCATTGCAGACGGGCTCGCCGCTCGCGTTGCGCCGCCAAAGGGTTGTGGTTGTGGTCTTGCAATTGGCGCAGGATGTGCCCGCCCGCTTGGCCGCGCTCTGCAGCGACTGCAGTGTCTGTGAAAGAGAGAGAGAGAGAGAGAAAGAGAGACGGGTTAGTTAACTGGCTTGTGCACTCATGTGGCAAGTTGCATAAAATTGATTATGTTAATGCCGCACGCCCACAAAAATATGTTGCCTTGGCGCGCTAATTGAACGGTGCCAAAACTAACGCACACACACACACACACACACTCGCACACAGGACAACATTCTGCCTGCCTTGCAACTTGTGGCAAACAAAGTTGCTCGACACAACGGCCAACAACATTTTTTAAATGGCATGCAAGAGGTAGGAGGCCGGAGGCGGGGCGACGGGAGACGGGGCGAAGGTATCGAACTGTGCCTTAACAGCAGCATCAATTCATTAAAATGACAATTTTTACAAAACTGCCCAAAAACAACAGCAGCAACAACAACAACAACAACTGGGGAGCATGTCTGTGCCACGCTTAAATTTCCACGAATTGGCTACAAGAAGCGTAGCCCAAACTCGACGAGGACCCCAAAAAAAAAGACCAAGAAAAAAGAAAACAAAAAGCAAAACGAGTAAGCAAGCTACAGTCAAGTCGTCGCGACTTTGGTATACCCCGCTACACAGTTAAGAAATTATTCAAGTTATTTTTAAAATAACTTATCAGCTTATTGTTTTTAATTTTTCAGAAATAAAAAATAAAAATAAATATTTCAGCTTTTAAATAAAGTTTGAAAATCGTTTTTCGCTTTATGGGCAGGTAAGCTAAAGTAAATTATTTCTACAAAACATTCCAGCTGAATGCATTTATAAGATATTTGGCAATAAATTTGATAGCCGTAGCTTTTATAATAGCTTAGACATAGCTGTTCATAGCGACAAGATAGAAACCGGGGGAAAATACTTATAAAGATGTGATTTTTTAGAATCGAAGAAGCCGTTCTAATATACCCTGTCTAATCAACACGCTAGCGGGTATAAAAAACATTGTCTGCCTCGGCCTGGCAGCAGAACCAGAACCCGAATCCGAGTCGCAGTCCGAGAGTTCTTTGGTATATTGTGCCTTGCCTTGCGTTGCATTGCCTTGTGGCTCGGGTTGTGGCTGTGGCAGCGATGCTGTGGCTTGTTCATGTTGCTTGTACAGCAACAACAGGGCCCTAAACTGGCGTTGATCATGTTTGACTTTGATTTTTAATTGTTGTTGTTGCTGTTGCCATAGTTGTTGCTGTTGCTGTTGCTGTTGCAGTTGCTGTTGCTGTGGCTCACCTGTTCTGGTTTCGCCCTGCTGCACGGCATTAACATAAATCAGAGGTCATACTGGCAACTTGCAACCACTGGCAACCACACTTGCAGCATTTGGTGGCAACGTGTTCTGTGTTAACGAGCTTGTAACAATTTCGTACAGCGAAATGTGCGAGAAATCCAAATTAATTTCAACGCCTACAAAATGCCAACTGTGGTAATTATGTCTGTGTGTGTGTGACTGCAACACACACAATCACACACACACACGCACACCGAGAGAACTGATCGCACTGTGTGTATATAAATTAAGTTGTTAACACGACAAAGCTACAAAACACATACTCACACACACCCAGAGAGCGAGAGGGAGAGGGAGAGACGGGCAGAGGGAGTCCAATTCGAACTGCCAAAATCCTTAAGCAGTGCTGCAGCTTGTGGCAAGTTTTGCTGGTGTTGCAACATGCTTGTTTGCTGTTCGATTTGTTTATGAGAGCAGCAAAATAAATGTGGCTACATAAATCAGTGTCTGGGCAGGGGCAGGGCGGCGCAGGGGCGATTGACAAACTGTCAAACATTGACAGGGCGCATTTTTAATTGATATGCAAAAGGCGCAGACGCCAAAAAGCAACAACAACAGCAACACAAAACAAGATGGCGCTAGCGATAAATAAAGCTGCATAAAAGCAGAATACAATGCCATGAAAATTCCCATACATAACGAGGAATATGCAGCACACACACACACACACACATAGTATGCGTGTGTGTGTGCATAAATTGTAATTTCTCAATGCGCTTAAAGCATGACAAAATGCGCTGATTTTTATTATTATTTGCGCTGCATACCCTGTAAGCGTGCAGTGCGTGAGTGAGCTATGCCAGACTAATTGACAGGTATATTATAAGTATATATATATATATACAATTAATGGAGAGCGAGCGAGATAGAGGAAGAGAGTGCTGCTCTCGCTCTACACAGTAACTGCAAGTCGTGCATACTCGCTGCTGGCTGCTGTTCTTTTTGCTGTTGCTTTTTGGCACCTTGCACTGCCGTGATTTATGCCACTTGCAACTGACAAAAATGTCTGTAGCAAAAAAAAACAGAATAAATAAACAAAATGGCGACTGCTTTGCATTAAATTTTGAAATTATTTTTGGAATTCAAACGCTTTGCATTTGAAAATGTTTTATGCAAATTGCATTAACAAAAGGGCGAGGTATTTAAATATTTAATTGAAATTTTTTACAGAATAAGAAGACAATAACAATAACAACAACGACGATGTGTATGAAAATGGGGCACGAAAATTGTGTGTGCAAAGCGAATGAAAAGCGTTGCCGACAAAAGTAAATACTTATGTAAATACACAGAGAGAAAAAGAGAGAGAGAGAGAGAGAGCGAAAAACAGAGAGGCAGCTATATACATGAGGAAAATAGAGAGGAAGAGAGAGAGAGGCTGCTGCTGGGTCAGACAAGACATCTAGAGTTCTATTTATTGCGCAGCTTTTGTGCGCCGTGGATGGCAATGCCCTTTGCCATCTTAGATATGGCAGCAAGACGTAGGAGCAGCAGTGGGGCAGAGGGGGAGGGAGCCAGAGGAGGCAGCAGCAGCTGGGGCAAAGGCAGCGGCGTGGCAGGCGAGGCAGCTCAGCAATGTTACGTTTATCTCAGTGTAACATCTTTCACTTGGGGGCCAGTCAGCTCAACTGTGCGTGTGCAGCTGTAACTGTGTTGCCTGCCGCCTGTGCAGCCCCCCTGCACCCTGCGTCCTCTCCCACCAATCCTCTCTATCTGCCACCTTCTCTTACTCGCGCAGACATTTTATCAACTCATTTTTTTGCTGCTTTCTTTATCTGACAAAACATTCATTAAATTGCCTCGTTTTGCCAACCCTCGCAGCAGTGTGCGGCTGCCGCCCCCTCTGCTTTGGGGGTTGTTTTGCAGCAGCCCCAACACCCGCACAGCCACACACACACACACAAAGGGAAGATGGCCAGAGATAGCGCCCAGATCTGTCTCTCTCTCCCTCTCTTGCTGGCAGCGCAGCGCAACGAAAATTTCTATATCTGATGCTGCCTTTGACTTGGGTAACTGTCTGTTTGCTGGAAAGGAAGGGGAGAGGGGGCGAGAAGGTGGGGAGGCGCATGAAAATGAATAGAGGAAAATGCTACGACAAAATGTCCGTGCCATAACAGTTACATTTAGACGAATGTGCGGCCCGAAAGCGCCACTTTTTGTTGCCGTCTCTGACGCGTATATATCGTCTATATATATCGCTTATATATTCGAATATATATATATATATATAGAGTAGCTATAGTATAGCGTATATAGTGTGCCTGGGCAGGCGCATAAAACTTGTGCGAGTGTGAAATTTAATTTAAAAATTCAAATTCGTTTCGTTTCGTTCTTTTCTGTTTCTTTTTTTTTTTATTGTGTTTTGTGTGCAGGCTCATTTCCTTTTGCGCCTGGATTCGTTTGGTACCATGACACATGGCGGTGGGCGTGGCAATGCAGGCTGTTGCTGTGACCAAGAACCAAAAAATGAAATGAAAAGAAAGGGTTGCCTATTTGATTGGGGATTGCCACAGGGTTGCCACACAAACACAATTTGCCTAATTAAAACATCAGCGCGGCTCATTTCGAGTGTGGCACGCACGTGTAGCGCGCAAAACTATTGCTAAAAATCACACCTGTGCACGGGCACAGGCACAGGTAGAAAATCAATAAAATGTTATACTAGTCGGGCACAACAGCAACAGCAACAACAGCAACAGCAACGTGAACAACAGCCATAACAGCTACAACAAACGACAAGACATTAATGTCGCTCATTAATGCTGCTCAATGAATTTTACGAGGCACTGTCGTTGCTGTCGTTGTTGGTCTTGTTTGGGTTGTCGCTGCGGTTCAACTTGTCGCATGGAAATTTTCGTTGTAGCCGAAGGTTTTGTGCATTTAAAAGCAGAGCTGCCCCGCTCTCGCTCTCTCTATATCGCCCTCTCTGCTCCGATTTGTGAAGGCATGAAAATCGTCATTAATATTTGTCACTGTACCATACACTGCAACTGCACACATATAAATTATTTGTGTATGGCGAACCTAGGCGAACGACTGTGTCCAGCCTTGTCCGGCTGTGGTTCCTGGCCAAAATGAATGTGCGCTAAACACGCGCTTTCTGGCCAGTTGGGGGCTGCGTGCCTGCGTGCCACATATTGTCTGAGCGCACAAAAGCAAAACACAACGCTGAAAAAGGGTTAGAAAATGCAACCCTTTAGCGGAAAATGGAACTGTGCATATCAAGCAGGCTTCGCGTAAGTTTTAGTGAGTTTTCACCTCAAGGTTGCCGCAGCCAGGGCACATTAACAAGCTGCACAAGCTGAGGTAGGTAGGCAGGTCTTAATCATCTGCTGCCCGCTCTCTCGCTCTCTCTCTGTCTGTTCCCCTCTCTCTCGCTCTCTCTCACTCCCGCCTGTGTGTGTGCGAGCCTGTTTCATTATATTATTGGCACGCCCAGTTTGCAGCGGCTGCGCTTCATATCGTTAATTTTTAATTGATCTGCGACGGGGCATAAACTTGCGTAGTCGACATTGAGTTGCGTCTGCGGGTTCAGCTACAGCTCTGTGCCCCAAAGGGGACAGCAGCAGCAGCAGCAGCTCGTCTTGTCTCGTCTCGTCTCGCTTGCTTCAAGTGCATTTTAATGGCATTAGGCCTCTGCTCCTGCGCCTCCAACTCCTGTTGCTGCCCACTTGATGAAATGAGCGAATGCGTCGCTTAACAAGATCCTAGCGCCCTAAAAAACAACAACAACAAAAGCAGACAAAAAGGACAACAACAACAGCAGCAGAATAAGCAGCAACATCGAGAGTGGCCTCTGGCCTGGCCTGGCCTGGCCTGGTCGGCGCAAACGGGGCAACTTAATGCGTTCGATTGCGTATACGCCCCGTTCGAGCGTTACGTGCATTGAACTTTTACTTTGTTATTGTTGCTGTGGCTGCTCTGCCTTTGCTTTACTTTTGATTCGATTTTCGTTGTTGTTGCTGCTGCCTTCGATCGATCGCTTTGACTTTGACTTTCATTTGGCGCGCAACTTTGCTTGGCCCAACTTGATTTATACTCGCTGCGGTTCCATCTTCGCCGTCTCCCTCTGCGCTGCGTCTGCATTTAATTTTTGGCGTCACAGCCTCCAGAATCGTTGTCCAGCTTCAGCTGGCTCTTGTTGCTGTTTGCTGCTGTTGTTGTTATCTCAGCTTGTTTTCCCACGCCAAAACTAAAAAGGGTTAAGGCTCCAGCGGTCGCGTTGCCTCAGCTACCGCATTCGCAGTTCGCCTGCGCGGCCCGTCTATGGCGCATATGGCGCAGATATAATGCAAAATGTGATCAAAATGTGTTATTTACAATATGCAAGTTTTAGCTACTCATCTTCCCCTCCCTCACCCAGCCACACCTCTTCCTCTCCCTCCCCTCGGCAAAAGTGTCAATCGTATTGTATCGAGTTTTATATTCGCTTTTATTGATGCTTTGCTATGGTTTCGGCTTTGGCTACGGCTTGGCTAATAGCTAACTAGATTTTGTTGCTGTGTGCTGTTGTTGTTGTTGCTGCTGCTGCTTTAACTGTGCACAGTGGGATGCCACGCATTTGTAACTTCAAACCCAGCAGCGAGAGCAGCAAGTTAACGAAGCTCAGTTACGCTTTTTATTTGTTTTAATATTAAATTAAAATTTATTTAAAGTCTATTTAAAATATTTGAAAAATTGATTAAAGTATTTATGTATTATATTTCTGTTTATCGTTATTTTTATCAGTTTTTTCATGTTAATTTTTTTGCAATTTTGTAGTATCTTTATATCCGACAACTTAAACCAATTTATGCCTGCTGAAAACCGAGACTAGTTAGGGTATTTCATAGCTAAATGGCCTTATTTAAAAGCCGTTAAATAGCCGCTAATGTGTGCTTGTTTGTTGTAGCTGTTGTTGTTGTTGTTGTTGTGGTTGCTGCTTGGCTGGCGTTGAAATACGCCTTTGATTAATAATTAATTAAGCTGCTTTTGCAGGCACTTAAATAATACTTTTATAAATGATTGTGTCAAGTGTTGATGGGATTATTGTTGTTGTTGTTGCTTAAGTTGCTGTAGTTGTTGCTATTACAGCAGACTGCGAAGTTGTTGCTGTAGTTATTGCAGTTGCTGCCGCTGCATGCAAATGACACAAGGCGGCGTAATAAGCATAAAAATAAACAATTTTGCGGCGCCTTTTGCCAACAAAATGCAAGTAACAGAATATACGAATATACTTGTATATATAGTCAGTACAACAACAGCAACAACAACAAGAACAGTAGAAAGAAACGTTTTGTTCAATTTATTGTGTGAAAATTCGCATAAATTAAATAGCAAGAAAAAAACAAGCAGCGTATGCGGCATAAATATTATGCAAAATGCAGGCTGCCCCTTCGGCTTTGCCCCGGAGCCCCTGTCCGGCTGACTAAGTACGCTATATATGTATATAAGTCACGATTGCCGCGCCGAGATGCGCGCCCGGCCAGGTGACCTTAACAGCTGTGGGCTTGGAACATGCATTCGCAATTAGGCACAGTGGCAACGGGCTGCAATATGTGACAAATCCATTGCAAGGCTGCGCAGTGTGCACCATGGGCTTGGCCAGGGACAGGGCACAGTGACTGCCACATAGTGCCTGCCACACGCTGCCTGTGGCTAGTTGAAAATAAAAAAAACTTTGGCCTTATAATTAAATGCAATTATTGAAACACGGCCAGGGGGCAGCTTGAAACAGCCAAAAATACGTACAACAATGAGAACAGCAGCAACAAGAACACAACAGCAGCAGCAGCAGCAACAAGAACAACAGCAACATCAGCAACTAAAACAACAACAGCAACAACTGCTAACATATGTAAGCGGAGGCGACTGCGTTGCTGTTGTTGCTTGCAGGCTAAAATACATAAATTAAAAATTTTGCATTGTTCTGTTGCGGCAACAACAACAGCCGCAGCAACAACAGCAACAGCAGCAACAAAGCACTTCGGTGTGCTGCTCAAAGTTACGACTTGTTGACTGTTTTCATACAATTCGCAAATTTAATTAAAGGCGGCAGAGCAGACAATGAGATGCGCAGTCGTCGTCGTCGACGTTTGGGGCAGGTGCAGGTTGCCGACAAGGTATGCAAAACGGCAAAAAAGCTGCCACAGCTTGGCTCAGTTGGAGATCAATACAATTGCCACCCAGAGCGATTTCAATGGCAATGGGATTGAAACAATTGAATTGCATTTCAGCCGCAGGCAGAGCCACGGCGAAGGACATTGATGTGCAGCATCCTGTGGGCAGGTTGAGCTGGCAGAGGGGCTGGAGAGGATAGAGGCAGCAGAGAAGAGGCAGTGTGAGCGAGGGAGACACACATAACTCAATGGCGTGGCACATAAATTTTAATTTGTTGCATATTTTGTCAACCAGAAATCAACAAACACTTCGACAGTGCGTGCGAGAGAGAAGGAGAGCGAGAGAGCGAGAGCTCCAGCTGTGAATTTCTTGGGAATTCCCTGGGCCACGTTGCCAGCGATAATGCTTTATTTATGTTAATGTTATGCAATCAAAATGCATCGACGATTTAAATGGCAATAAAAAATCAACGCAGCCAAGACACAAACCACGCAGCATTTAACCGTTGTTTATTGTTGTTGTTATGCATGTTGCTATTGTTGTTGTTGTTGTTGTTGCTGTTGTTGCTGTTGTGGCTGTTGTTGTTGCTGTTGCTGTTGTGGCTGTTGTTGCTGTGTGGTGTGCTGTGTTTACGCATGTTTAATGCACTAATTTCGTATATGCTACGCTGTGCTGTGTGTTGCTTTCTCTTTCACACGCGGTGACAGCGTGTGAGTTCGTTGCCTAAGTCTTTCGTTTTGGGCTGCCTGGCGCCAGGGGCAGCCTCCAGTTGAGACCTTCGGACCACGGCGTTACATATATTTTCATAGTTTGTTGATGCGCGCGCACGATAAAGAAAAAACGAACAGAAAGGCAGACACACAGAGAGAGAGAGGGAAACAGAGAGCGAAAGAGAGGAAGAGGCAGAGGCAGAGGCGCTGGGAGCTGGGCATCTCGCATAACCCACACACAAAATGACTGCGACTCGCTGCCTGCCTCGCTGCCTGATTATGTTTTTAGTGCGTTAAGTGATAATGATGATGCGCCTCGATCGTTATCAGGCAAAGCGTTTACTCGCCTGCAATCAAGACGCCAAGCTAGTCAGAAAAATGATAATTAAATGCAATACAAATGCCCGTGTGTGTGTGTGTGTGTATTCCTGGAATTATTATGACATTTGAGAACTTTCACGCTGACTTTTATGGCTTTTGGCGACAGAAACGTGCCTCGAGATTGATGCGTCGTCTTTGATTTCCCAAGAATACGCAACATACGAAATTTATTGATCAATTTGTGGCAATGTGTGGAAGCTGTACGCAGCAGGGGGGCGGGAGGCGCTTGGGGGTTGTTCATGCACTTACCAGTCTTCGCTTTGGCTTGATCAGCGGTCGATTCTGTCCGTTCATCTTGTAGTAGAGGCCACAGGCGTTGCACAGATAGTGCCCAGTGCCGTCGCGTCGCCACAGCGGTGTCGAGGTGGCGCCACAATTGACGCACTCGCGACCCTCTGCAAGCAAAAAAGAACAACAAGAAAATTAGACATAAAAACAGATGAAAACTTAAGTTAGATTATGCCTTGATTGAGAAGAAAGTTATAGCTATAAAGAACTAGGAATTTATGTAGCTTTAATTGGCTTAAAACGAACTTAGTACAAGCTGAGAGACTCAAGCTTAGTGCAAGTGCAGGCAGCCTTGTTAAGCAGCAACAACAATGCCAAAATACACACACAGCTACAAACAGAGACACACACATTTTTCAGCTGTTTCTCAGTCAGTTAGTTTGGCCTTTTTTTCCAACAATTTTTCGACGGTTGAAAACGCATGGAAGCGGAAATGATGGATACGCTGGGAGTGCGACCGCTGCTGGAACTGGGGCTGCTGCTACTTGTGTGTATTAGTGTGTGTGTGTGTGTGTGTCTGTGTGTGTGTGTATTAGTGTGTGTGTGTGTGTGCTTGTGCTGCAGCGCCAGCCTTGCCGACCATGCTGACTTTACACATTTTAATTAAGCAGCGCTGCGACTGCGACGCTGCGGTTCTAGTGACTGCAATCGCATTGCCTAAGCCCTCACCCGCTAACCGCGCTCCCCTCCCCTCCCTCCCTCCCTCCCGCCTCGCTCTTCGCGTAACTGTAACTCATTTGAATAACTTTAGGCATAATTTGTAAGCGACTTGACTCCGCACTGGCTTCGCTCCCAAATGAAGTTGCAAATGTAACGCGTTATTAACGTTCGTGCCACAGTTCGCTACCCCCTGTGCCCCACAGTGTGCGGCACTGACGCTGCCACACAGCCTTTGTTTTGCCTTTGCCTGATGCTAATGCGTTTCATATATACATGTATACGAATATCTTCCTCTATTTGCTGCTGCTCATTTAATGACGCCACTAAATGGGCTTCATTATATTGTTTGTTTCTCGTTTTCTGTCTCGTTTCCTTCACATGTTCTCTCTCTCTCTTGTTTTGGCCTGTTTCTAGGCCGTTTTCTCTCTCTCATTCTCTCACTCGCTCTGTGCGCTTTGAAATTGAAATTCAGTCATAAAAAACAAAAGCAAATGCGGCCAAAAGATTTAACGCTGCTTTCTGGCCCAATTGAATCCACTGTAGCCCCCCCCAAACCCCCCCCCACACACACACCACACACACATTTCTGCATTATAATTAATTAAGGCTGCAACATTTGGCTGCCTAAGTTTGTGTTGTTTTCCAGCTTTATTGAATATTAGCGGTCACACCCAGCCGGGCCGGGACAGAGGCAGGGACTGGGTGGGGCAAGGCGTGCTCATTAAGTGCGTTGTCAACTCGTTGCCTGCCCCGTTGCCATTAGAGTCAGTTTTGATGACAGAATTTATATAGTTTATATAGTTTTTTGTTGTTTTTCGGGAATATTTTTACTTTGGCGTGAGCAGGACAATCACACGTGTGTCCACTGTGCGCACTGTGGCATGTCAAGCATTTTGTTTTTGAGCTTTCAAAGAAATTAAATTAAACGTTCTGCGTGTTTGGCCAGCAGGCGGTAGTGGGCAGTGTGCAGGGTTGCCACCCGCTGCTGCTTGCCACGCCAGGGGCGCGTTAAATAAACAGTTCATTTGTTTTCATTTAATCGCAACTTTGCTTTGCTTTACCATTCTCTCTATACACACACACTCTATCTGTATCTGTATCTTGTGCGTGTACTTAATATTTTCAGCGGTTTTTTCTTTCTTTCTTTCTTTTTTTTTAATTGCGCCTTATTTGCTTTGCAACTTTTATTTTTTATGAGCGGGGAGCGCGAAGTGGGGAGTGGACCGCTGTGAGGGTGCCACAGCTGCGTAACAAAGCCGGCGGGCAAATTGCCGCCAATAAAAAAAGGCAACACCCACGCTGAATAAAAATTGCATAAATTATTTAGCGCTGAAATGCCTTACAGTTATTTTTTTGGTTTGGCTTGGCTTGTTTTTTTTAACGCAAATGTGCTGGCAAAGTTCTGCTGAAAACTTTTTTATGAGTTGACAATTTTTGCGGATTTCATTTTCTCTTTTTTTGGCTCTATTTGCCTTATTGAAATTAATTTAAATGTGCAGATAGTTGGGGGCAAGCTGGACTATCGATTATATTGCATTTCCATCTGTATAATAGATTTGATAAGACAGACAGAGCACTCTATGCCGTTGAAGCTCTCTTTGCTTTCATTGCACGCCCTTATATCATCTTTGCAGATCGGAGAATTTTATGCATTTATGGGTATTTGGTATAAAAAGAAACCTAGCCGAATCATGGCTCGTATTAAGCCATAAAGTGTGCTGCTTTTGTGGTTGCTGTGTTTGCTCTTTTTTATGGTTTGGCTCTTGTTAGCTGTTGTTATTGTTGTTCTTTTTGGGACTATTGTTGCTCTTCTAGCACAATTCCAATGAAGTTTCCAAGCCACTCGCCAGTTAATAAATCAAATGTGTTAATGATGTTTTTACCCACTGTGCCCACTTTTGACAACAAAGGCAACAACAGCAGCAGCAGCAGCAACAACGACGACGACGACGGCGACGGCGACAACTACTGCTGCTGCCCCTGGCCGAGGCATCCGCATCCGTATGTGAAACCCTAAGAGCAACCACAGCGCGCACGCGCACAGCACTAGCTCCCTCGCTTGCTCTGTCTCACTCCCCCGCTCGCTCTCCTCTCTCTCTCTCTCTCTTCCTTGCCTCGTCTCCCTGCTTGACTCTTTTGTTTTAGTACATTTTTATTGGATTTCTTGCTGCTGCTGCTGCGATCTGTGGAGTATCCTTTTGTTGATCTCTCTCGCTCGCTCTCTCTCTCTCTCTCTCGCGCGCTTACTCTCTCTTTCGCCGTGTGTGTTTTATGGCTATTTAAGGTTTCTTTTTTCTTCTTTGTTTTGATTTCAATTTGCCTGTCGCCGGCTCCGCTGCACGCTCTGTCTCTCCGGTTTTGACAGTTTTTCACATTTTATTTATTTTCATTTTCATTAAACCCTCCCCCTTCCCGTTCTGGGCAACACGTAGCAGGTTGAGGGTTCAGTTCTCAGTTAACCTATGATTTAGTAGCACGTTATAACTGTTTCTCTTGTGTGCCCTGGTCCAGTCGCCAGGCACATCTCATCTCGTCGGGGCACAATCATCCGCAGCATTGCGTTGTAATTTCTTGGAAATTTGTGCACACTTTGGTATTTCGTTTTCGTGTGCTCTTCTTTGGTTTTTGGGCCCGGATCGGATCGGTTGTGGGTCTGCGTCTGGTCAGGTCTGGGTCTGAGCATGGGTCTGGGTTTTACGGCCGGCCACGGGTCCGTGTGACATTGTCTGCGTCGCAGACACAAGCTGAACCTGTTTTTAGGGCTCGTTTTGGCATTGAGCGCTCGCTCTCTCTCTCTCTCTCTCTCGCTCGCACGCTGCAGAGTTTAAAGGTCTAACTAAGTGTGAACCCGACTTGATTTGACATTTGGCGTCAGTGGCCATAATTGTCTAGAATTTATGTGTTGTACCTTTTCGAGAACGAAATTCCCCTTAATTTGTTGCTGTGGGCAGAGGGCAGAGGGCAGACTGACTGCATCTCTCTCTCTCCCACTCCCACTCGCTTTCTTTCTCTTGTAGCCACTGCAGATTTAATTAGCTGTTGTTGTTGTTGCTATATACAAATAAATGTTACTTACAGATGCACAGTTATGTTTATAGATACTTAGTTGAATAGGAAACGACTTAGTTTGACAGTTCGATAGGTTACGACTTAGTTAGTTAGATAGTTAGATACATAGATAGTTAGTTAGATAGAGAGAGACGCTATACTGGTGAACAAGACAAAAGACACATGTGGATGTGTGAGTAAGTTGCTGTTGTTGTTGTTGTTGTTGTTGATATTCACTTTTGCTTCAATGAAAATGAAAATAATGTCGAACTAAAACACAGAAATGAAAATGCTTAAGTAGGAAAAAAGGAAAAGAAAAGAATGCAAGCTTAACTGTGGAGAATGAATAATTTACACTGGGAGTGGGACGGTGCGGAGTCACCTGGGAGCTGGCCGCAAGGATCGCTGGCCACGCATGCCACAAATAAGCGGCAAGCGCCTCTCATTTCGAGGGCGCACAGCTGTCAAGTTCTGCTGCCGCTGGACAAAGGAACAATGGGCGCACAAGAAGCTCATCCCTGCTGTTAGCGCGGACTTGGCTGATTGAGTGAAGGCTGCAGCGGCGAAGGGGGTCAGACTGCACATAGCTAGCCCGGTCTGTCTGCCTGTGGCTGCGTGGCCCTCGTACCCATATCAATTACTTAAAGCTCATTCACAACATTTTTTATTTTCACCTGACAAAAGCACAAATGGCATCCAATCAATTTGGCCAGGCGCAGACGCAGGCGCAGCATAAATCCACGAGATTTTTTGGGGAATGTGAGTGGAATGGAGTAGGAGGATGGTGTGGGGGGGAGGAGCGGGGGCAACACATGTTCTTGCGCCCGACAAAACTTATCGCAAGCGAGAGCGAGCGATGCGATAAACGATAAATAAATACAAAAACAACAAGCGCAGGCGATGCTGCTAACGAAGCTGAAGCAGGAGCAGGAGCAGAAGAAGGAGTAGGAGCAGAAGCAGACGGAGAAGGCGAAGCGGGAGAAGGAGCAGCAGCAGAAGGAGCACAGGCAGTAGGAAGCGAAAGGGAAGACAACTTTTTGGTTTAGTTAAGCAAAACTGTCGCCTGCGTTATAATATGAAGCGCAGGCAAAACATTTTGTCAGGCCGCAGCTTCCTACAGCAGCGAACACAACAAAAGCTGCAGTTGCAGATGCAGATACAAAGATACAGAGATACTGAGATACAAAGATACAATGCGCATCAGATACTTGTGCGGTTCACATGGCAACTTTGTGCTTCCTCATTTGACTTGGCTGCGTGTGCGTGTGCGCCAGTGTGTGTGTGTGTGCGTGTGTGTGAACTGCTGTTAACATTAACATATTAACAGCGCCAGCGTGGGCATTAACAGCGCACTGTTAACCTCAGCCAGCTGCATTGCTTGGCTGCTGCTGCTTTCGGGGGTTGCAACTGCAGCTGACCCGTTGCTCACCCCTCACGCATTTACAGCGGCTATAAAAATGTTGTCGACGTTGTTGCTGTTGTTGTTGTTGTTGTCGCTGTTGTTGTCGCTGTCGTTGCTGCTGCTGCCGCTGCCGGAGACATGCGAAACCGGCTGAGACGGCGACTGCGAAGCAGGTGCAGCGAGTAACTTCCGCAGCGCATGCTGACTGTGTGTGTGTGTCAGTGTGTGTGTGTGTGTATGTGTCAGTGTGTATGCGTGTGTGTGTGTGTATGCGTGTGTGTGTGTGCATGCTCTTTCAAATAGCGACAGCGTCACCGGCAGCAACATGAAGTAATTAACAACTACAACACAAAACGAGCAAGACAACAGCAGCAACAACAGCAGCAGCAACAACAGCAACCACAACAGCAACAACAACTGCAGGCACAATAAGCCGCTGACGCAGTGGAGCCAAGCAAAGCGTTGACAATAGCATTGAAGTATCTTCTTTTTTTTTGTTTTTTCTCGCTGCGCATACCCTGTGCAAAAAAAAAGAGCAGCAGGCGAGGGTTGCATGGGCTGCCAAGTCAATCGAGTAGCAAGTGGAGCAAGCTACAGGGTATTTGCTAGTCGAGCATGCCAGCTCTGCGTGCTTGTGTTTGCAAAGTGCCAATGCGGCGTATACGCAATGCAGCAGATGCAACTGCTATGGAGAGATAGAGAGCGAGAGGGAGGAACAGGATGGCAAAAGGGAAGTAGTAGAGGAAAAGGGAATTGCATTAGCGACGGGGCGTGCCACACACACACACAGAGGGGAAAAAGAGTGTGGCCAAAGCTGAGCAGGAAACATGCCCAAGTGGCGCGAATGGAGATCCGTGTAGAGCGCAGCATGTCAAGTGGTGCAAGTGCCAGGCAGACAGAGAGGAAGAGAGAGACACAGAGAGAAAGAGAGAGTGGGAGAGATGGAGAGTGCAGGTGGAGTGTGAGCTGAGGCTTCCCACGTGTGCGGAGCGTGTGAACCGAACGCAAAACAAAAGCCACAACGACACAGAGAATGAGTTGGAAAAGGAAAAGAAGAAGGAGCAAGAGAAATGATAAACAACTTAAGACTAAAGCTAAACAAACTAAGGCTAGAAACTAAAATTAAAGCTAAAACTAAAAATGCAGGTGGGGAAGGGCGTTAACGTTTATCGATAACAATGCAAATGAACGTAAATCGATAAGTGTTTGCAGAACACAACACAGATCTAGATTATTAAAATACGCAAATCGCTCGATAAACGCGCATTTATCGATTAATCAACTTGTATTCACCCACACCAAAATCTTTTGTCTTGCTTACCAGCACTGGTCCGGGGCTTGGTGCGCACGGGCTTCACGTCGAGTCCGCCCGCAACACCAGCAACGCCGCCGCCCGCTCCGCTCGAACTGCTATGGCCGCCACTGCTCATGCCGCTGCCCATGCCGCTCATCACACTGCCACCGGCACCGCCACCGCCGCCGCCGCCAAGCGCCGAGCCAACGCCCGCCGTCCCTGCACCACTGTGACTGTGACTGTGCCCGTGACTGTGATGGCTGTGACTGTGATGATGATGATGATGCGCCGCCGCCGCGGCTGCTGCGCCCATACTATGCCGCACTGCAGCCGCCGCCACCGAGGAACTTTGGAACATATTGGCCGCCGCAACGGCAGCCTGATGCTGCGCCGCCGCATGATGATACGAGGCGTAGCTGCTGTCGTAGCTGCCGCTGGCGGCGGCGTTATTGGCCGCATAATGCGCCTGAGCGGTGCCATCGAAGAGACCGTTCGAGGTGCCCGCCGAGGCGGCTGATGCGGAGGCGGAGGCGTTGCTGTTGTTGTTGGCGTTTTGCTGCTGCTGCTGTTGCTGCTGCTGCTGCTGCGAGGCTTGATTGCTGGCGCTGCTGCTGCTGTTGCTGCTATTTGAGCTATTTGTATTGTTGTTGCTGTTGTTGTTAGTACTACCTTCACGCTGCTTGGGCGCTGAGGATTGCGCCGATCCGATGCCGCCGCCGCTGCTGCTGCCGCTGAGCGCATGCGCTGAGGATGCGCCGCCGTTCTGTATAGAAGGCTTGATGTCCAGGGCGCAGCTGGCGTCCGTCAGTGAGGTAGAGCCCGTGGCCTGTTGATGCATGAAGGCGTTCATGACGGCCTGCAAGGAGACAGAGTGGTGCCGCCGTTAGTGCATCTGCCTCTGGGCTGGCCAGGATTACGGGTAGACAGGGAGAGAGAGAGAGAGAGAAACTTACCTGGTACTCGGATGGACCGGTTTGTACTGAATCGGGCGTGGAGTCCTTTGGCGGTGTCGGTGGGAATGGAAACGAGTGCTGGCCCGCCGTCGTCGTTGTCTGATGGCTTTGCCCCACTTGACCGAGCTTGTGCTCCACCTGCGGCTCCTGGGGGCACGCGAATTGACCCATGCCCCAGGCGCTGGCGGGTGCAAACGATTTGTGTTCGCTTGTGAGCCACGGGCTGAGCGGCGTATGAAAGTGCGGCCGGCACACTTGGGGCGTGGCATGTGAGGAGGGCATGCGGGATGCTGCAGAGACGAAAAAGAGAAAGAAGAAGAGTGGGAGAGAGACGGAGAGAAAAGGAATTTAATAAAACGCGCCAAAAAATCAAGTTAAATGCGGCATTAAATCAATTATGGCCAAAATTTATAACGAAGATTAACAGCCTAAGCCGTCTGAGTGAGGGGTCGGGATACAGGGGGGATAAGCCAGGAGGAGAGGGGTGTGGAGCAGGGAATGAAGCACAGACCAGAAGCGATAAAAAATGCATAATAAATGACGTTGTTCTCTTTTGCGAGGCGGAAAAGCTGCGTTATAATTTATGAAACACCAGAGCAACAGCAACAGCAGCAACAGCAACAGCAACAGTTGCTGCTGCTGCTGCCCTGACGCAGTAAAGCACTGACCACAACGACGACGCTTGCGGCCTTCGCGCAGACTCTCTTTGCATATGATCGAGAGGCAGCAGCAACTGTTGCTGCCGTCGCTGCGGCTGTGCTGCTGCTGCTGCTGCTGCTGCTGCGGCTGCTGCATTGTCATAAATTGTTTAATTTGTATCATAAACAATCGCGTTAAACTTTTGTCCCAAAGCTAAAAAGATCGATCAGCAGCGCGGCTTGACTTACCGCATCCCGCCCCAATCCACCCCCCTCGGTCTGGCTAAAAGTGTAGCCTAAATGTCTCGCAGTGTATAATTTAGCGGACACCAAGTGAGATTTATGTGCGCCAATGCTGCCGTTTCTTCATTGCAGCAGCAGCAGCAGCGGCAGCAGCAGCAACACCGAGCTGCATGCCGTCGCTTGCATATGCACATCCTGGCCAGGTTGCTGCCACGTCTGTGTTGCTGTCGCTGTTGCTGTTGCCGATGTTGTTGCAATTGTTTGGGGCGCACTTATTCTTATTATTATCATTAATATTGGCCCCGCTCAGCTTTGGGGCTTGTTTGTATGTGAAATTATTTTTGATTATGCAGCGCAGCAGCCACAGCCGCCGACGCTGCGTGTTGCTTGTGTTGCTGGCAACGTTGCAACGTCGGATCTAGCAGTAGGTCAGTCAGTTCAATGCACGACACAGGACCGGAGATGGATTAGTACGTTGAGCCCAAAAAGAATGGCCAGCAGATTGGCCGAGTGCAGAGCAGGCAAGTCGCAGCTGCGATACTCTCTCTCTCTCTCTCTCTCTCTCTCTCTCTCTCTCTCTAACTATATATATGCATATATAATTATGAAAAATCTAAAGTCTTTTCTCGCTTTCTAAACATTGAAATGCCTATGATATGATGCTATAAAATATCATGCAATTAATTAAGATCTTTCATTTATTTTATGCTGCAAAATCTTTGCATTTGAGAGTAGTTTATGAAATGTTTTTCTCTTTATATATATTTATATATTTCTTAATAATTTAATCAGTAGTAGTGCTTCTGCCTAGGGTATACCCAGAGCGCAAACTCCCTGGGCTAAGTTTCTCATTCCTTTTTTTGTATTTCTTTTACCTGCGCTGCGCGCAGATCGATCGCTGTGCGCGATAATATCCATTTGATTATCCTAATAACAGTGCTTTAGCGTCGATATTATATGTACGTGTGTCTGATTATAGAAATTATGTGCAGCAGCAGCAGCAGCAGCAACAGAATCAGCAGCAGTTGCAGTTGCTGCCCAAGCGCTGCCCCATGTTGCATACAGAACAAACTTCACACTTTTGCGCCCTCAGAGACAGAAATTGCGAATGCGATTGCTGCTACGTGCCCACAGCGGGCAAGCTGCAACAGTTCGATAGCAAAGCGGCAACATGTGGCAAGATAAAGTCGTCATCGCGTCGACGTCGTTGCTGTTGCTGTTGTTGTTGCTGTTGCTGTTGCTGCTGTTGTTGTGTATAATTTTGGGGGCAAATCAGCGCATTGGATATGCCAAATTATACGTGTTGCTGCCACAAATCAATGGCCCAACTGGAGTTGATGACGATGCGAATTAAAACTTTCAATTTGCGATGGTGTTGCGCGATAACAGAGCGCTGTTAACTTGGCTGTTAAGGAGGCTATGAGTCACTGTTAGTCTGTGTTGTTGCTGCTGCTGCCGAGCTGAGGCTGTTGGCATCTTTTGTATAAAACAATTCGCTAATAAATCAAGCTGAGTACAGCAATTAAAGTTGCAAAAACACACACACACACACACACATACAGAGGCAGCGACAATTGTTGTTGTTGTTGTTGTCATTGTCGGTATGCAAAGCTCGTGCCTGGTGAAAAGCGGCGACGTCGTCGTGCCCTTGGCCGTCCCCCAAAGCCAAAAGCCTGGCTGACACGTTCTACACAGCAACAACTACAACAATAAACAAAAGCGCTACAATAAAATCTGCCTTTAATTTTTGTTGTTGCTCGCAGAGAGAAGAAGAAGAAGAAGCAGAAACAACATTTTGAAGTTTTTGGCCTGCGCTTGATTTCTTCAAACTGACAGATCAAAGCTGCAAAGCCGACAAAGCTGTCTCCGAGTGTGTGCTAGTGTGTGTTTGTGTGTGTGTGTGCTTGAGTGTGTGTAAGTGACACTCGAAAAAGCCAAGCTTGGACATGTGTGTGGCGTTTTAAAAGCGTTTGACAAGCGTCCAACTCAGCTCGAGCGACGCTCAAGTTGACTTGACTCAGGCCAAGTCGTTCAATCGGAGCTGCTGCTGCTGCTGCCGCTGGAGCTGGCTCTCTCGGAAAGCGCCTTTTAATTGCAGTTGGCCAAGCTCTGGCTCTGGGCAACGTCGCGTCGCGTCGCCAACGTGAATGACATAATTAATCGTATGCACAGAGAGCAATCGGCGGCGCACTTAGCGCGACGTGTTTGACAACTGAAGATGACAATATGCCACATAAGAGACGTGAGCCGAGACGTAGAGCCGTCGGGAAAGGGGGTAGGATGTAGTAAAACAGTTGAGAGAATGTGCAGAGAGAGAGAGACCGGCAGTAAGTACATAAATGTATATACTGTATATATGTAGAAATACTCTTGCAAAATGCAAAACGTGCAAAAATGAAACATTTTTATAATTAAATAAAAAATATAAAGAAATATTTCAGCTTATTTAGTATATTGTTATATTATTATCAAAGCTTTAAAGAGTGTATGAAAAAAACAAGCATGTCGAATAGACAATTTTCAAAGTTTTTACAAGCATTAAAACTCAAAAGTGACGAGCAACTCTGCACGCCTTTACAGTTGCAGCTGGCAATAGAAATAGAATAGAGAGGAGGGGACAGAGCTGGAGCTGAATCTGAGGTGCTATCTGCAGCGGCGCATCTCATTTAGAGAGCACTCCCTTTCCTATTCAGCTACAGTGGCGGACATCTTGATAAGCACGGCCTGATCAGCGTCCAATTCGGCAAATGTAACAGTTCTTTGAAAAGGATTGTCAGCTCTTTGGTAAATTAAATTCACACCCATAGGCGGATTAGGGGTGAGGAGAGGCAGCCTGCTTATCGGTGGCAGCAAATCAAATCGGCAAATGAGTGTGAGGAGTGTGAGCAAATGTAACGTATGTCAACCAGTCCGACAGTCAGGGATCAGCCCGTCCCTTCTCGTCCCATCCCGTCTCACAGGCTCTGGCCGGCTCGCTCAGCTGCTTCCGCCTGTGGCATTAAGCAACAATCAATCATACCGAGGGCAGAATGGAATCCTGCATTGACCCCTCGTCCGAGCTGCTGCAGGCGCTCGCTTAATTTATAAGCTGGCCTCGACCCTCGCGATGCGTTGCAAGAACGCGTTCAGGATACTTTTCACCTGCCTCATTTGTAGGCGCGTGGCTCGGCTGCGTTTGGCTCCAAAATGCGGTCAAGTCGCTGCTTACACCTGCTCCAAATTTAAAATGCGGCAAGCGGCGGCAATAAACTATAACGGATTCCAGTTTTAGCCACCACCAGCAGCAGCGCAGGTAGCACACTTAGAGAGAGAGAGAGAGAGAGAGAGAGAGAGAGAGAGAGGGGATAGAGAGTGGAAGAGGGCGAAGCAAAGACACCTTGAGCCAGCTGAGCGATCTCTTTCGCGTCTGCTTAGCATTTTGCTCGCTCTTGTTTGTTTTAATTATTTTTCCTTTGCTTTTCTAGCCAGGCGCATATTGCAGAGAGGTTTGCGTGCCAACAGGGCGGCTGCTTGACGGCCTGACTGCTTGACTGACTGAGTGACTGACGGAGTGAGTGACTGACAGGCAGGCAGGCCGACCGGCAGGCAGGCGGCTGCTTTATTAAGCGCAAACTACGCTGCCATTGCCATCTATATTATTAACACTTTATTTGCGGCTTGCTGCTTTCGTCGACGTCGCTGTCGCAGCCGCTGTCACTGCTCGCGCTGCTGCCACTGCCACTGCTGCTGCTTGCCACAGTTTCCCGTCTTCATTACCTGCTCCAGTTGCATGCCAGCTTATCATTAGTCATAAGTTGTCAATTGTATTTATGATAATGCGTTTAATAACTCAACCACAAGTTGCCCCCTGCCCGTGCCCGTGCCTGTGCCCCCGCTTATGCCACTTGCATATGCGTCGCATTGTTGCAAGCCTTGTTGCACAACAGCACGCCGGCATTTCTTGGAATATGCAACACAATTTGCACAATATTTCAAATGATTCGAATTGCTTTCCGCAGAATGTAGTATTATTTGTTATTCCTTCATTAATTGCTCAATAAATATGAATTAAGTTGGCCAATTGTCGGCTACAGTGTGCCTCACATATATACAAATAAAAAATAAATACGTTAAATATTTAGATTATTTAACAAAATAAAATAAATAATTGCAATTACTGTTCTCCCTTTATGATTTAACTGTGTGAGCATTGCAAACAATTTCATTCCACTTTCAGCTTCGTTTTTTTTTTTATTTTTTAAGATTTTCGCTGAGGTCATAAGTGACTAAGCCACATCTCCCTCTCGCTCTCTATCCGCCTCTCTCTGTCTCTCTCTCTCTCTCACTCTCTCTCTCTTCTCTGGCTCTGAGTGCGAGGCTGCGGTTAACAAGCATATTTAGCTTAACGTGTGAATTACGTGGCCTGGGTAACTTTTGCATACGTGCAGCAATGTTGCCGCAAAGCATGTTGACAAGGCGACAAGCCACCGCAGCAGCAGCAGCAGCGGGGCAAATGTTGCTTGCACTAAATAAAAACTTGCTGCACGGGCGAGGCAGCAACAGCAACAGCAACAGCGGCAACGGCAGCAACAACTCTGGCCGGTATAAGCCAACTTGTGAGGGTTTGAAATGCGCCATTTTTGTTGCCATTTGTTTGCTGCTCTCGTTGTCGTTGCCGTTGCCGGGCCACACCATTTTCTTGCAGCTTTTTATTTTATTTGTTGCTGTTGCTGTTGCTGTGGTGGGTGCTGCTGTTGGAAAAAATGTTAATAATGCGGCAAACGGAGCTAGGAGCGGTGCAAGCTGCCTAACTGCACGCGCACTCATTTTCCACAGCAGCTGTGGGTCAGTTGCCCCTGCCAAGCGGGCATGCTGATCCTTCCTGGCTCTGGCTCTGACTGTGGCCACGGCACGCAAGCATAATAAATTTATGCAAATGCTAGTCCAGCAGTGCAGCAGCAGCAGGAGCAGCAGGAGTACGCGAAGCGAGTGATTGCAAAGCCGACACTGTCACTCAGTCACTCAGACAGTCAGTCGGGCTGAGGCAGGCTCAAGTCATGCTGACAGTTTGCCCAGTTGGCCATTCAAAGGCATGGCTAATGAACAGCAAAGAGAGAGAGAGAGAGAGAGAGACACACACACACGTAGCAAGGATGTGGCATGCCACAACTGCCTTTGGCGCACTTATGACAGTTCGAAGCGTCAGCAAAATCATTAAAATTGACAAGTTTTTATGTGACACAACCAAATTTGGTAAGCCAAAAGCAGCCAAAGACGCAACGCAACGTTTGAAGTGTGCTTTGACAACTTGTTGTTGTTGCCGTTGTAGCTGTTGCTGTTGCTGTTGTAGCTGTGCTGCTGTTGCTGTTGCTGACGGGGCGGCTGCTGCTGCTGCCGCTGTGGACCACCAAGCCAGGCGCTGTTTCACATGTCATAAATAAGAACGCGTTGACATTTATCACAACAACAAAAGGGCCTCAGGGCCAGCAAACAAAGCCGAAAACAACAGCAACAACAACAGCAACATGAAGAGAACAACAAAAGAAAAACGTTGCATAAATTCATAAGGCCTGAACTTGAGAAATTCAATTGATGCGACGGCGGCAACTGTCGCTGCTGCTGCTGCCTGGGCTGCCGCTGCCGCTGCTGCTGCTGTGTCCACTTTTCGCATATTAATAAAATATTTTATTAAACACACGCGCCGCCGCCGCCGCCGCCGCCGTCGTCGTCGCCGCAGCATCAGCAGCAATATTATGCTAAACAGTTTTGTACCAAAAAAGGCTGCAAACGAACAAAAATCGTGCCCGCTGCTGCTGCTGCTGCTGCCGGCAACGTGCAACAAATTTTTGGCGGCGTCTCTTGCGACACACTCGTATGACATATTTTTGCCCAAGCAGAGCGCAGGGAACAACGCATTAATGTGGTTGTTGTTGCCGTTTATTGCTGCATTGTTTTATGAAGAATGAGCAAGACAGAGTGAGAGAGAGAGAGAGAGAGGGGCGAGAGCTGAGGGAGGGGCAGAGCAGATAGCTTGAGAGTCGCGCGCGCTTTTATGCTAAGCAGCCTCCCTGAAGCAACATTTGCAAACTGGTTTGCTGCTGCCCCTCAACAGCATTCGCGCCCCCTCAGTCAACCCTGTACCTGCCATGCCCCACTTCCCTTTGACCCCTCTAACCCTCAGACAACTATGTCCCCTCTAACTCTTAGCCAAATCTACGAAATCTTTGAACATGTTAATGACTCCGTTTGGGGGCGTCATTTGTTTTAGTTGGGTACAACACCTGCTCCTATCTGTGTGTGTGTGTGTGTGTGTGCGCTTAGTTCTTGGTAAGATTGTTCTATTTCGATAGTTGTTGACTGCTTCTTGGAAGCCGTTAAGCATTTAAAACCATTAACCCATTAGTTGGCTTTGGCACTGGGCAATGACTCCGGCTCCAAACTGATTAATATGCTCATTGGGCCTGGTTCGACTCCGGTTCCTGTGTGGTTCCACTTGAATCAGTTAAGGCCACGAGCTGGCAAAGTCATTTGTAAACTTGACACTGCCAAATGCAGTGCACAAAGACTGCACAAATGCGATGGCAACAAATGTTGCTGCCACTGCTGTTGCTGTTGCTGCTGTTGCTGCCGCTGCTGTTGCTGCCATTGACAGCGGGGGCGACAGCGACAACGGCAGCATCCGCCAACAATGCGCTAATATTCAATATTGTAATTGCAGTCACAAATCGTGCTGCTGCCAGGCAACATGTTGCTGCTGCTGCCGCTGCTGTTGTTGCTGTCGTTGTTGCCTGTTGGCGGCGCATGTTGCTGCTTGCTGCATTAAATTAATGAATGCTGCGCATTGTGTCGGCAGCATTGACCGCTTGCTGTGTTAGACAAATCACAAGAGCAACAACAACAACAACAACAGCAGTAGCAGCAACAACGGCAGCAACATGTCGCATGTGTTGCAGCAACATGCGTAAGCTTTGTTCGCTGCTTGTCGTTATAAATCGACGCTGAGCAGCATTTTGATTTTACAAATTAATAAGGCAGACAGAGACAGAGAGAGGGAGAGAAAGAGAGAGAGAGAGAGAGAGAGAGAGGGAGAACTGTGCACGGTAGCAACATTATTGATGATGCACATCACACACAGAGCGAGGCAACAATAACGAAAAAATATGTGTGTATAAATATGTTGCATGTGTCTCGCTGGCTGCTGCTGTTGCTGTTGCTGTTGCAGTTGCTGGTTCCTGGAAACTGTGCTGACAAATGACAGGGCACAAGGATGTCCAGCTAGACCCAAAGACTTCCGGCCCAGTTCGTCAGAAGCAGCGTCGGCAAAGCTCTAAAGGCAACGTTGCGATGTGCGCCATCTTGGCCAGATTGATGCCGGCAACAGCAGCGAGTAGGCAACAGCAACAGCAACAGCAGCGGGCAGCAGCAACAGGCTAAAGCAAGAGGCAAAAGGCAGCAGGCAACTGGCGACGGGCAAGAGGCGACATTGATAGTGATTGAGGGACAGCTGTTCTCACTAGGCAGGCACAGTGCCTGCTTCCCCCCCTCCCCCCACCACTCGCTCACCCGTTCCCCGCGCTGGCAATGCGAAATGTCAAATTAGAATGCGAAACGTGTTGGCATTGGGAGCCGCGCTGTAGTTGCTGTTGCCGCCGCTGCAGCTGGACAATGGAGTTGCTGTTGCTGTTGTTGCTGGCGGCACCTTTGGCTCTGTGGCATGCAAAGTGACCAAGCTAGTGAAGCAGCCAGGCAGGCGGCAATGGCAACTGCTGCTGCTGCTGCTGCAGTGCAAATTAATTGAAGCATCGCAGCAATGTCAACGACAGCAGCAACATCACGTGTTGCATGTTGCATTTGGCGTAGGCAGTCACAAACGGAGTCGCAGCTGGAGTCGGAGTCGGAGTCGGAGTCGCAGACGTAGCCGGTGTCGGCTTTGGGGGCCAGTGGCAGGCACATTCTTATAATTATGTCATTTAATTAAGCAAAGACAAAGACAGTTTGCCGTTGCAACGACTAATTAAAACATCGCGCCAGCAACAACAGCAGCAGCAGCGGCAACGCGGGCGGTGCAACAACAATAATAACAACAAGCTGCACATATGAATGACCGCTCACTGTCGAATGCAATAAACAATATGCAACATCAGCAACATGAGCTACTGCAGCAGCAGCAGCAGCAACAGGCACAACAAACAGTTGCCGCTGCATCATACGATGTAAAGAACACTTCCAGGAATTTAGGTCATAATTAATGTGGCATGATTTCAAGACATTTTAATCAAAACGAATTGAGAGGGCAACTGCAGCAGCAGCAGCAGCAATGGCAGAGGCAACAGCAGCAGCAACAGTGGCAGGCACAATAAGCTCGCCAAGATTGCCAAGGTATACCTTTGAAAAGTGTCACTCACTCACACACGCACGCACACACATACACACACACAGGCACACTCGCCGTCGCGCATTTAAAGTCACATCAATCATACGCAGCGGTGGCCCAGCTGTTCAATTGCAATACCATAACTCATTTTTATAGGCCGCCGCAGTTCGCTGAAAACCTGCGCGCCGGGATTAAGATTTGCGCCCGAGATTCCGGCCATGCCCAGAGTCAGTAAATTACAACAACTATTACACACACACCGACACACACACAGAGAGTGTGTGTGCTTGTGCCCGTGCCCGACTGTCTGGCAGAATTGCCCGTGCCTGCGCCTGTTGCCTGGCCTGAGCCTGCAAACCATGTCTCGGCATGCCTCTCCAGGCCCCACCTAGCCCCCCTACGCCTCGCCAACCATGCCTCTCTATCTCTCTCTATGCCTCTCTATGGCTTTTTGTGGCTTTTGTGTGTTGGCCGTGTTGTAATTTCTTGGAAATTTCTGTTTTATGCGCGCACAACTTGGGCCAGCGCGAAATTTATGAGACTCTGTAGCCCGTTGCTATGTGCAACACCTGGTAGGAAGCCAGGAAGCCGCCACAGTGAACCCGCGGCAGAGTGATAGAGAGGCAGAGGCTAGGCCTGGCCGAGGCCAGTCTTGGCTTCAGACTCACTTCTGGTCAGCTCATTTTGATTTCACTTGCCTGCCCCAAAGGCTCAACGAGCTGCGCAAATTGCATTGGCAGTGCTTGTGCCTTAATAGACTTTTTGATGGGCATGTAAAGGGGGAAGGGGGGAAGGGGACGGAGCGGAGTGGGTACTCCCCGCTGAATGTGCCCGCATTTATTTGATATCCCTACGGTGTTACGGTGACTTTGCCATTGCCACTGTGCGTGACATTTGCGTTAAGTGTGTGTTTGTGCCGAGAGTTGTGTGGGAATATTTTCAACAGCAGAGACAACAACAACTACTACTACATCGATACACTGCACACACACACACACACACACGGGCGCGCACACGTGTGCAAAGTTTTCATTTGTGCGATTTTGTGCATGCGATAAGCTTAAAAGTTGCAACAACAAATGAAAATGCACGACAAACAGAAAATATTGTCAAAAGAAATATAGGCGGGCATAGTGGTTCGCTCTCGCTCTTTCACTCTCTCTCTCTCTCCCTCTCACTTGCTCGCTCTGTTTAGCTAGAAGTGGCATGCAAATGTGCGAGTGAAATGGCCATATGCACAGCTAAAACCGTTAGACAATCGACCCCCGAGTGTGTGTGTCTGGGTTTTTGGCATCATACGCTAATATTTACTATATTTTATTTTACATTTAGTATATTCATACTATTTTGATATAAAAGGCAGCTTTCTCATATTTTCCCATATACAATACTGCATATTAAATTTATATATATCATATATTTCTATAAATAACCAAGCATAGCACTTGAAGCGCATATTTCCTTGTGATTTTCAGTGATTTTCGCCAGTCATCTTCAAACATGAATGCATACGTTGTATTGTATGTAATTAGTTTAAATTTACCATTCTTTTGCGCAAATTTACTGACATTAATTAACACACTTCAGTCGCGTATTTATCAGCAATAATTGCCAGACCTTAGTAGTATTTTGAGTAGCGCAATCTTAGGTTATTTTCGGGAATCAAAGCGATAAGAAATGGCATCCGTTCTGTCAAGTGTAAAAAAAAAATAAACTGTTTTTTCTTTTTCACAAAAAACTTGCAAAGTTTTGGCACATATATTGTCGATCGCAAGATAGTATCTACATATCTAGATATATCTGCATGCTGTTTTTTTTTTGTATTTTTCATCGAAATAAGAAATGAGCTACAACAATAAATACGCCGGGCAAAGTTATGTGGCGACCTACAACCAAAAAGGCAAAAACTAAGCAAAAAATCAAAAAAGGAAAAAAAAGAAAACAAAACAGAAAAGCGAAGTAAAAACATCACGAAAAGAGACAAAGTTATTGCCAAATTTGCGGCATGTTTGCTTTTGAAATTTAAATTTCACAGGCATGTTGCTGTTGTTGTTGTTGCCGTTGTTGTTGCTGCTGTTGTCGTCGTTTTTATGGCTTGTATCATAAAAATCGCTAGCTCCACGTGCGTGTGTGTGTGCGAGTGTGTTTGATGAGTGTGCCGCCCGCGTGTGAGTGTGTGTAAGTAAGCGCGTCAAAATCCATTAAACTGCAGTAGCATATGTCTTTGTGTGCGTGTATGTAAATGAGCCCTGCCCCCACACTACACACGCCCCTCTGCAAGCGCTATTTAGGCTGCCCCAAATGTTAAGCGCAGCAATAGCAGCAATAAAACGGGGCAGGAGGCGCAACGAAGCAGGGGGAGTGGCCGGGCAGAGCAGGCTATATAATAATAAAGCCAACTAAATTGAGTTACTCGAAATCTTGAGCTTTTGACAACTCTGGCAGCGCAGCGCAGCGCAACGAGCAACACTCATACCGCCAGCAACTAATGAATTTTAAAATCAACGCTCGCCACAGGTGCCCCATGTGGCAGCAGCAGCGGCAGCAGCAGCGACTTCCCAGCTCGTTCCAGGTCCAGCAAGTCCACCAGCCGACAAACTGTCTGTCAAAGTGGCAAACAAAGCGAATGATTTGAATGCGCGTTTTGAGTGCATGAATGAATTACAGCAGCAGCGCGCGCGATCAAGTTCAAGTCGAATGCGAAATCAAATCAAGCATCAATAAAGTCGGCATATGAATAACATGAATTAAACATAAATGCAAACGTGCTCCACAAGGAGCCCCCTAAGCAGCCTGATTGATCACTTGCACACGCTCCTCTCTCTCTCTCTCTCTCGTGTCTGTCTCCTGCCAGCCAGAGGCTTATCCCAGCGAGGGCTCCGCTTGATGCTCCGCATTCCGTGGATCAAATTTTAAATTAAAATTTTCGCACACTCGAACAGAGCAGGAAATAAATTCAGCAACCGCATCGATGCATGTCACGTCCCTCTCGCCCTCTGTCCCCCTCTGTCACCCCTGCCGCCCTGCCAGCCTGTCCCGCTTTACGTGGAACTGTCAAAATGTAAGCAAAAGCTGCGCTCAGTCAGTCACAATGGCAACAACAATGGCAAATGCAATGCAATGCTAAGTGCCAAGTGAAAATGGATTTTTCGGGGGGAGGCAACTGTCAGTTTTGACAGCAAAAAGCAGCAGCAACAACTGCAAAGGCAGCCACAGCCCCAGCCACACGAGCAACGGTGGCACCCAGTTTCTCAAATTGAAAATTAACTTAGCGGAACTCCAAATTTGATCGCACTCTGTGACGGCGGCATCATCTTTCCTTCTTGGCCCGAAAAATACATAAATGTTGGCCACATTTTCATAGCAATTTCGTTTGTGGGAACAAAATGTTACTATGTTATTCTTGTTGTTGTAGTTGCTGTTGTTGTTGCCCTAATGAGCATAGCTAATTTGGCTCTATTTTGTTTGCAGTCAACAACAAATTGCGCGCAATTAGAAAACATGAAATTGCAGCTGGGAAAATTCCAAGTGTGTAAGTGATCCAAAGCGTGGACTTTTCCAGACACCAAATGAGTTGTTTACAGTAATCAGAGAGAGCGAGAGAGAGTGGTAGAAAGACAACAAAAGAGAAAACTCTGTTTGCTAAACATATACTTCCATATTTATATTGAAACATCATTTCTAAAATGAATATATATTTTAGAGCTTGAAAACTACGTTTGCAAACTGATTTTTATTGATCTACGAAGGCGTAATAGGGCGTGGCTAAGTTAAAAAAAACACTATCATATCTATAAGTATTGACACACAATTTGGCGGCCCTAGCTTTTATAATATCAGAGATCTTTACGTTCATACAGACTAGACAGCCGAAATACTGCATTTTTGAATTCTTGGGGTGTTTACATTAAAGAAGTTTTAGCAAACTGTACAAATTATTAGTTAAAAACACAGTTTTATAAATTGTACAATGATTATTCGAAAAAGCCATAAGTTTTCTTAGCAAACTCTTTCATACAACAATTCAGCTTCATGTTGAAGGCGCAATGAAGCAATTTCATTAGCTTATAAGGGATGCAGACTGAAACATAGCTGGTTGTCAGTTTCAGCTCAATTGGCGCCTGCTTACGCCCCTTTTGCCGACACACCCTTTGCCCCCTGGGCTGGCTACAGCCAACAGGAAGCGTGCAGCGTTAAGGGGCAAGGGCGAGAGAGGAAGAAGGCGCGAAGCAATCGATTTGTGGCCCATTGCCAACCCCAAGGCATATGCCATATACGCAATGTATATACCAACACAACCACCCTGTGGGCACCCTGTGCGCAGAGCATTCATTAAAAACGCATTAGAAATGACATTAGGACAAATAAAGTCTCGGCGCGCCACTAAAATTACTTAAACAATACATAAAACATAAACCCCGATTCCGGGCTGGATTCGGGGACAGGGATTGGGGATCTTAAAGGGGGGGATGGGAGTGTACTTACTGTGCTGATGATAGCTGGGATAGTAGCGTCGATGGTGTCCATTGCTTTCGAGCGCATAGAACGCGCTCATGTCGCTGGTATCCAGGCCGAGACCGGCGCCTGCGCCGCCAGCAACACCGGCACCGCCAAGAGCGGCACCGACACTGCTGCCCGCCGAGGAGGCGCCACTGGACAGACTGTGATGGCTGTGGGCCAGGCTACTGCCGGCACTGCCCAATCCGTTGGTATGCGGTGATCCGCTGCCGCCGCCACCGGCACCGGCACCGCCACCGCCGCCGCCTAAGCGCGGACTGTCGTACCAGCTGCGAGCGGCAGCCTCCGCTGTTGAGGTCATATCCATTTCGAGTATAATTTTGAATGTTTTTGGGTTAGCACGTGGGGGAGCGCAAAATTCAACAGAGATTCGCTCTCTCTCTCTCTCTTACTATCTCTCTCGTCTATCACTCCTTCTCCTGCTGTCTCCCGCTGGGAGTTCGCTTAAGCTGCTTGAGTTGATTTAGCACACTTTGTCGCTTTTCAACACATGTCTAGGCATGCGCTTTGCAACACTGGACGAGCTGTAAATAATTTCTTTCGTTTAGTAATTCTGCATTCCAATTGTCTCTAGTCAAGTGTGTGTATGATTGTGTGTCTGCAATTGATATGATTTCAACGGTAGCTCCGCCTGCCTTATCAGCTTCACACCTTTTTCTTATCGGGCCCCTCTTTCAATTTCTTTTTTCTGCTCCTCACAACACGCGTACAGTTAGCACTCTACTTATATGTCCAGTTGATTTACGATTGCGCGGTAGCCGCACTCACAATCACACTCAAAATTCTCGATTAGAAATTTACGATCAGCACAGACTTTAGACGGGGTTAAAGCGGGCATAGTCGCTGCATAAAATCTCTCTCTCTCTCTCTCTCTTCGAGTGTGGGAAAACATTGCTCACCCATCGCTTTTGATTGATGCACCTCGATCCCGGGGGATCTAATAAACATGTCGCAGCATCTCAAACCTCTCAGTGTGTCTGAGCATTGTTCTTTATACTGTTTGCAAACACAACTCGGCTAATAGACCAAAACAATGTCAGTTCAATTGTTGTTAGGCCTAAGCCAGGTACGCTGCTCGTGTGGTAGAAAATAAAATGCCAAAGAGTGCGAAATATGCCAGAAATGCATGATCGATGGTAAAAGTGATTTTTGCTGATTTCAAAGCAGAAAGAAAATAGTTTAAAATGTTTCGAAGATTGTAGATAAAGTGTTGACTGCTCTGTGGGCTGAGCTTCAATATATTTTTTGATAAATGTATTTCAAATTCGATCTCAAGTGATTTTTTTAAATAAATCAAAGTTGTTTGTGAATTTGTTGGCATAAGAAAAGGTATAGCAAACCTATAGAAATGTTTCTATTTAGTACGTTTTAACTTTTGTTTACTAACATATATTTTGCTAGTGCCCCTATTTTGCCCAGAGCTGCATACCTTGCCTGCGCAGACCGCCTGCGGATTAGTCTGCAATTGTGTCTGCGTTTCTCGATTGTCGATTGTCAATTGTGTTTTGTGGCGCTACGAATAGAAAAGAATCCTGAGAGCCTGCTGCGCCTGAGAGTGAGCGTGCAACTTGTTGTGTGGGCGTCTGCGCCGACGGCAACTGTGCCGCCAAATGTGGCAAGGTGTGTTCTACTACGTTGTCTGCGTATGTGTGTGTGACAACTACACCTGGCTAGCAATTAGCGCTAAACAGGCCGCTTATACATATATCCTACGCTAGACTAGGCCCAATTAGGAGCAGCCCGGCCAGCTCCCTCTCCAGCCCGTCTCCCTCTTCTATCTGCCGTCTTCTATCTTTTGTTTAGACAGGTAGCTGGGCGACAAAAATGTTGAAAATTTCTTATCGGCAATGTGCAATGCAACGCAGTATCTTCGACTTGTATCTATGTACGCTACGATACGGTATACGATATAAGGTTCGTTTTGGGGAAAGATTTTTATCAATAAATTTTCCATGCGTTTGCGACTACTTTGTTTGCCTTTGCTGCTGTCTGTTTCTTATGTTGTTTGCTTTGACTGTGAGCCACAAAATTATTAATAATAATAATAAAAAAGGCAGGCAACTTGTTGTAGTTGTTGTTGTTGCCCCGAGACCTGTTGTCAAATATTAGATGTTGTTGTTGTTGCTGCTGCTGCTGTCGTGGGGCCGCAGATGCCTATCGCGCAATTGACAATTGCGCTACAAATAGCCGAGCGAGTGATAAGGGGCACAACATAACTTCGAGTATCGTCGATAGACACTACGCACTGGTGTTTGCCTCTTTGATTTCGATTGTTTAAGGTTTGGCTGTGAGTTTGTTTTTGCTCTTTTTTCGGTTATTTGGTTTTTTGGGCCCGAAAACTCAATCAATTTATCGGAGGGCAGCGATAAGTGTTGCTGCAGTTGTTGGGGAAAACACTTTTCATTAAAAAATGCTCAAGAATTGATAGCAATAAAGTGATAAGCAGCACGAAAAAACTGTCAAATAAGTATTTTGTGTGGCAATGACGCAGCCCCTGTACAGGTGCAGATATCTGCCTCGAGTATAAGCAATATTATTATTATAGTATTATATTATGTGTCGCTGATTGCAAACGAGGTTGAAATCACATCAATTGCAGTGTATATTTTCGGAAGCACTTTTTCGTTTTGAATGGAATTTTGCATTTTTCTTACATTTTGCACACATTTGTTTTGTATTCTTTTGTTTCTTTTTCGCTTTTTCGCTTTTTCTCTTTCTCTTTTTGTTTCTTGTTTTTATTTTTAGCTTGAACTTTGTTTAGATTTTAGCGCGCTTTTGCCGACGCGTTTCTCGCTTTGCCGCGCTGTGTTTATTGCAGTGTATGTTGAGGAATAATTCTCTCGTTGTTTAGCTTGTTGTTGTTGCTGCTGCTGCTGCTGCTTATTTACTTGCTACGGATATAACGCACGCAGAACGCGACGCGCCAACACGTATACGTAACGCAAACACGTACGTAGTGAGTGAGACACGAAACACGCAGCACGACGGAACGATGCGAACGACGGAACGATGCGAACACGGGCGAACGAAGCGAACGAGTCACACGAGCAAACACTTCAACGGCCGCAGACCAACTGAACCGACGAGCACGAAAACAGGAAAACCAGCGACGGCACACAGAGACAGCGCGGCAGTCAGGGTGTGTGTGTGTGCGTGCGTGTGTACGTGCGAGAGTACGTCTCTCCGTGGCCGTGTGCGTGTGTGTATGTGTGTGTGCGTAACTCGTCTGACGAGGGCAGGGCTTTGGCATTTGGCACATACAAGATGGTCGCGATAGCAGGCAGCCCGTGCGTGCGGCAAAGCGAGACAGCCATAGAGAGCGAGCACAATATGCTTGTCACTGTTCGACTTGCAGGCACGGGGCGTGTTTTTTGTTTGTTATGCAGCGGGCAGGTAAACCGGTTCTCGTTTCGTTTCGTTTCGTTTCGCCTTGTTGTCGTTGTTGTTGTTCGTGCAGTTGCATGTTTGTTTGTAGGGCTGCCGTCGCGGCCGTCTCTGCTGCGTCTCTGCTGCTGCTGCTGCTTCTGCTGCTGCTGCTGCCCGTCATGCTCGAGTGCATCGTTCAATAATCTCTCTATGGCACGCCTCTCTGCGCTCTGCACTTGGCACGGTGCTTCAACGTCGACTCGCTCATGCGCCAGGTGAGGCATCGGCTTCGGCTCCGGCTCTGGCTCTGGCTATGGCTCTGTCTGTGGCTGTGGCTGCGGCTCTGGCTTTGGCTCCGGCTTTGGCTTTAGTTTTGCTTTGCTTGTCTGTCGCTCTCTCGAGGCGGCCGTTGCGCTGCCTCTCTCGCTCTCACGCTCGCTCTGTCTAGCGTTGCTGCTGCTGCCACTGCCTCTGCCTCTGCCTCCGCCTCTGCCAATGCCCCTGCTACTTCCCCCTGCCTCTGCCGTTGCCTTTTGCCATTGCCTTTGCCTGTCAAACAGTGACAACAATCATCGATCGTTCCGTTTGTGATTATGTGGTTTATTTATGGGCTTTAACATGTGTGCAGATTTGTCTGCCGATTTTGAGTTATGCTTGTGTGTGTGTCGCTCTCTCTCTCTCTCTCTCGCTCTCTGTGCGCTGCATGTACAACTAAATTTGCATAAATTAGCAGCTGGAAATTAAGCTAAATGCGAAATTATGCCTATGTTTATTCATGTGTCTGCACACACACACACACGCAGGCCTATTTACATACATAAATAAACACATACATGCCTGTTATTTACTTGTGTATGCAAATACAGCAAATAAGCATAAGATATAACACGTTTGCCCCCTCTCGCCTGCCGCTGCCTCTGTCTGCCTCTGCCGCTGCGCTCTGCCTCTGCCTCTGCCTCTACTCTGCTTTATTTCTTTCTTTTTGACTGTTTTCTCAGGAAGCTGCGGCTGCGAAACTATATCTAGATACAAATTATTAATATCGCTCTCATATTTTCTGTGCCCGAACTCAGCGCGGCAAGTTTTGGCTGCCGTCTTCAACTTTGCAGTTGCCACAGCTGCTGCGCATAAACAGGCACACACACACACAGGCACACACACACACAGGCACACACACTGCCACACATATACACTGAGCGAAACATCTATAGGTAGTAGGAAGCGATGCTGCTACGTGCTGCGCTGCTTTTTCGGGGTTCCCGCATTGATTTTCGCTTTAAGCAACTTTTTTCGCTTCGCTTCTCTTCTCTTCTTTCTCTTTTCTCTTTCGCAACTTTTTGGCTAAAGGGTTAAGTGCTTCGATTGTTGTTTGTTTCTGTTGTTGTTGTGCACCTGAAAGTAGCGCAGATACTTTTGCAAGTGCCTTAAGCATGCTGCTGCCTCAAGTTTCGCTGACTTTTGTGCCCGAGAGATGCCCCAGAAAGAGATTCAATGCAGTTCAGGCAGCTGGCTACAGATTTGACGACTTAAAGAGCGACTAAATTATGAACCGAGCCCATCGATAATAACTTGAGATCGATAAGTCGTTCACAGTGCGCATGGGAACTCTCTCAAGGCTACCTCAACTATGTAAATCATAATTCCAATGACAAAATGTTAATTATGTCTCAAAACGGAACTAACAAACACACACATGCACACACTCATACACACACTGCCGGACACGACGACAATAGGTTAGGCAACAGTTCGATCCAAGTATAGGCATTATTATCGATAATATTTGGCAAATACAGATAAGATTAAATTGACTATTCCTTGGTGACATTGTCTAACCGGCAAATGGATCATCGTTGACGTCAGTTCCATTGAAATAGTTCTGTGAGTAATTGAAATTAAAGTAGAAAGAAGCAGAAGCGTTTAGAGACCATGGGGCTTCAATGTATAATCACTAGTTAATATTAAGTTGTTGATGGGCAGTGAGCACAGCTAAAATGACAGTATCAGCTTTAATATTAAGCTGGCAATGCGACTTATAATGTCTTAAAGAGGCGTTAGTGGGCGTGACTGAATTCTAAAATAAACCTAAAGACAAGGCATTAAATATAGCGTATTTGTGCAAAATTCGGTAACTTTAGCTTTAATAGTCTCGGAGATTTAGGCGTTCAAACAGACCGAAATGCCTACAAATTCTAAATGAACACGGTTGTTGCTGTTTGTTAGAAATATATGCACTCTAAAGGCTTACAGAAGATAATAAGTTCCCCAAAGTCTCCCCATAATACTCCAGGGAAATAATTGATATATTTTAAACAATTTTTAAGTCGTTTTACATGCAAATTCAGTAAAATTGCATTAATTAAGACATTAAACAACAGTTTAGGCAAACTGGAAGTAGCTGAAAACAAGAGGCATATTTAAGCTTGTTTCGAAGTGGGGGGAAGACTTGTTTTTATTATACTATACACGCAACGTCGAACAGGATTCCCCATAAGAGTATATTTCAATGTTAACGGTTTGTTTCGCATCTTTCACGTTCTTTTCTCCCACTTTCTTTGCGATCTACGCAGAAATCATTAGGCGTATAAATAGCTCGACCTGTACAGGTCCCCCCCCCCCACACACACACACATACCCGCACAGAGTGGAAAAGTACTTCTTCTAATGCATATTTTTCCAGCACGTGCGCAGCTTTTCCGACGTCCACGTTCACGTCCGCGCGTAGTCGGCAGAGCGAAGCAAAGTAAAGCAAGGCAGAGACAAGGCCAGTTCCCTTCCCCCGGTTCCCTCCCAAAAAATAGAGTAAACCGTGTGCAGCGCAGCGTATGTAGTTTAGGCCCCACACCTCCCCTCTCTCTCACCCCCCCCCCACACACACACACATACACTAACAGTTCCAGCAATGAGTTGAAGCCGACGCACGTTGCGTGTAATTTTGATTTTAATCGCATAAAAATGTTTTGTTTATATGTATAATTTAGTTTTAACAATTTATGTTAACCTTTTGTTACCATTTTTAATTTGCCGAGCCATGTCGCGGTTGTTCTTGCCGCTGTGGTTGTTGTTGTTGCTGTGGTAGCTCGCATAAGCAGCAACAATTAAATGCGCCATAAAATTGGTTTAAATACGCGTTCGCTCTGGAAAAGTATACAAGTGTGTGTCTGTGTGTGTGTGTGTGTGTGTGTGTCCGACTATATCATAAATGTGCGCCAGACTCGCGACACATATAGACAGTTATTATTGTTGTTGGTTCTAGTTGCCGTTGCTGTTGTTGTAATTGTTATAATCATTGCCGATGCGATAGAAATCAGCGACATTTTTACAGCATTTAAACAAAGCATAAATTGTGATTTAGCTCCAAAACTGTCGCTGCCGCAGCTTCTGCATGAGTGTGTGTGTGTGTGTGTGTGTGTGTGTGTTGCCTGTGTGCATGTGCATATGTTGCTAAAATAGTACAAAAAAAAAGAAACTGTCCGCCAGATTATAAATAAAATCAGCAAATAAAATGCTATTTAAATTGCCACTTGTAATTGCAAATCTCTCTCTCTCTCTCCCTTTGCCCCGCCCCAGCTCCCAAACTGAAAATATTGAGGCCATAAATATGTACGAGACTCACATTGGCACGAACTAACGCTTTATGAATTGGGATAAGAAGACTCGCAAAAGATATTTGCGTAGATACTCTGGAATGTGGCGAGATACTACACAAAGTTAATAATAGCATTATCAGTCTTAGCTGAGCTGGCCCCAAGTTAATGAAGCACAAGCTGACATAGATTTGTGTACATGATATGCGATGATGTTGTTGCCCAGCAAAGTATTTAATCTTTCACGTGTCTTCTGAATCAAAAGAAACCTCTCTAGGGGAGTTTAAGTTGATTTTATTTTAATTGTAAGCAGGCAATACTATTTTTGTAATAATATTATCATATGAAAATTAGTTCAAATTACATATAATTTAAATTTTATTAGGTATGTCTGAATGAACATCTAGATCTTAACTATTGCAGCAGCTAGGGCTACCAAATTTAATGACAATATGTCTAATGCGTACACGCTAATTTTAGAATATAAACACGCAGCCTAAGGCCTCTTTAAAAGGGCAAATATCGAATTACCAGCGTAATTTTAAGAGTTTGATTTTTGGTGTGTTGGTATATTCCAAGTGCTGACTGATAATTTGCTTGCAATTGGATATAAAGTATAGTTGAAATTTAAGAAATAGTCTATAAAAAAGTGAAGTCTACTCACACCATGTTCCCTGCAATCCAAACGTCAATCACCTCTGTGGAAACTATCAATAGTCACGTGTATCGCCCCTGGCAATAATCGGCAAACATTTTGCTTAACTCCAACGTTGATTTTGTTATAGGTCTATCTATATAATTTAATAACTACAGCAACCAGAGCAGAGTGACGGGACAGTTTGCGGGACACTGTGCGCGGGGCAGGGCAGTTCATATGTCATGTGCCAGTTTTACGACTGCATTGCGGTCCTCCCTCTGCCCTCTGCCCTGCGCCTGGCTGCTGCTGCTATTCAACTCCAGCTACGCTCTAATTTCATAATAAACTGGCTGGCAGCCATTGCAGCAACAACAACAACAGCAACTACAACAACAACAACGCGATTGCATAGCGCGAGCAACCTGCAACGAGAACCAATTCAAATCGACTGTGGGGCGTGGGCAAAGGGGGTGCCCCGACCGCAATGGGTGTAAATTTCAAGCGGCACGAGGGGTCACGGGGGAGGAGGCAGGGCGGTGTGCAGGACATGGCAGAGCCTGGCGGCACATCCTGTGCAGCTCGTAAGCACCTCATGCGGCAGGCTATAAATGTAAATTGCCTAAATGTGCAAAAGCTCGAGCATAGAGCATACGTTGCCCGCACACGGACAAGGGGAATGGGAAGGGGGCAGGAGAAGGAGAGGTAGGGGTAGCCTTGTGCCAGGATAGCCACAACTGAGGCACGGCGGGTCGGCGAGTGACGGTCTCCTCGTAAATGAAATCAGTTGGTGCGCGAATCCTGCATGGGTCAATTATGCAAATGTCCAAGCCACGTTCTTCGTGGCACCACTAGACCTCTCTGCACCCCCTCTCCCACGATATGCCCTTACAGGCCTGCATATTCTGACCAGAACAGCGTGGTCGACTCCTGTGTGTGTGTGTGTGTGTGCGACATGGCGAAAGTGATTTGTTGTTTGGCAGAGTAAATCTGTTTTCATATTAAGTATTTTAGCGCAAATTAAGTTGAAAATGGCAGCCGAAACAAGCGATCCAGACATTTTAAATGTCCGCCTGTGCACCCGCTCCCGCTCCCGCTCCCTCTACCTCTTTGCCCCGCTCGCCTATCTACCAACTCGAGCAAACTCCTGGCAACTTTCACTGCGCTTCGTCCCCCAAGAGCTTTCCATTTTCAGCTGCAGTTCAAGTGGCCGCATTAGCAGTGTAGCAAATGCCCGAGCACGTATGCAAAACATGACAAACAGACGGGCAGACGAGCGGACAGAGAGACGGACAGACAGACAGACTGGCAGACAGACTGGCAGACAGACTGGCAGAGAGACAGGGGCAGAGAGGAAGAAACACAACTGCCGAAGTGGACGCAGTGCAGCAGCTACAATTGTGCAGGCGCATTCCAAACCTGAACGCGCCTGGACAGGCCTAAGCAATTGCCCTCGGGCTCCTGTGATCCTAACTTTATTAAAGCCAAAACTTACAACTTGGAAAAGTGAAATACAGCAGAGAAATTTGGCAAAAACTTGCAAAAGTCTGAGCAAAGTTTTGACAATTCTTTTGTTCCCCAAAACCAGCGCCAAGATCTTTTAAAGAGCTATGCTACATTTAAAGTTTGTTTAATTTAAAGATAAGGTTTTGCTGACTAAAACAAACACATTTAAAGTTGGTTTGATTATCATGTTCCTATATCTTTAAACTAAAGAGAGCATTGGCTGAAACTTTGCAAATAATATTGAAAAAACGTAATTAGAAACTATCATACAAAACTTGTATCTAAGCCTTTTTAAGAGTTAAATAATTGTGGGTTTTTTGCATAGTATGAATCTCTTATAACTCATAAATATGCCCTATAAAGTATATTATTATAATACATTGATTTACATTCGTATACTTTGTGTAAATTAAATAAATTTCCATTGATTTTGTTCTAGTGTTTTGAACATGAACTTAAAGCAAAGTTGCCCCGTGCAACACACACACCCGGACACACACACACTCTTGCACACAAGCACATATAGTGCACACTAGCAAGCGGTTCTAATCTGCCGCACTCTGTCCCTGGTGGGGGGCTTTATTTAAGTCTGGAACCGCGTCCATTGTTTGCACACAGTCTGCGCGAAGTTTGCAAATTCATGAGGCAACGCCAGGCGCTACCTTGTCTCTCCCTGCCTGTCTGTCTGTCTGTCTGCCTGTCTCCCAGTCTCCCAGTCTGCCTGCCTGTCCGGTTAGTCCTGCTCCCGCTGCACAATACGCTTGGCAAATAGCGGACAGCCTGGCATACATATGCATGCGAGTTTTCCGCTTTTCCGGCTGCTGAATGAAACGAGCAACGTGCACACACTCAAACACACACACACACACAGACGGGCAGACGGCCATAGCTGACTGCGGGCTGTGGCCACTTCCGCTGCTGCTCCTGCTCCGCTGAAAGCTTGGCTAAGCACCTGAGCAAACTTATTGTTGGACTGCGCATTGTTTGCCCCAGGCAGAAACCAAACCCGAATACGTCAAGGTTAACACGGCGGAGCGGCGACTAAATAACGACGTGTCTGCCAGGATAATTTTACGATTTCCTTGCGAACAAAGCGGAGCAGCACACACACACACACACACACACACACGCATGCACTTTAACAAGGCTAGCAGCTTTGCCCCTGACCCAGGACGACGAGCTGGAACGAGTGTGTGCTGCGGCGGATCCTCAGCCATTAGGCAATCTGGCCATATGCCGCCGCGACAATCCGTTCAACACCTACGCACAACAACAACAGCAGCGAGAACTGCAGAAACAACAACAACAACAACAGCAGCGATAACAAATAATACAATAAAGCAGAAGATGCGACGCAATCTTCAACAAACTGTACGCGACAAAGATAAAAAGATTCATGTGTATTATGCGAATCTCTTGCAAATTACTTAAAAGAGACAACAGCAGCAGCAGCAGCAGTAGCAACAACAACTGCAAATCACAACCGATGGTCGAGTTGCCGCTGCCGCTGCGAGAGAGAGAGAGAGAGAGAGAGAGAGAGCGATGAGACGCGAGCGATAAGCCAGCGATAGACGATAAGCGATAAGCGCTTACGCATTTCTGAGTGCGAAAGGAGCGATGCGATGATGCGGAGATGCGGAGATGCCGAGAGTGAATAAGTGAGTGAGTAAGTGAGTGAGGGTAGGGACGGGTATATGCCATGTATATGCATAGGGCCATATGTGCTAGAGCGACAACAACAACAACAACAGCGGCAAATGCGCTCTTGAAATGTTTTTTTTTTCAGTTTTTGTAGTTTTGCGATTGCGCTGATCAGATACGCGATCGTGTGCGACGGGGCGTGCGCACAAGGGAAAAGGGAAAAGGGAAACACACGGACAGGCAAAAAGAAAGGGAATGGCGAGTAGCAAGGGCAAAGGGACGGGGGCTACGGGAGAGGCAACTGAAGCAGGGTCGCAGTAATTTGATGTCATATTGTGTCACACAAAGCGAGTGCCAGATATAAAGCAGATAAGCAAACAGCGGCAAACAGAGAGTGCCAGAGAGAAGGAGAAAGAGAGAGAGAGAGCGGCAGAGTGAGAGTGCAGATCCTACTGCGATTACCTGCCACAAGGCGGCGGCAACTACACAGGGCGTTGGGCGCGTATTACTACCGTTTTGACGCTGTCCTTGACTGTCTACGTATGCGTCTCCGTTTCGCTCTCTCCTTCTCTGCCTCTCTTTCTTACACTATCTCCAACTTGTGTAGGCGTACCCCAGCCCTACTTAACACTGGCAAGATACTTGCATCTCGGTCATCTAGCCGCATTTACCACTCGTACTCCAATTCGCATCCAAACTGCGCGCGTATCTACGCATCTTATGGATACAATTGGACTGGGGCCAAGCACGCGTTCGCTGCGGCTTTGATTGCCAAGACGGCGCTACTTTTAATGCTCAGTTGAAGTTACTTTTTGGAACGTTTACGAGCACTGCAGAGTTGTTGTCTCCGGCTGCTGCTGCCGCTGCTGCTGCCGCGGCGGCTGCTGTTGCTTTTTTACGATGCTCGTCGCGCTGCGCATACAAATGATTTGATTGTTGTGATTCGAATGCGTGTGCTCCGCTTTTGGGCATGTGATTTGAGTTAGTTCACTTTGTCACTTGGCCATTTAATGCCTTTTCCTGGGAATCGGAGGCAGCCTCGCACCGGGTCGGGCACATTGACTTTGATTTGATTTTATGATTTTTACTCCTCGCCGGGCACTTTCTTTAATCGCGTGAGTTTCTCCACCGTTCGATAGCTCGATGCCAACTGCTAATGAGTTCATTTTAACTAGTCTATCCCCTTGTCCCTCTCTCTATTTCGCCCTCTCCAGCCCTGCCTCTCCATCTGCAAACGACGTTCTAATTTGGTTCGATTAATATCGCACTGGGCGCGCTCTTTAAGTGCCTTTTAGCCTGTGTTTTGTTTTAATGACTAGTTTATCGCTTTGTTTTTGGCCATTCGATTGCCGGTCAAATGCAGCCATCGACGCTGTCATTTAAATTAAATTGCGTTTTTAATGAGGAGCAGCGGCAGGAGACGTCGCTACACGTTGCTGATGGATGTTGCTGTTGCCAACTAATGCGACAACAGTTGGCAACACTGGTGTGTGGCAATGAAGCAATTAACACGCTGCAGTTGCAGTTCCAGTTGCAGTTGCAGCCAGCCAAAACAAGCTGTAAAAAAGCTGCAAAAAGCTGTGCAAATGAATTGATACACAAACAGTGCATGCAAAAAGTAAACATAACCACAATTCTGCAGGGCTGCCTGACTGTGTATGTGTGTGTGTGCGCCTAAAAGGCTGCAGCTGTCGACGTTTGGCCCGCATAAAGCAGAGACGCAACGGCGCAGCGACGCTTATCGCAGATGCAAATAGCAAAAAGTGTGCGACAAGCACAGCGTGCGAATTTCTATGCTTGTGTGCGTAATGGAGACAAAGGCAGTCACACACACACACACGCACACACATGCACATTGGCACAGCTGCCTAATGCAAATATTTTTGACGTTCACTGAACTTTGCTTAGAAAATTATGCAAGCAAATGTGCCGCTCTCTCGCTCGCACACGCGTCGCCTCTTTCCCACGCGCTGCCTCTCTCCCACTTTTTCTCTCTCGGCCTTTCCCTCTCCCTGTCGCTCTCCCAGCCATATTATAGCAGAAAAGTGCAGCAAAACAATAAAAGCGAAGCCAAGACAAAGTTTTCTCCGGCTGCTGTACCCAGCTAAATGTACCATTTTTTAATTTCTTCCACAGCTACAACGACGCGTCGTCTCCTCGTCTCGCTGCCTCGTCATCGTCGTCGTCGCCGTCGTCGCCGTCGTTCGTCGTGCTGCTCGGCGGGGTGCATTGCGCATGCTCGTGGCCAATGAGAGCGAGTCTCGCAAACGCCGCCCAAATCAAAAATGGCGAGTTTAACACAGTGAGAGAGCATTGCCTGCGTTGCCAGTTCGCAGCGAAGCTATGGTTGGCTCGCTCTAACGCACGCTGGCGCAGGCAACACAAGCACGCGCGACGCCGGCAAGCAGTGCGCGCTGTCGGCAAGCAGTGCAAGAGCAAATTGCAAGGCGGCTGCTGTGCTGCGCTGCCGCTGCCTCTGCCGCTGCCGCTGCGCTGCTTATTTAGCCGGTCAGCCTCAGCGTGCTCATCAGCCAAATACAACGCTTCCTCTTGTTGTTGTTGTTGTTGTTGCTGCTGCTGCTGCAATTCTTTTGGTATTTGATTTCAATTTCAATTGTGGCGCATCCTTTGACGTCGCCATTTTGTTTGTTATCAACAACGAAAGCTGTCGCCTTTGTTTTCCATGATAATTGCATTTGTGTGGAGTTTTTCTCTCTCTCCCACTCTCAATCTCTCTCTCTTCCTCTCTTTGTTACTAACGCTCCCTTTGACATTTATCAATTCTACTGATTTTTTTCTCCTGCCTTCTTCGCATTTTTGTTGTTGTTTGCAGCTTTCTTTGCGGGCTTTGCTCGACAAAGCGTGCACCGCATGCAGATTAACTTTTCACCTGTGCCGGGTAGGCAGGGCGAGGGAGGGGGAGAGGGCCAGGGTTCGAAAGGTGAGTTAAAAATTGCTGCGGGCACAGCAATCAGCCAGAGTTGTCATTGGTATTTCCAGCTTTGTGGCTGCTGCTGCGGTTGTCGCTGTCGCTGTCGCTGCTGCTGTTGTAGTTGTTGCTCGTTTTGATTGAATTGTTGTTTGTTTTAAGCCGCCACTGTGGCTTTTATTATTGCTCATTCGCAGTGTGTGCAGCAACAAAAACAATGGCAACATTTTAATGAAAATTGCCGCTTGACTTCATTTCCACAGTGCGCATTGATAAAGCGATGCGACGCGAGAGAGAGACGAGTCGGGAATTGTCTGACATTTTCATAATAATTGTGCTTAAATTTGCAACAATTGTGCCAGCATCGAAAGTGGTCGTGGCAGTGATTCCTGTTGCCAGATTAGAGCCCAATCCAGCCAGCCATGTTAGCACGGAGGCGGAGGCGGAGGCAAGCAGCAACCACAGCTTGCAACCCCAAAACGGACGACCCGCTGCCGCTTAGTGCGAGACCGATGCCTGCTCGGTGCCATAAACATATAATACTCATTCCTGCCATCCCTGCTCGTATCACGTCGATCGCATCGTTCTATTAAATTACCAAAAGCTGTCGCTCTCAAATCCAAAAAGGCAACCACGACGTGTGCAAGCTGGGGGAGGCTGGGCGGATTGCCTGGTCACAATTGAGATAAGATTGCCAGCGCTGCAAGATACAAGATATGCCATGTATCGCACGTTTGTCTCAGTGTGCGGGAGATGGGCGCAGCGATGGGTGGGGGATGGGTGGGGGATGGGTGGGGGATGGGGGGCGGGGCTGCAACCAACCAAATTACATCGATGCCAAGTGGCAAGCTAAATAATTATAGAAGCTGCGGCGGCAGATCGAAGATAGAACATGCATAGAGCGTGCATAATGTAAATTTGCATGCGCAATTATTTGAACAAACCGCAGCAATTACACGGCAGCAACACAATACACAGTAGCAGCAGCAGCAGCAGCAGACAAGCTAATTAGTAAAGAAAGCCGCTTGCAGCAGCATAGGTCGCGGCTACTGGGAGATTGCCCAGTCCCAGAGACAATACAACCCGCTGCCTCTAGCCGTATCTAATCGATTTTTGGTATTTTATTGCGCGTGCAACGTCGCACCAATTTGTGGCTCGTTAAGGGTTACTGCAGCGGCAACAGCAGCAACGCGGCGTGGCAACAACGCACTGTCGCAGTGTCTCTGTGCAGCCCCACAATATTTTGATTTGTTGTGACACTTTTAGTGGCTCGTGTCGCCTGGGAACGTGCCTCGAAATGTGCCTCGTGTTTCAAAAATCTGCTCAATGTTGTTATGCAAAAATTAAGCGCATCATTTTATTGCCATTTCGATGCTCGCATAGCTGGGAAAGTTGGCCAAGCCGATGGCTATTTAATTGCCAGTCCAGTGAAACTGTGAGAAAGTTGACGGTTCTGACAGCGGCAGGATAATGGAAATAGAATTATGTCGCATCCCAACAGTTTTGTGCGGCCCGTTTGTCATCATTTTCTCATTTCCCCGCACCCACTACTTCGCCTTCTACTCTCCTCTCTACTCTACGCCTTCAATTATGATAATTTCGTTTGAAATCATCCTTTCTGCTGCAATTCGAGATTTCACAAAAGGGAATACGCCTGCACCTGACAGCTGGGCAGAACCTAAGGAAAGGTTGATGAAATGCATTTCGAGCGCTGATTTTAGGCACTTAGACAACATCAACAAACAACAACAACGACAACAGCAGCAACAACAACAACAAACAGTGGAGTAGTTTTCCTTTTTCTTTCCCCTAGCTGCCACAACAATGCCAGCAGAATGATGGAAATTGCGTTGAAAAACTGTCACATCATCGCACGATTTGTTGATGCTCATTGATGCTCTCATTCTCTCTCACTCTCGTGTTGCATTCGCTTTGAAGTTGCGGATCCTTTGTGTGGCAGCCACAGAACGTAAGGACTCAACTGGAGCATAAAATTACATGAATACGGCACGACAAAGCACGAGATGTGCTCGTGAGTCGTACAGATCGCACGGCTTGAGATCAGCGTTATTTTTGTGCTATTAAATAAAATAAATATGCAAAAATATATTATATATGTTTGTAGATACATGTAGAATCCCAACTATGGCTGTACAAGAAGTTGTTATAGGTTTGATCCTCTTTAGCTCGGGTAAATTTGTGTAAAATATCTTTAAAAGTAAAGTAAGAAAAATAAATATCTCCATGCTTGGACTTTGCAGTGGTGATTGTTAAGAAATAGTTAATATTAATGAACTGTTCTGCATATTGCATAGAGTACTTTCTTTAATACGATAGTGGCTGATCCTCTCCAAGCAATAAATATAAAAATATCTGTAAAGTAAAGTTATTTCTAGAAAATATGTAAAATATTTCAGTTAGATTTGAAATTGCAACAGTTCTTTGCACTTGGCGAGTTTCAGTGAATATAGAGCAGAATTCTGTGCTGAGATTGGAATAAAATACATCGCATAAGCCATCAAAACTATCGCTTAGAGCTGCCACTTCGATAGTTTCGTGATTTTGCCAGCTCCTCGCTAATTCTGTCATTCGTCTCCCTTAACTATTGTTGCATTCGAATTGTTTGTTGGGCTCCGCACTTGACATGGTTTTCTCTGGGACCAATGTCGCCTTGGGAATGGGCTAGAATGGCTGAGTACTCTTCCAGATGTGCCCAGAGGAGCGAGGATGGCAGTCAACACTTTGTTGTTGCTGTGCGAGGCTTGAGGAGCCTGCGGCAGGTTGCCGATCTTCGCAATGGGAGAAGCTGTCGCTGCTTTCATTGTGTCAAGTCGCATGGCTCGCTCGCTCGCTTGCCACACACACATAGATACATCTCTGAAGGCCATAAATTCTTCAAACCGAGCAGCCCCTAAACCTCTACCATCACTACCCAACACACCCACTCCTCCTCGGCCCCCTCCTGTTCTGCGCTGCTGCTTGGCAATACAACAAAAACAATAAAATGTGGCAACAGCAGCGCCCCCACAGCAACAGCAGCACACACACCCACACCCACACACCTTGTGGAGAGGATGGGGTAGCAGCGAGGGGGAGGTTGCACAAGTCACGGGCCAAAGTTGTTGTTTCTTTTGCCGCTGCCTTTGCTTTTGGACTGGCCAAAAACAGCGAGCACACTGTACGCGCCATTTTCCGTGCGATTGGCAACCACAGCAACCCTCAGCACTCGCAGCGACCCCAATCTGCCTGCCCGCCTGCCTGCCCTGCCTGGGTGTGGGTGTGGGAAGGTAGCGGGAGTGGGTGGTTCGTCCTTGCTGCCGTTGTAGCTCCCTCTGGACCAGAAAAAGAAATGTTTCGCATAAAATGTTATCGCCAAGATTTACGACCCGACTTTTGCGCATCACACGCCACCCGCCAGTCGCCCTCGCCCTGCACGCCACTCCCCCTCCCCACCGCGACTGCCCCGCAAGCTTGCTACGTTTCGCTGCAGTTCCCCGCTCCGCGCCGCGCTGCTCCTGCAACTTGTTTTATGATAATATACGAGCTTTCTCCGCTGAAATATAAATGTTGTGTGTATGAGCTGTCTTTCTCTGACTGTGTGAGTGTAAGTCAGGCCGTAGCTGTGTGTGTGTGTGTCTCTCTCTCTCTCTCTGTGTGTATCTGTGTGCGTGTGCGCCTCCTGGAATGACAAGGCATCCTTTGAGCAGGCATCACATGGCAGCGCTATCTATTTATCTGCGCATTTGTACATATTTATTTTAATGTTGAGCAGCCGCAGCTGAAGTTGCTGCTACAATTGCGGCACAGGCAGCAGCCATCCATCCCCACCTAGAAGAAGTAAATCTACAATAAAAATGGCTGCTGTTGTATCCATAAGATACATGCCGCTGATTTTGGCAGCGCTTATCTTGCTGCGTAGCTGCGCCTAGCGCGCTCCTTGATATGTTTAGCCAGCTCCAAGCCCCTGCCCCCTGTCAGCCTGTGTGTGTGTGTGAGTCTCAAGATGTGCGTGTGGGTGTGTGCGTGTGTGTGTGCGCTGTGAATCGTAAAATGAAGATTTTTCGTGTGGATTGTTGAGGCGCATCCTTGTCGCTGTCATTGTTGTTGCTGCTGCTGCTGCTGACTCCTTGGCTAATGCCAAAAGCTGCTGCTGCTGCTGCTGCTGTCGTTGTTGTGTTGTTGATGCTGCTGCTGCTGCTGCTGCTACTGCTGCTGCTGTCGTTTCCCCAACGGAAGTAATTTATGACTTTTCGTTTTGCAAATGTTTAAATCTAAACATAAATTTCCACGCTCTTCGCTCTTGTATCTCTATCTCATGTGTGTCCTCTCCCTGCCTCTCTCTCCCTCTCTCTCTCTCTCTCTCTCTCTCTCTCTTTCTCTCTCTCTCGCGCTCGTGTGAAACATATGAGCAGCGCTTATATTTATTTCATTTTACGCTGCTTTTATTCGCACTGATAAATTGTGCAATATATGATAGCCATAAAAAGGCAGCTGAAATTGGCTTAAAGCCGCCACAAAACTTAAACAATTTTCGACTGCCGCCCACACAAGCATATGTGGATATATGTATATGTATTTGGGGTTACACACTTAATCAAATTATCAGATATGTCAACTTTATCCGCGTCAAAACAAACACGCAACTAAGCCGAGCACAAAGGCAGCGGGAAATAGACAAATTAATGTTATTAAAGGCAAATATTGAAAACCTATGAAGCCCACGCACAGACAGAGACAGGCAGAGCTAAACAGAGAGAGAGAGGGGGGGACAGGCAGGGGCAGACACAGAATATATGCCTTGATATTAATGAATTTCCAACGATTATCCTTGCGACATCATCAGCGTCATCAACATCAATAAAAACAAAACACAAATTCAATTACTTATGCCAAATAAGTCGAAATGCTTAAATCAACAAAACTACAAGCTAGACACACACACACGCACGCACACATCGATAAGAGTGAGTGGGGTAGGCTATCGGGCTGCCAGATAAGCAGCGGCAGCGGCGCAGGCAACAGGCCTCAGACAAACTGATCAAATATGCTTAATTATAATTTGATTTGATTTATGATGCTACCCGATTCGATGTGACATTTGTAATTATTCTTGTCGCGCCCGAAACTACGCTTGCCACGATCAACAACAGGAACAACCTTTACCTCAACCTCGGCAACATCATCATCAGCAGCAGCAACATCATCATCGTCGTCATCGTCATCGTCATCGGGAGCGTCGTCTTCAGTTGCGGCAACAATTGTTGCTGTGTTGTTGCCTCCAATGATCAACGATGTCGTCGATGACAACGACGAGGAGCAAGCGACAATCCTGAGCTGCATACGAAACTAGCAACACACACACACACACGTGCTCACACACACCCGTATACCCCGTATCTGTGTATCGTTCTCGTCTGTATCGCTAATGTGCTATAATGTTTGACGTACCATATAATAACTTTTTATTAACATAAGGTACGTGTAAGTATCCCAATTTTCCTTTTAAATATTTATGGGGCCTTTAATAAAACTGTTATATTTTGTATATATTGGAATATTATTGCTTGTAATTACCTATTTTAAAGTTGTAGTACTAATTAATCTGTGCCATAATGCTTTAAATAATTATTCAATTTTCCCTACCTGATTTCTAGGATTTTTTCCAGAGATTTTATAATATACATATATACGAAAATACCTTGCCTGTTTAATATACAATAAACGTATTACTGTGTGTACATACTATATATCAGAAATAGGTCGTTTTTTCGCAACCTATTCAACGAATATCGCACAAAAACCAGAAAAGCAAAGTTAAAATTGAGAAACAGTTATATTTAAGCGCATCTTTAACTTCACATATCGCTATTAATCAAATTATGTATTTCAGAGAACTCATATAGTATTTTGGTTAATCTACCATACATTTAAAACATCTACAATTTACAAGATCTGCTTTATTCAGAGCATTAGCAATTCGAGCGAATCGCAGCTGGAAATGGGAACCCATTTTTAATGTGTAATAATTTTCATGGCGTTGCCTAGTCGTTGTCTTCGTCTGCTTATTATTACTCCTTCTGCTGCTGCTTCTTCATCGCATTATTATTATTAGTATGGCAAAGATCACATAGGGATCACATACATACAGACATGCGTGCGAGGCGAGTCGCGTCGCGTCGCGTCGAGTCGAGTCTATGGGGAATAAATCAACACGCTGTGTGGCTTCGTCAACGATCCATCTTAGTTGAGGCCCGCAGCTACGGTCTGCGGATCTTGTGGCATGGCGTGGCCTGCTGCCGTCGATCATAGGCAGCCTGTTGATCGGAAATTCTCGCCTACGATCGAGTGACAACACAAACAAGGCAAACATGAACAAAATAAATATTGTATATAAGCATAAAGTTATCTGTGTATACGCTAGATAGGCTAGTCTGTGTGGCTTTTGATCAATGGATCGAAGACAACGCCCCAGCGAGAGAACGGTTGCCACGATCGATACTCTGTGCAAGAGGTAGCTTAGCTTGCCTAGATATATATATATATACTGATATTGATTAAGCTAAGAGTTGATAAGAAACATACTCCATGCAGATGAGTATGCCCAAGATTGAAGATTTTAATATGATATATGATTAGTTGAAGATCAGTAAACAGTTGCTCAAGATTGAAGGCTTTAGAGCGATAGGGGATTATAAAATATAAAAGTGTATTCCAGTGTCGTGGTGATCTCCCTCTCATTTTTCCCTCTCTCTCTCTTTGGCGATTATCGCGGCTCGATCACAAGTTCGATCAGTTAAGGCCAGCGCACTTTTGCGCCGGATAATAAGCCGAATAGGCGTATGACAATATGCCATGTAATTAAGTGGATGCAGAGCAACGAGAGCAACTATGGTGAAGAGGGGTGGGGATTACTGAGAAATGCTGCGTGGGCAGGGAGAAAGACAGAGAAAGAGAGACGGGGTCTCAATCTCTCGGAATGTGCATGTAATTGTAGTTGACAAATTGCAGTCAAAATAAGATAGATTGCGCAAAAGCAATCCCAGCGCGGCAGAAAGAGAAGCAGAGGCAGGAGCGGGAGAGGCAGGGGAGCGGGAGGCTGTACAACCTGCTATTGTCTGTCTCAATCTAACTGTCTATCGCCGTCTCCGTCTCCGTCTGCGTCGGCTGTTTGTGGTCTTTTAATTAGCATGTCATGTGTGTCAGTCGGGCACTTGAGTGTTGCCCCAGCCTCGGCGCATTGACGTGCCACGCCCCCGTGTGCCGCAGCCGGGCAGGACAGGGCAGGGCAGGGCGCGAAAATGCATTTCGTTTCATGACTTGCACTAAATTCAATTTTTTATTTTTATTTTTTAAATATTCTCCTGTTATTTGTATTTGTATTTGTATTTGCTGCCACTCAAGCGCGCCGCTCCTGCAATGATCGGCGATTTTTTATTTATGCCTCGCCAGTTTACGCGGAATTGAGCTAATATCGATGACTCGTCCATTGAGTGGCCATCTCGTCCTCTCTCTCTCATCTTCTCTCTCTCACTCACTCGCTGTCCGCTGGCCTTCTCTCTTTATTAGCCGAGTGCATTGAGAAACGCCACTTGACTTTGGGTTTTGCGTTTGCGTTTTTAATAAGCGGTTGTCGTCTGAGCCTTCAGTTTCCTGGCCACTTTTCAATTAGCCCGGTTTTGCTTAGGGTTCAACTTGGCCCTGCAGCCTTTCTTCCTCTCTCTCTCTCTCGCTCTGAATCGAGAAAGAGGGCGGAGTGAGGAGAGCAACGGCTTTCGGGTTCTGCACTTTAATTAATCGTCGTGTCTAACAGAATATGACAAGCGCCATAAATTAAATGCCAGGCTCGGCTCTGGCATCGCTGCTGGCCCGGCTCAGATGCCGGGCGTGCTCCCTGCACATACCTGACAGGCGTGTGCGTGTGCCTGTGCGCCTGTGTGTGTGTGTGTGTGTGTGCCACAAAATTTGCGTGTGCGGACAGCTAAACTGCTACTGTGGCTGCTGCCACGGCTGCTCTTGCCGCATATAAATGAGAGATGTTTAACTAGGCGACACCGACTGCGGCTCCGAAAACCAACACGCCCGATAGAGCGATGGGCGATGCATGCAACGTGGCAGCATACCACGTGGGCAGCAGATAGTTGTCTCAAGGCAACAGCACGAGAGATGTGCAAATAAATAGAGAATGCAATGCAGAGCGGGAGAATCGAATGCTAGGAACGGTTTTTCAGTTCAATAGAGTTGCGGAAAAAATAAAAAATTAAATAAAAAAATATATACAAGTATATATCATGCTTCTATAACGTCAGAACGGGTTTCCGCTTCAATAAAGTTAGGGAAAATCAAAAAAATTAAATAAAATAAAAAAAATATACCTCATTCTTCCATAAAGTCCAGACACATTTGGTAAATTCAAGTACCTGGGATTATTTAAATTACATTGTTCTCTGTCGTTAACTGTAGCAAACCTTTGACCGGGGGCGTCGTAACTTTTGCCTCAATCCTGCCACTTAAAATGTAATTATTGCTATTGGCAATAGGCAAAGCAGTTGCCCTGGTTCCTGCTCCTCTTTTATGGGATTATGTAATATAGCAATAAATTCCTTTACTGCCCGTATATAAATTAAAAACAAAAAGGGTTTTTTTTTGCAATATAAGGAAGTCTACGGGGAAAGGGGGAGGGTCTCCCACACAAGCCGCAAACCACGCACATAACTCAAGGAGTTTGTGACATTTTTATGGCAAGTATATTTTATACGTAGATTTTTGCTTTTCGTTTTCCTTTGCTGCTGCTGCTGCTTTTGGCCATTTCGCGTTCTGCTTCAATTAAAACAAAAAGGCAGACATTAATCCTTTTTACACAATATCCTGTGTGCTGCATGTGTGGGCGTGTGGACGCCAAGCAGCAACCGCAGCTGATGCTGTAACCGGAACTGGAGCCGTAGCTGGAGCTGGAGTCGTGGCTGTAGCTGTAGCTGTAACTGTGGCTGCAGCCTTGTCGGCCATTTTCTTTTGCCAGCTGCCATTTTTATACTCGCTCTTTTTTGCGTTGCTCTCTTTGGCTCTCGTTGGTTTTATTGTTATTGTTGTTGTTGCTGCTGTTGCTGTTGCCTGGCATTAAAAATGTTTTATGTTGTGTGCGATTTGCGCAAGCCACTTTGCACATGCTTCAATGAAAAGAGAAGAGACTAGAAATACTATTTGCCGTCGGCTTGTTTTGTTATATAAATAAATATATAAATACCCAGCAAGCCGGCTGAGTGGGTATGCCGCAGTAATTTATTTAATGCAATGAATAAATTCAGTAGGTAGTTCTATAAGGTTCTGCAGTCTCCTGTAACAAATAATGAATTCATTTTTTTTGACTGTTTCTATATTTTATTCCATTCTCGGTCTGTTAGCAAGGTTTTTGGATTGTTTATTTATTGCTGCTTATTGTTTAATTTATATTTAACAATAATTTAATGTCATTGCCTTTAGATGTATCATATAACTTGATTTGTACTATTTAATTTTGTATATTTAAAATGTTTTGTTGGTTTTGGGGTTCGATTGGCGTTCGTAAATTTTTAAATAAATGCACAAATAAATAAATGATAAATACAAAAATGAGTTTATATAATTATTCAACTAAAGCGGTATTTTATATGAATATATTTATAAAACATTTATATTTATATATTATTAGTATTTTATATAGATTATAAATTTATATATTTATAAATAAACAAATACATATAACACGCCTGCACTACCTACTGGGTATATTTTCGTTAATGTTCTCAGATAACGCTGCTCTCTTGGGACTCTGCTATAAATAAGTTTAAGTGTCTGTCTATGGTGCCATACATACAAACATGGCCAGGATATGAGCTCGTTTGTTTACGTAGAAAGGCTTAATTTGTACGGAGCGAGCGCATACCACGAGTGCTCTGCGCGTGTGTGTGTGTTGGGTGTGTGTGTGTGTAACTTTTGTCTTGGCTTTAACTGTTTTTATGGCGCATTGCGACTTTTTATGGCCTTGTCTTGTTCTGCGCTTTGCCTATTCTAATGTGTAAAACCAGGGTCTACTCCCCCAAGCCACGCCCCCTGCTCGAGCCAAAGGCAAAGGCAAAAAAAAAAGAAGGATAATAATAAAACTGGTCTTATCGCTGATGCCGTCGCTGTGCTGTGCGTTATAATAAAACAAATGGCAGGCCATTTAATTGCTGCCCATAAATGGGGCGCCCCTTTATCCTTTTGAAGGATGAATGCCATAGTAGGGATGCCATAGGGAGCGAGAGGAGCGTGAATATGCGTGAGGCTCGCTCTTGTGTTTTTCGGGCATGGAACTCACTTTTTATTATTATTAGTATTTAAATTTATTTGTTGCTTTATAGCGTGACAGAGAGCAGAGAGGAATGCGATAAATCTGTGCAGCGTTTGCTTGGGGTTTGCTTTTAATGGCGCGCCATAAAAGGTAAGCTCCCAAAATGTTATTATATAATTTGTCGGGCATGGTCAACGGGGGGAGGGGGCGAGTCGTTATACATGCGCTGCACATAATCAAAGCAAGTTAAAAGCACATTTAACTGTTTGCGATATGGCATAATTAAGTGGGCGCTTATCGGGTTAACCGCACCCAAAAAATCCTCGCATATGCACTGGCCATTCCCGGCGAGGATGAGCAGCAGGCAGGCAGGCAGGCAGGCAGGGGGAGGGACACAGTCGGACTACCCGTGGCTACTGTTGTGCCAACTGCAAGACAATTAATGCACAATTGCACAATTGTTATCCTTGTGGAGCAATTAAATTGACAACAAGCTAAACTTAGCCAAGTTGCTTTCGTAACATTTGGCACATTTGTTTTTATGACTCAATTACGCAACTAATTCGTGGGGAGTCGCGTTGCCACCCCTGGCAGTGCCTCATTAATTGCGTCTGTTGCAACCACAGCGGCAGCAGCAACTTCAACAAGAGCTGCGGCAGCAGCAGCAACCACAGCTACATTTGTTATGATTTCTGATTTCAATTTTCATTTCATTTGCCTGATGATTAATTCAGTAGCCACACCTACTTTGCCACAGCCTCAAGACTCCCCTACTGCCAGTCCATGATAAATGAAGCTGGCGCTCAAGTGGCAGAGCGAGAGAGCAGCGGAGAGAGACAGAGAGAGCGGGACAGAGGCAGACACGCATGCCCGGCTTGATGCTTATCCGTGGCATTCCTGCCGCCCAAAGTGTCATTGTTGTCGATCATTTTTATGTGCCTGCTCCGAGCTCCATTTGATTGACATGCCCCGATCATCTTGCCCCTCCCCCGCCCCCTTCGGGCGGCCTGTTCATTTTATGGCCAAACAACTTTTGTGTCGCCTTTTATGATCACGCTCTCTCAGTGATTTTTACGAGTCTGCAGACTCCAAATATGATTAACATAAAATGCACATTAATCATTTTATGGCCTGCATAATGAACTGTGCGCTTAGTTGGTGGCCAACTGGCTGGTTGCTGCGATGCCAGTGCGGGCTGCCAGGACCGGACTGCCCCCACTTGGCATAGATTCAGTTTTCGGGGCAGAGTGTCTGGCGCGGGATTTGGCACTGCGCTGCCGGCAACTAATCCTGGCGCACAACTATGCCGTCTGCATTGTTCCACGCACAATGGACACAAAGGACATGTTTGCACTGATTATCAGATTAGGCCATTGTACGTACAAATTGATATTGTCATGTTTCAAGTGCTCCTCGCCGTCGCGCACTGTGCAAAACTCATTGAATGCTGTCGCCAGTGCCGATTAAGAGATTTTTTTCGCACTCCCAAAACACGACGAGCAAACTGGCCAAACTGCCGGCCATGGACAACAATGGATGGCCCAAAGGCAGGCAACTTGGCTAAGGCAGGAAAGGCAGGCAGACAGGCAGGCCAGCGGGCAGAGGGCAGGCAGGCAGGCGGGCTGGCCGGCAGAGATTTGCAGCAATTTTGATGAAACAATCCCACAGACAATGAGTGGTTTGAGTGGTTTTTGCACAGTGTGTTCTAGTTTTTGGCCGACTCGATCATTAGCATAAAGCCACAACGGCGGCAGACACAGGCCAGGCCAGCCCCTTCCCTCTCTCCCGCTCACTGTCTGTGCAGGGCGTTAGCCGTGCAGAAGGATTAGCAAAACATCGACTCGGATTCGTACTCGGATTCGGACTCGAGCTCGAGGAATGTGCATATCATTCTCTCGATCAGCGTCGGCATTCTCTCTCTCTCTCTCTCTCTCTCACTCTCTCTGTATGTGTGTGTTTGAGTGTGTGGGAGAGATCTCCCTGCAGATCTGGTACCTCTGATAGCGCAGACCCCGAAGAGATTGCCGATCAGACAAGTGCTTATCGTCGTGTGCAGAAGGCGTCGGCTCGGGCCGCGCTCACGATCGTATCTCGAGGCTGGCGTTGATTGTTCTGCTTGCACATTAGACTGAAAATCGGTCAAGTGATATCAGATTTCCAGGGAAATCATTGTCGACTGCGGTAAATCGCCGGATTTGTCTATCAATGCAAATGAATGCCGGCATCGGCAGCGTTTCTCTAGCTCTCGGATCAGGACTAGACAGCACGGCGCAGCTGCAGAAAAAAAAAATGCAAAACAATCGCCAAAAACTGATCTTAAGCCACGCTGATAAGCACGGTTTCAATGCCATTTTGGTGTGAAAAAGATATAATCATATTTCTAGATACCGGTGTTATAAGAAGCCAAAGATATGCGAAGTTAACCACGGAGAAATCATAATTTTACACTTATATTTGTTTGCTTAAGCGATAGGAACAAAATTTAAACAATTTTTCTGACTTACTGATTATGGATAGAAGAAAATTAAAATATTACTTTTGCAAATAAATAAAGGATGGCACACATATTTATTCAATTTATGCAGACTTTTATTTATTGCACTTGCTTTATTAATTATTGTTATCACATCTTTTACAAAAAAAGAAATCCATATTAGCAAAAAGGAATACAAAAATCCAATCCAAAAGAAAGAAAAAGATTTGCAAATAACCTGAAGGATTACAAAATATTTAATATATTATTATAATTACATATTATTATTGTAGTATTGCACTTGCTTCCTTAATAACTGATGTCAAATCGTTCTGAAATTAAAATCATAAGTTTTAAAAGAATACAAGCAACGTTTCTATCACATTTCGATAAGGTTTTGCTTTGTCTAATACTAGTTATATCATAGAAAAGTTTTCGGATCTTCAAAACAAGCTAATTCAACTAGTTAAGGCTTATAAAATGCTGATGCCATCGATTTGAAGACCGAACCACGAACATAATGACAATCCAAACAAAGTCGTATGTTTTTTGACACGCCTTGGGTGTTGAAAGTGTAGATATGAGCGAACGTGGTGATCGATCAAATTGTTGCTAATCTAATCTCTTTCAAGCATTACATAATATCAATTTACAAACTTTATAAGCTCAACAGCTCAATATCGCAACAATTCAGATGGCATTGCATTTAAAGCCAAGTTATAGCGCTATCACATATAAAAACCATAGTATATAGGTATACAGGCATAACCAAAGTATACCCTATTTTAGAGCTTATCCCTTTGAAATCCCGGCGCCAGTCGAAGATCTTTGCTTTTTCTTTGTTAACCCTCTGCACGATCGCTGCACGATATCAGCCCAACTGTTCGATACACTTGCCAAATGCCTTTCACAGCCTCCAGGAGTCCTAGCGCCGGGTCATAACTCTTAGCGGATGCTATTTGTATTTCATAAATTCCCTACAAGCGGCAATAAAAATATTGGCCTGCCTTCGGGTGCTGCGAGCACAAAGGAATTGCACCATAAAATCCACATACAGCAACAGGAACAACAAAGCGCCGCTCGGTGAAAACTATAGCCTTTTGTCTCTCTAAGAACTCGAAAGTAGTGCAACACTTTTGGCTTATAGTCAGAGACAAAGCCAGAGACAGTAACCTGCAACCTGCAGCCTGCAACCTGCAACCTGCAACCTGCTACGTGCAACCGGCGGGTAGCGGTAGCGGGGCAGGCCATTGTCTTCGCAGAAGTCGTTAGTGTGACAGGTTGGATTTGTTTTGTGTACGGTGCCTAAGTCTGTCATCATCATCAGCATAAGACTTGTCTGGCGCCAGCATTAGGGACAATATTTTCGACTAAATATTTCGTCACAGGCAACGGCATAGGCAGAGGCAGAAGCAGAGGCAGAGGCAACCCTGTAGGCTGTAGGTCAAGCCCTCAAAAATGTCCGGCAGGCTGAACTACGAGCTCCAGTCGCAGTCGAGTTTAGTTTAGTGCCGGTAGGCTGTAGGTCAAGCCCTCAAAAATGTCCGGCAGGCTGAACTACGAACTCCAGTCGCAGTCGAGTTTAGTTTAGTGCCGGTTCAAGGTCTGCAGACGGCGCTGCGGGCGTTTATTTTGGTAGATTTCTACAGTCGCATGTTGTTGCCCCGATGATTTATGCCGTAACTAGAGTTACAGGTGCAGCAGGGTCAGGTAGGATCGATATCATCGACGCTATCGCTATCAGTATCGCTGCTCATGGATTTCATTCAAGCGAAGCAAATAGTTAAGATCGTCTAAAGTGTGTGGTAACATGAAAACAGAATCAATTTTCCACACAATTTGTTAGATAAATAAAGTCGAAGAGATTCCAATCTGAATTTAGTTAATTAAAAAGGGATGTTTAAGATATAAATACATAGCTATCGCATGGCTAAATCCTGCGTGAAGGAAATAGAGTTGTTTCTAGGTCTTTCAAATAAGTTATACATATAAGATTTTAAAGGTATTGCTTAGGACTTTAAAAGTACTTATCCATATTTGGATTACATGAAATAATTTAGCTCTAAGTAAGGTTCCTATTTTATTATTGAATATAATTCGCATATGTTTTATGAATTTTAACAATTTTGGTTCAATAAACTTGCTCGAAACGCAGCACATGTGCAACGTTGTGCCATGTGTCCTTATGCTGCGCTCCCCTCGCTCTACCTACCCCCTACCGGAGGCGATGATGCTCTGGCATGTGCTACCAAGTTCGAAGTTGCAACATATTGGCGCACTTGAGGTGCACGGCTCCGCTTGCCAGGCACGCGCGTTGCCACACTTGAACTCCAAGCACCAAGTGCTGCTGTAGGTCCTCTCAAGCAGGATGAGAGAGGGAGGGGTAGCGGGAGGAGGAGGAGGAGGAGGAAGAGGGCGCAAAAGTGGGTTGCCTTGCAAAAGTTTTCAGTCGCGCGTTGTTGCGTTTTTTGTGAAGTCGCACGCTCTCTATTGGAATTTGCACAATGAAGACACTTGAGTTTCTTTTTGTTTTTTTTTTATTCTTTTTTGTTCAGCGTCGTCGAGACGTCGAAGAGTATCGAGGGGACGGGGGCTGACTGGGGGTGGTCTGAACTTTTTGGTTCAAGAACAATGGTTCAAGAGCTGCTTGCAAAACAAAAAGCGTTTTAAGTTTTAATTACAGCGGGCACAAAAGCCTGAAGAGAAACCCGGAGAAGCAAGGTCTGAAGCGGGTCGAGCTGACGCCCGAGGGGGATGGCTGGAGTGGCCAATCGGAAATTGTATATACTACATATATGTATACAGTATCTGCTAGACCGAAATTGGCGAACAGACTAAAGACCAAAGAATGAAACTAATGACAGTCCTAAGGTGGCAACAGCTTTCGTACTTGGCACGGCGTTTATCAACTAGTCCAAATCTTCGTTTAGCCACCTCTTTCGAGCACTCTCAATGGGCCAACTTGGGCAACTTGTGGATGCGGGGTAATGGCGTCGGCGGGCGACGGGCTGGCTGACGTGCCATCAGAAACTATCTATCAAATACAGGCAGCCATAGCTTGTCAGCGATTAGATTTCCTCAGCTCTTCAAAAAAAGTGGAGAAGAAAAAAAATTATAAAAAATTGCTCAATTGTGACTGATTAGACTTTGTTTTCAATTTGTTTGTTGACGACGTGTGTGGGATGGGGGGCATGCGTGGTAAGGGGCATGCAGGGAAGGGGCAATAGAGGAGCCAGATAGAGCTACCAATTCGTAAAGTTTTTAATCAAAATTGTACAGGAAATCAAAAATCAGTTTGAAAAATAAAAATCACAGTTTCTTATCATGATGTTTTCTAGCGCTTTACCCCAATTGCTATCCCCCGTCATCGGGTCTATGTATACCCTGTAAGCAGGTGGTTGCAATAAAGGTTATACTAGCGCAAAGAAAAATCTGAAGGCTGGCATGGTTAAAGGGAATAGGGAAGAGGAAATAAGTTAAGTAAAACTAGAGAAATTAATAAAAAAAAAGGAAATTGAGAGAAAAAGCACAAAAATAGTATGAAAATGCTATAAAATTGAGAAAAAATATTAAATTGTAATATTGAAAAATACTGGAAAAATAAAGAGTTAAGAAAAAAACCAAAAAAAAACTGCATAGAATTAAAAGCAACTTCAAAATGATGTGCATACCACAGAAATTATATGAAATAGCAGACAATTGCAACAAACAATTATATATTGATAGTATTAGTACTAAAAATAGAGCAAAATTAAATTATATTATTTAATTATATATATTTAATATATATAATTATTACAATGAAATTGATGAGTTAATAAATAAAGTAAATAAAATGCAGCTATGAAAGTATAAGGTGATGAAATAATATTTTTATAAGTCTAGCAACCCGATTCTGTGACTCTCTTAGCCCCCACAGGGTAGTCGCTAGCCCATCAGCTAGCTTTTAAAATAGTATGTGTTGACTTGTCTGTTGTTGGGGTTTTTCAATCGTTTCTTCCACTGTCTAAACAATGGGCTTGCGAGGCAGCAGCGGTCCCTTGGCCCGTGTAATTTTTGGGAAACGCAACGCGCAGTAGCTATGAAATCAATTACGCGATAAAGATTTGACAGCACAAGCGCAGCAATGTGGCAGACGATAATTAATTTTAACGCTTTATCGCATTGAGGTGCGCCCTGTGCGTCCCGATAGTCGCCTGATAGCTGATAGGCTGGCGATAGGCAGCAGCAGCAGCAGCAGCAACAACGTTGTCCGATTTGATTGAAGTCTGTCTAAAGACGTTGCTTTTTTCCCCTTCCTAATCTCTGACACAATTTAAAAATTATGTATGTGTGTGTGTCTATGAATTTATTAAGTTTTTTCTTTTGGTTTGTATTTCTTTTTGTTATGTTTTTTCATTTCTATTTATTTTTATTATGTTTATGTTTATGCTGCAGTCTCTCGTCTCCTCCCTCCCTCCCTCTCACTCTCTCTCTCTCTATCGGCCTCGCGCACCGCAGATGCTTCCCATGATATGCAAACGAACTCAATTATTTATTTTATCACAAATGATTTTGCTTATCAAATCTAGAAATCGCCTCGTCTTCAGTAAACCAACCACAAGCGGCCATCCCGTACCTTTTCTCAGCTACCAACTCCGTCCGCATCGCCCCTGCCATCTCCGACTCCGTCTCCATCTTCATCTCCATCTCCGATTCCAATTTTCAACTTCAGCCCGAGCGTTGCCTCTCTATCGCACTCGGTGATGCCATCTCATTCCATTGCATGCTCTGGCTTGGCATCTCATCTCTTGTGTGTTTTATGTTGTACCCTCTTGAGTTTTTCTTACAATTGCTTGGGTCCAGAGCGACGTGGCCTCCTCCTCCTTCTACTCCTACTCCTTCTCCTCCCTCTCCTTCTCAACGTCTGTCCTGTTTGTGGCCGCCATTATTCAAGGAGCCGCAGAGAGAACCGAGAGACGGCTCGACTCATTCGCAAGCGGTCGCATCTTTTGGCGCTATCTTAGCCTTGAAATCTCTCACAGTTCATGTCAAATTTCTTGTGTTTTTATATATCATCGCCGTGGCAGCCTTTCCTTGCTTTCCTTGTAAGTATGTAAATGTCGCCAGCAAGTTCTCGTTGCTGCAGCTGCCACTGCCACTGCTGCTGCTGCTGCTGCTGTGACTGATTGTCGTGCGTTTATCTCTTGATGGCGAATAGCTTCTGTGCCCTGTCGCAGATACATCTCTGATGCGGCGGCGTTTTGGTTAATTAAGTTTCAAGCCGGTTCCGCCCGTTGCCCGAGTCAATTTTTAGCACCTATTGACATGCAAAGCGGGGCCACACAGGCTGCCAATTGTCAACTGTGGCAACTGGCAATTGGCAAGAGGCAAGAGGCAATTGTTAACTGCAATTGCAATTGGGCGCATTGAAATCAATCAAGTCAACACGCAATTTAAGTAGGCAACGCCAGGGACGATAATTTCTCTATTTTCCGTAGGTGTGGTCTCGCTTTAGGCCTGGCCTGCTCTCTCTCTCTCTCTCGGGCAATAAATAATAACTCAATACAAATCCCAATTACGGTCGAGTGCCACCCGCCTAGTTGGCAACCCCTCGGCAAATCCTTGCCAGCTACCAGGCAACCTTCCTGATTGTCCTTTTCGTGTGTGTGTGTTCGTTTTATTTGATTCGATCAGCGGGGTTTCGCCTTCGTGGGCCACAGCGATGACGCCGTCTAGCGCCAGGGTTTTATTCCTCCTCCTCTTTTTTTTCCTTTTTTTCGGGTTTATCCTCGTTCTCGCCCGTCACATAAATCGTTTGTTTTGGCCACAATCAGCCCCTGGGCTGGCTTGTGTGCGGGTCTGTGTGTTTCTCTCTTTTATTTAAATTTTCATTTAATTTGTTATTTGTTTACATGAAATATACCGACGTGCAACGACAACGGAGGCGACATATGACAACATTCTCAGCCGGCCACAATTGCCATTGTCTGCCTCTCAACGCCACCAACGGGACACAGAGCAGGGCTGGGGGGGGAGCGGGATGGCAAGGGGATTCTCTGACCATTGACCACACACAAACACCTGGGCCACTGTTTGGCAACTGTGTCTAATTGCGACCCTCAAACAGAGGCAGCTTTATTCCATGGAGAGAGGGAGAAAGAGAGAGACAGAGGGAGAACAAAGCCTGCAATTGGTAATTCCCAGAACTGGCTTGACCACAAGGCTTAGATGAAAGGGCTAAAATGCTGATGTGTTTTGATAACTCGAGGAATCACAAGTAATTCATTGGGAATACAAGCTGTCATAGGTATCCAGATCCATCTAGAACTGGGTAGGGTTTTAAGTGATTTCTTACTGTTAAATTGAAGATTCTTTAGAGAGAGTATATGATTGATATTTTAGTATATTTATGGAAAGTATATACAAATTAGTTCGCTAGATTTATTCGTTTTACTTAGAGTTTCTGAATTAAACTAAACTAAAATCGAAAGAACTAAAATGCAAGTATTATTTATATTCGCAGTCATCTTGAAATGTCTTATACACTTATAAGTATCTGCCCCCAATTTTGATAAATCCTTAACAATCCCCAAAGTTCCGAACTTCCAGACTTTTATTTAAAATCATCAGATTTTCTTGTGGATTGGAATTTTATTAATAATGTCGTTTTCTGAAAGATTTTAAAAGATTTCTACATTCTTCAAATAACAAATTTAGAAATAAAAAATTAATATAAATTTTTAAAATAGGTGTAAGAATCGCGCTACTGAGTTCGTTTAGGGAATATATAGAAAATAACCCACATATTGCAAGACATCTTGTATTATTTCCATTAATTGAGAGATCAGTTATATACCACTTAAGAAAAAGTAATGAAAAGTAGTTAAAACATAATGCAGCTATTAAATAAATGAATAAATAAATAAACAAACAAATTGAATTCATAAACAAACACTCAACTTTGTCAAAGATTTCCAATTTGATCTACAGTTTCGTGCAGATAATTTATGCAAATGACATAGTGCGAGTATTAATGAGTTCGGCAGAAACATTTAATGCATTTGCGGCACTTAAGCAATCTAGCTCGAATCGAGCTGCAAATAAACAACTAGAAGAACGTTTGAAATGAGATCTGAGCAGAGAATAACGAGAACATGCAATGAATACACTGAAAAACGAAGTGAAACAGGGAATTGGTAGTCGAACAGGCCTTAAAATGCGGCAAATCTGAACAGCATCTCGTACAAATTAAGTGGACAACAATAAATCACGACTGGCTGACGACGGAATTCAAATGAAAAATCAATATGCTGAAAAATCTATTGGCCCAGAGACACGAGCATGCCCAATACGGGGAGGGGGGACAAGGAGAGACTCAAACGAGGAAAGACAATCTAGTTGTTGTTGTTGGTGTTTGGGAACGAGCTGCGTGTTTAACAACAAACAATTAAGATGGCGACCAATTGATAAGCTAGCAGCCAAATCATCAGGCACAACAACAGCAGCAACAGCAACAACAATCAGAGAAGTTGTGGCCAATGGGTTTGTGGTTGATGAAAGAAATGGCTATAATGAAATAATTATGGTTTCGACCTTAGGGCTGACCATTTATATGACTGACTCGACTCGGTTACAGCGTCTGAAAGACCTAAAACGCATGTTAATCAAACATTGATTGCAACAGCAACAGCAACAGCTACAACAGCAACAGCAACAGCAACAGCAATGCCTGGCACGTTATCGCAGCAATATATCGAGTTGGTTTTTGCCAGGACGCGTGTGTGTGTGTGTTTGCTGCAGGATCCTCAACAATGTGTGCCATGCTTTGCTTATCGTCGCATTGGCATCTGCCCCGAGTTGCCCGCTGCCAGTTGATGGCTTTGATTGCTGCTTTTGGCCATGCGTGATATTTATTTGTTATTTGACACAAAACGCCGAGTCGACTCCGAGCTGGTCCAGTGCCTCGGTGCCACCTTGTGGCATGTGTCGTGTTGTGTCGTATCGTGTCGAAGACAATTGAGTGACCAACATGAAAAATGAAACGCAGCCAAACGCAGACATGGCTGGCGAACATTTTTAATTTGGCTGCCATTGTGTGGCAAGCAAAAAAGAGAGTCACAGCCGCAGCCGCAGCCGGAGCCAAACCAAATTGTAAACATTTTTTGCGCGCCTGCATCAAGATAAAGACGAAGCGAGCGCAGGACTGCGGAGCGGACTATTTGGCCAGCGAGAAATTAGACACGTGATGGGCTCGGCCCGGGGGATAGATAGATAGATGGCCGAGTAGCCACAAAAAAAAGAAATAAAAGAACCCTGCCTGATAATCGCACGGACTGACTGCAAGCCAGCGTTTTTTGTCTCCTGCTTCCAGCTAAAGACTTCCGAGATTAGCAGCAGGCGCAGACTCAATCAGCTCATCTACTCATCATTTGAATAGGCGCGAACAGTGATTCGAATGTTCCGATAACGCCACAGCCGGCACAGAAAGCAAAAGGCAAAAAAAAAGGAAAAAAGGAAACAGCAACTGAATGAAAAAAAAAAAACGAATGGGCAACCGCAAACCGCATTCGAATCTGTATCCGAATCGGAATTCGAGTCCGAGTGCGAGTGCGAAACAGGAAGCCGTTAAAACGGCAGGCTGCTGCTGCCAAATTATGACTAGGCATAGGGGACGACACCAGCGAGACCAGCGAGACCAGAGAGGAACCGCGACAGACAGACAGAACGATGCGACGACAGCTCTGTGGGCACTACGGTGGCATCCAATTAAATTCAATTTTCGAACAAGCTCGGGCGATGCTACTGCGATAAATTAAGCAAACATTTACGTCGCTTTTCGGGTGCCCGGAGCAGGCAGGAGATTCTCAGTGTGACGACTTTGATATACTTCTAATTTAGGGAAAACTATCAATCAAATAAAAAGTGAAATACTTGAAGTATTCCCTAAGCTCTTGAATATATAAAGCAATTGCATATGTATAGCTATTTTCAATGAGATATTTTAGAATATTAAGCATTTCAAAGAGTTTAAATATAATGAGGGTTACTCTTGTTTTCATATTGAACGGTATTCTATTTATAGCTACTTTAATCGGATAATACAGAATATTAAGAATAATAATAGTTCATGTTTCATAAATGCATAGTACTACTTATGCTAGTTATATGCACTAGTAACTTCGCATTTCACACTCTCGAAACTCCACCTGCAATTTCAGCATACCCCTTGCAGCTGTTTGCAGGTGCAGGGTATACAAATCAACACACAAACAGCAGACACAAGCGCAGCAAACACTGCAAGGCGAGAAGCAAACACACAACAAGCTGATTATCACAATTTGATAAGGCATTAGATACTCAAACACACACACACACAGATGCAGATACACACCTAGTGGTGTATCTAGAGAACCTCTAACCATGCTCCGTTGCGGTTCACTTGCCCCGTTAGAAACGTGCAACAAAACGGGGAATCTCTAACGCGCGCGCGCGTTCTACAAGTTTATTTGTGCGTAACAAATATTTATTGGAAAGGTAACACTTGCGTTGGGAAGGGAGGTGGGCTGCCGGGGATAAGGGTTCAACTGTTGCCCAATTGACCAATTAAGCGAGCCAGAGCAGCTCGATGATGTGTGTCGCCACATGTCGAGTCTCTTCATCGATTTTCAACGCTGCAATTACGTGTGGCTTGTTAACAATTGTTACCATTGGGGGTAACAAAAAAGGTCGCAGTTATTTAATACGACTGGTACAGTGAACACGCCGAAGATGGCATAATTACTTTATCAAATTGTCGAGAAATGCAAATCAATTAATTAAAATACCATATAATTCAAATAAATGCAAATAATTTTCAAATTAAAAAAAAGTAAATCGAATTTACGATTGTTTCATTGTTTTGCCAGTTAATCTTCCACAAACTTCACAAATAGAATGTGTTGCATTCCATTTTATATAAATTTTAAACTTATTTCAAATCAAACAGCTATAATTTGTATCCGTTAAAGGAAACCTAATCCTAAACCTAAACCTAACATGCAAAAGTGTAGAAATACTGAATTTAAAGTTTTTATAAACTTACAAAATTGCTAAGAGAATTATTTAAAAACTTAATATTATTTATAATATATTTTATTAGTTGTTATAGCTTAAATTGTAAGCCGTGAGGTATAGTCATATTATCGATCTGTCTGCCATCTGCACTATATTCTAGAAATCCATAGTTCTTCCCGTGCCAGTGCGCACTGTATTAGTTACTAACAATTCTATGCATAATTGTCAAATTGCGCTTTCTACTGTCTCTGTCCCTCTATCTCTCTTTATCATTCTCTAGCTGACTCTTTCTCAGTCAGTTTTCCCTGGAATTTATCTATTTGTAGGCGCCAGCGAGGATGACTTGCACTACGTTTGCCATTTTGCTCTAACAACTTCGTAATTTTTTGTTTACACGCTTAAATTGTAGCGTAATTGCTTAGGGAAGTGGCAATTGCTTTCAGTGTGTGTGTGTGTCTCTCTCGGTCCCCTTGGTACTCCCCCCTGCCAGCCTGCCTTTGTCAATTGTCAAGCGTGCTGCGAAAGCGCACACATGTCGTGGCAGCGACTTTTGAACTTGGTCAACAGACAAAAGGTCAGCATAACGAGGCTGTCAAAGGCAGCAGAGACAGCAGAGACAGCAGAGGCAGAGGCAACTTGGGTAACAGATAAAACAGATGCTAACGGCGCGATAAGGCGCGGGGCGAGTGCGTCGTAATTCGTGTAATTATATTCTCAATTACTTGACAAAGCAACTGGCCACAAATCCAGATAGAGCGGCAGATACAGCTGCAGCTACAGATTCAGATGCAGATGCAGATACAGAAGCAGAGGCAGAGGCAGAGGCAGAGAGATTGAGCTGAAGAAATATGAAAAATCAAAAGCAGGCCAACAAATTTAGTCATGAATGGAGTAGATAAACTTCTAAGCGTTGCTCAGTCGAGCAAACAAACAAACAGAACTCGCACAGCAAGGGGAAGGAGCAGACCGAGGGGGATGGGGGAGGGGAGAAGCTGAAACTGGTAGACTACACATACATATACATATGCAAATGGCAGTCATCCTGCGGCCCAGGTCCAGGCAACTTAAGTGGTTTCTGCTCGACTCGGCGATGTGATGCCCACAACGATATGATATGATTATGTTAAACGTTCGTTTTGTTTGCCCTCTCGCTTGCACGGCAGAGATTCGGATTCAAAGGCAATGGTTGAGCAGGCGCAGGGGCCGGGACAACACGCTGCCTGCTGTCATTGGTCATTGGCGTAACGCGCGGGGCAGCTGCTGCTGTCGTCGTCGTCATGCTCTCTTAACTGATTTCGCAGTCTATGGGACGAAAAGGAGCAGCAGGCGCGCGCTCTGTGGCTTGCTGGCTCGACGGCTGCATTCAGTTCAGTTTCAAGTTGACGATTTCATAATTCAATTTACAAGATAAGCGGCACAAACCGAACCGAACCAGCCAGCCAACCAACCAAACAGCCCAGCAGCAACGCAACCGAACCAACCAACCAGGACAACCAACAAGCGCTTTGGGGCGTGTTGGGCCAAGACGACGACAAACCAAATAAAACCGCAAAGATATATATAAACAAAAACCTTTTAATTAATTATGCATCAGCGATTGAGTTTAAATCAAATGGGCTACGCTCAAATCTCGGCCAGAGATACGTTATATGCTCGATTCGCATATTGTTTGTTGCGCATACGCAGCGTGGTACAGGCAATTAAATATACATTTATTAAATTATGAAACAATTGAGCTGGCGATAAATCACTGTCAAACGATTCGACACTTGTTTTAAATTCTCACCATTTTCAATGGCAATAAAGACATAACTAATGCTTACTTAATATCGAGTTAAGTTGCATCAATTTGAAAAAGTTAAATTTGTTAGAATCCTGCACTTTGCTTGCTTATTACCCAACTCCAAGTTGTGCTAATAAATACTTCACATAAATGCCTCAACTTTATTTCGCAGCTTATCAAAGTGATTTTGAAAGAATTTCCACATAACAGAGACGACAACGAAAACCAAATACGCCAAAAGGATCTTTAATTCTCTGCATAATTTCAAATCAGACAAGCGTTAAAAACATTTCATTATAACGCTACACAATCGGAATATTTAATGATTTAATCGGCCAGCAGAATCAGCCACAGCACACAGAGAACAGCAACAGCAACAACAAACAGGTAACACCTAAGCAGAAGCTGCAGTTGGGATCGGAGTCGGAGCTGGGGCCGGGGCTGGGGCTGGGACTGAGCGTGGCAGACAACGTAGCTCGATTAACTGCTTCAAATTCACAGATTTTAAATTTAAAACGTAGTCACACAGAGCGCAGAGCAGTATAAAACATGTAAGACAAAAAGAGAACCCTTTTCCCCCTCTCTCTCTCTCTCACCCCTCGGCTCGACTGCAGTCTGAGATATAATGGCGCGAGTTTCATGTTTACAAAAAGATTATGCAGCGCCCAGCACAAACGTGTCCCAGCTCGAGCTGAAGCTGCAGATGGAGCTGCAGTTGAAGCCGCAGCCAACTCCAACTGGAACTGTAGCTGGAGTTCTAATTAAACAATTCGTAGAATTTCGCGTTAATTGCGAGAAAACGACGCGAACGTGCAGCGCGAATTCGGCCACGGATGACACTGCGCAAGAGCAGGCGAAAGGGCAAGAGGGGAGTGATGGGAAGGAAGAGAAAGGAGTGGGAGAGCTGCAGCCAAAGGTGACACGTAGAGGGAGAGTTCTGCACTTTGATTAGCTGCCATTAGCCAAGCTAGTAACATATTATAGAGATGAGTCTATTATTAAAAAAAAAATAAACATTTCTCTCGACTCACGTGACATGCCACAAGCAGCAGGCAGGCTGAGCTGCAGGAGGACGCAGGGGGGCGCAGAAGGGCGCCGAAGGTGCTGTTGGCATAGTGAGAACTGAGGATCGCAAACAGAGAAAACTCAATTCAAATTATCGCCATACAAGATCGACAGATGTTCAACAGAAAACACAGAGCAGCCAGAAGAAGAAGAAGAAGAAGAAGGCAGGGAATGAAGAAGAGCAACAACAACAATGAGAACTGAGGTCAATGAGGTGCACCGACCGTTGTCCAGATCGATCGTTGGAGCTGGAGTCGAAGCTAAAGTTGGTGCTGGTGTTGGTATTGCAGGCAGCAGAGGCCGAAGAAGCCAATGAGCCAAAGAGGTCGCACGTTTTGGCTGAACAAATAACGCCCCATTTGTTGCCAAAATACTAAACTAAAGCCCTTAATCTAAACCACTTTGGGCAATGAACGAGCTCGGAACGATGCGCAGCAGATCGCGCTCGCCGATCGACATTCGACAACGCCACGCATATTTCGCATAGTCCAGGCACACCTTCACGAGCAAGAGGTACCCCGAAACAGCACAGGAAAAAAAAAAAATAAAAAGGGATAACCAAAGCAAACTCATATGAGAATATCAAGGGAATATCGGGTGTGCCTTGGCGTGTGTGTGTGTGTGTGCGTGTGTGTGTACCCTAAGCCCGCACGAAGCCCGCGTCAATGTCGACGCAACGCTACCGTCGATCATCATGCTCGTCATCGTGGCCCATCGTCATTCAAGTGAGGCACAATCCGAGAGCCGAGAGACCCAAGGCAGACGAAGAGACAAAAAGACTTGCGGGCTGCTTATCGGCGGCGATTAATCAGCATCAGAGTTGCTGATAACGCCGGGCAACCCTGTCGAGCTTGTATCGCAGTGTCGAACGCATTTGTTCGCCGAGGCAGCGGCAGCGACGGCGGCAGAGGCAGAGGTCGTGGCAGCAGCAGCAGCAGGAGCAGCAGTGGCAGGCAACACTCATGTTTAAATTATGATGGCTTCTAAGTTGCGCCCCGACTCCGCTGCGTCATGTTGACAACCCTGCACGCACATGCATATGTGTGTGAGTGTGTGTGTGTGTGTGCATCAGTATCTCATTTGTATCTCACAGTAGTCGCATGTGGGCCAACCAAACGTGTTGGAAGTCATGTTTCCTGACCCATTGTCAACAATATGTTGCCGCCAAATGCGCAAGATCTTCGAGCTACACGACGACAGAAGCTTTTGCTGAAAGCTTTTCGACGCTTTCGTTTGTTGCTACACACAGAGAAATGCTGCATTGATAATTGTTTTATATTTTTGAAGATTGTGGGAAATTATATGGTAGAAAAAAATAACTAACTTGCGTAAAATTATAGAACAGGCAGAAGAAGATGTGCTAGCACAATTAAGTCTGTTCGAACACAGATATCTCAGTTCTTATGAACGTTAAAGACACCAAATTTAAAGAGAAGTTTGCCATATACCATACCTAAAGCCTGCACAGTTCAAACAGTGCATGGTAGAGTTGATTTAACTTTCTTTGTCTGTTTGAATGCGTTCATCTCAGCTATTATAAAAGCTGGGTATACCAAAATGTAACTGCACTTTTATATATACCATACGCACGCCAAGCTAATGTCAAAAAGTTTTTAAGATGCTTATTGCCCCTATAAATCGATAGTTTACTATTTTGATTCTATTTTTAAACGATTGTTTACAGATTTAACGTTCTGCCTGGGCTATAGCTATACTATAGCTAGCTAGCCTCTTTGCCTAGCAACTTTTCCATCCGAAATGTACTAGGTATATTTATAAACAAAATGCTCTATATTATGCTATAGTTCTGTAGAAGATGCCGCAACTTTGTTGCGCTCTCGAAACGAAAAGCTGCCCCAGCGGAAAAATAAATAAACACACGCTCTATGAGGCTTATCTGCTGTAAGTGAAACCGCAAGTCAAACATACAAATGTGTATATAAATATATATATATATATGTATGTATATATATGTAGCATGTTTGTATATAAATATGCATATAGTAGAAGCTGTTGTTGGTTGCAGGCGATAAGCTTGCCCAGTCGGTTTCAGTATATTTAACGCGCTTTCAAGCGTCGGTTGTGGATCGAACAGGCAGTGGAATATATATATATACAATCATATATCATGTATGGATCAGCTTTGCTGTTGCTGCTGTCGGCCGCAGCGGCAACACCCGTCTACGATGAGTATAGTCAGCTGAATTTGAGCGCCAGTTGCCCAACTGTGGCATGCAGTCTGTACAACTTGGAGCAACCGCTGCGCTTGACGCCGAGCAACGCCGAGCTCGCTCAGCTGCAGCAGCTGCTGCTCGCGGACTCTCGCATCCGTGTGATGCCCGTGGAGCTGTTGCGACGCACGCCCAATCTGCGCGTGTTGCTGATGCAGAACAGCAGCGTGTACCTGATGCAAAAGGAGGATTTCCAGGGGGTGGCCCAACTGCAACAGTTGCAGTTGCAACGCACACATCTTGGCCGTCTGCGGGAGCAGCAATTCACTGCACTGCAGCAACTGCAGGTGCTGCAATTGAATCACAATATGATACAATTTGTGCATGCCACCGCCTTTGCGGGTCTCGTGCGGCTGCAGTTGCTCGCACTGCGCGGCAATGGAATTGTGGAGCTGCCAGCCGACACCTTTGCTACGCTTGGGAATCTCACGCATCTCGACTTGGGACGCAACGAAATCGCACAGCTCGATGCCAAATTATTTGCCGGCAATCTTAAGCTACAAACGTTGCTACTGAACGATAACAAGTTGCTGCAATTCGCGGCTGAAACGTTGCTGCCACTAACCCGGCTGCAACTGCTCGATATGAATCGCGCGGGCAGGCTGCAGGAGCTGCAGCTGTATGGGGCAGAGCGTGTGCAGCTGGAGCAGTGCGGTTTGCGGCGATTAATCATCACGCACGGCGTTATCAGCCTCAGAGCGGCAAACAATGAGTTGACAGAGCTGAGTGTGGGCGATAAGCAATCCCCCATCGAGCTAGACCTGCATGGCAATCAGCTGACGGGCAACGCAAGCATTGGCCTGCTGCAGGGTATGTGGAATCTGCAGCATTTGGATTTGTCGCAGAACAACATTGAGTCTCTGTCCGGCCCGAACCTGAGCCTGCTGCTGCCCAGCCTCGTGCAGTTGATTCTGGCCCACAATCAGTTGCGCAGCCTCTCCGCGCCCGAACTGCCGCTGCTGCCATCGAGCCTCATCGAGCTGGATATCTCGTACAATCACATGATCAACCTGAGATCGGAGCACTTTGCGGCGTTGCCCAATTTGCAGCGTCTTCATATGGCTGGCATGCGACTGGCCGAGCTGGATTACAGGGTATTCCACACGCAGCACATGCTGCTGCACGAGCTGGGCATCTGCGACCAGGATGCAGCCTTGATGCGTAAGCTGTCCATCTATTTCAAGGATCGTGCCGTTCAGTTGCCCCTGCCCTGCCCGCACAGTGGCGCGAAAGCAGTGCCACACACACATTCGGAGCAGGAGGAGCAGCAGCAGGCTGGGCCCAAGGCACAAGCTCAGCTCACTGGCCTGGCCGGTGTCTGTGGCATTCATGCGAATTGGACACTACGGGATTATTTGACAATCGCCATACTGTTCGTGGTCATGTGCATACTCCTGATGCAGTTCTACAATATACTCGACGAGGAGGGCTGCCTGCGACGCATGCGACAGTGGTGCTCGGGCCAGCGACGTCGTGCAGGCACAGTGGGCAATGGCCATCGCAATCGACGCCTCCACGAGGAAGACTCCGAAGTATGATCTCTCTCTCTCTCATTTTACATGTCGCTTGCACTTTTTTTTATTTTACTTATTTGTTTTTTCCTAACTTGTTTTTTTTTTGGTTCTTTTATTATTTTTCATACATTTTCTTCCATTCCCTGCAGAGCTCAAGTGACTAACTGTGTGTACACTCAAAGAAATCTCATTGGCTGAGGTAAAAATAAATTAGTTAAACGAGATTGAAGTTAACTTATAATTGAAAAGCAAGTATAGTTAAGAAAACTAAAAAAAACTCATAAATAAATAAAATATGTCTGTATGAACGCCTAGATCTCGAAGGGCTTAAGAGCTAGAGCCACCAAATTTTGTGAGTGCACTCTTAAATATTGCAGTGTCTTGAAACTTATTTTGAATTTGGCCATGCCACGATAAAACAATAATATATGAGTTTTAAGGAAACTTTTAAGAGCAAATCATTTTTTCAAGCATAATAACTTGTTTAAGTGATCTACTCCCGAACATATAGTATCTTATGCACATTTTACTGCCTCCTGGCAATACTGTCATTGCTACGCTCGATCCTGCACGAGCTAAACGACAATTGCTGACAATTTAGCGCTAGTTTGGCTTGTTGTTGTGCAGTCTTCTGCTCTTTGTTGCTGTTGTTGTTGTGCATTGGCAGCGTTGTTTGCATATGAAATGCTGTCCAGACACTGGCACTGGCTATGGCAGTCGAAGCGAGGCAAAGATGCATTTACAAGATTCGTACAAAATACGAATTTAAGTCCAAAATAATTGCACGGCATGCCGAGGATCGCAGGAGCGCAGGGTGCAAGTCGTGTGTGCAACATGTGACTGCCTGGCCTGGCTGCCTGGCTGCCCGACTGGCTGCCTGGCAGAAACAACTCGAACAACAACTTTTCCGCCTCTGTGCGCTGTCTGCACTTGCCTCATGTTGCTGCTGTTGTTGCGATTGTTGCTGTTGCTTTGCTGTTGCTGCTGGCACCCGTCGTGCCTCTTGGCCCGGCTTCGTTTTTGGTCAGATTTGCCTACGACATGTTTTGGGTGGAAATTGTGCTCCATGTTTAGGTTACGGGATGGCTTAGAGCACCTTGAAGCAGCTCGCAGACGCCCTCTTCCAACTCCCCGCTCCCCTACGTTGCCCCTCCGGCAGCCTTGCACACTCGCACTCGCAAGATTTTGATATGCCATCGCAATTTCTGAGAAATTGTATTTTGATTTATTTATAATGTTGCAGCGACATGCACACAACAACTTTGTGGGTGGGGCAGGAGGAGAAGGAACTGGGCGGGGGCACTGGCATGGCAGCGTTGCGGCCTTGCCTTTGCGTAGTTGTTGTTACGTTTTCGACTGTTGCTGCTGCTGCTGCTGCTGTGCATATTCAATTTGAATTTATTGTTTTGTTTCGATTAAATTAGAAATATGCAAATCTGGTGCACTGCATTAATTATGCACACACGCCCCAAACACCCACCCACACACACGCACACGCAAATTTACACGCGCTATGCGTATGCGGGCGTTTAAAACCGCGCGCGCGTTTTTAGCCGCGCGCAATTAAATCATTTCACACCACAGCGCGTCGTTGCTTTTGATTTCTTCTTTTTTTTGTATTTTAGTTCCCTTGTGGGCGTTCAAAAACGCGATCACGCGCGGCATTTCATGAAAAATATTTGGTCGATTTGTAAGCGCAGAATCGAAGCTGAAATCGAAAGGCTGCGGCGCATTGTGCCACAAGCAACATGGGCAACAGCAACGGCAACAGCAACGGCAACGGCAACTGCAACAACGACAACAATTTAGCAATCGTTCACGCGCGCGCGCGCGTCCAGAAGCGTCCGGCCACAGCGTCCAGTGCGGCGACACAGCGAAGGGGGAGTACACACCCCCTTTGAACAACGCCCGCAACCGTTGGCTCACCCCTTTTTTGGCCTTTCTGCCGGCAATGGGCGTGGCGCGCGGAGGCTGTGCAAAGTGTAAATTTATGATCATGCGATTTTTATCGAAATGCGAATGTGAAAAAGAGTACAACAATTTTTGCACTTTATATAAAAAGCGAAAGAGCAAAAGGCGGCAGCGGCAGCAACCACTGCAACACACACACACACACACTCACACACACAGACACGCAGAGCAACCACAATCGTGGCCAGATTCAGAGACGGCAATCCTTGCCGCGCGAACGCATTATTAATCCTCGCACGCCGTCTGTCATGTATTTTGTATTTAGTCAATTTTTACTTGCGTTTTATTTCTTATTGAATGGTTTTTCTTTTTTTTATTGCATTTTTCATTTTTCCTTATTTTTTTTTTATGTAGCGCGCACTTTGCCGCCTGCCGCCTGCCGCGCGTTTCATAAATCATTTCGCATTTTTTTGTGTTTTTTGTTTTGGCTGCGTTTATCAAATTTTCGCACACTTGGCTCTTGCATGGCGAGCTGGGTTTTGTGGGGGCAACGGAAAATCACATGATTTTCCAAGCGTTTTACGAGTCACGCCTACCGCAAAGGCGCAGGCGAAGGCGAAGGCACCGTAGCAGGCCAAGTGCAATGGGAGCGCTGCGGGCGACGCTGCTCAACCTTTGGCACAGGCACGACAATGACACGGCAACGCGACCTTATGGCAGTCTCTGTCAGTCAGTCAGTCACTCCATGCCACCCTCCCCCCCCTCTGCAAGGCAGTTAGTCATTTAGACGCCACACACACACACACGTGGCCCAACGAGCTCCATTAATGCGATTATTCAGTGTGCACTTTTTGGCAGCAGCTCATGGCATTATTTCCGAATCAGTGAATGGCATACGGCAGGGGAGTGGGTGCTGCAGTGGATGTAGAGAGGCGGTGTACGGTGGGAGGGGGTGCGGGGGATCAAAAGACATTTTAATGGCGGGCAAGACAATGCGTGGCCGCCAAGCAGGCGCTGCCAGGCAGCTCCCGCCACCCGCAAAAGTATCAATATAATCCTTCTCTAGCTCTGCTGCTGCTGCGGCTCCTGCTCGCTCCTCTGCTGTTCCTTCTGCCACTCTCCTTCTCCTCCCACCCCTCCCCCTGCTAATACTCCTGCATTTCCTGTCACTTTTTCATTTTTCGCACCATGCTTAGGCGCAAATTTGCTGCGTTAATCCTGGCCAGCGCCAAACTGCGCCGCGTCTCATTAGCACCCTCTGCCCCGCACACCCACAGCTTCCCCTTCTCCCCCCTCCTGCCACCTTAAGCCTTGCCAAGTGCTGCGTGTGTTGCACATTAATCGCATTATTTACAGCAAACAGGATCAGCGGCATGACTTCTCGCCCGTGCTCGCGGCTCAGCGCACTCAAAAGTCAAGGTTTCCAACACTCCCACGGGGATATCGCTGACATATGTAAAGTGTAAGCTTGTCCAAGGCCGACGGAGCAGGGATTCGTAGCAGTGCCGGTACCGGTGCCGTTGCTGGGGGTGCAAAGCATCGACGCGTCGTTCAAAGCGTCGGCGCGTGCCGGCGTGCGGTTCGTGTAATGAATATCCGCTTAGCTGCTGCTGCCGCTGCTGCCTCCGGATGCTGCAAGCGCACGGGGTTGCAAGTGCCTCGACAGCGACACTGTCAGTCGCCGCCGTTTGGTGGTGTTTAGCTTGCCACTGCCCCTGCCACTGCCCCTGCCACAGCCCCTTCTGGGTGTGTCCGATGCGTCAGGCGTGTGCTCTGGGAAAATCAGCGCAGTGACTGCCACAATATGTTGCACATCGCTCTTTTTTTGGGAACTTGCCACATGATTGACTTACCGCCCGAAAAGGTCAATCTGTAAAACACTTTAGTAGTGTGAGAAAATAAGCCGCGAGGGCGCCGGGTGCGGGAAGAAGAAACCTCAAAACGAACCTGATACGCGTTTGGGAATCCTTAACCCATTAGCCATTTGGTTTGCGCAATCGATAACGAATTTCAGGTAGGGAAGAGCCTTTATAATAGTAACAGAAAGATATGTGCTCGCTGCTCGAATGGGAAATACTCTGCAAGGAGTAATATTTTATATATTTATGTATTTTTTTAAATGTTATATGATGATATTATAAACAGAATACATGTAAATAAACAAATGAATAAACAGAACTTTATTATTAATAATGTACAGAACTTTTGAGCTTTATTTTAATGACTTTTTATTTCTTTGCAATAATTTTAGATAATAAACAACTTCAAGAACATGAGGAAATACTTGTAATTAATTTTTGGAGAAGTATTACATTTTTTCAAGTGTCTAAATTATCAGAGAAATATAATACAGAAATAGGTGGTTTTACAACAGAATAGGTCGTTTTTTTTTAAATATTGTTTAAAAACAGCTCAAATTTAGTTTGGTTCAAATAATGTTTAAATAGCTCGCTGTTTACAGGGTATCCTACTGCTTATAGCAACCATTGAAAACACACATTTTCCAATTTTCTCATTTGTTCACTGTTGAGAACTTTTCACGCGTTTTCCACAGAAACGCAATCAAATTTCCCCCAGCCCTGAGAGCACATTGAAAATGCCCAAGTAAGGTAATTAACGCAATCGTTAAACATGCAATGCGACAAACAGAGATGGCAGCAGCTGAGAGAGAGAGAGAGAGAGGGAGGCAAGGGCAGGGAGGTAAAGGAAAGCAGAGATATATCGGTAATTAGTTTTCATCTCAGTTAATGCGCTGCGATAGCTTGGCAGTCTCTTAAGCGAGTCGCGTTTAAAGCCTTTTTCGTTGATTTTTAATTTTTATTTGATTTCTTTTTATTTTCGGTTGTTTTTTTTTACTTTCCGAAAGTGGTGGCGCGGTCATTAAGTGCACGGCCAGGACATGACTATTTTTATGGACCTGCTGCCGAGGGAGTGCTCCAATAATAAAACCTTTATTGTCGCCAGCTAATGAACACGCTGAACGCAGGCGACAGAGACAAAGGGAGAGAGAGGGGGAGACAGAGAAAGCGAGAGGGGCGGGGGAGGGAGGGCAACACTAAGGAAGATAGCGCGTTGCAACCCTGTGGCGTCTGTCGGCGCAGATTAACATATTAAACGAAATCGATAGCGATAACGATAAGGACTACGCTCCGCTGCCAGTTAAAGGATATTGCGGGACAGAGAGAGAGGAAGAGAAAGAGAGCGACGCACGTGATGCGCTAATTTTTGCCTTGGCACTTGCCCGCACCGAGCTGAGCTGAGATGCGGCTGGAAATTGGCCCCTGCTCGAGGGGGAGTGGCAATGGCGACGGCGTGTGGTCCGCCGGATATGTCAGAAGTGTCGTCGTTGTGGCACGTGACTCGCTTTACGCAACTATGAAAAAAAACAAAGAAACAAAGGCAACGCGGGCGGTCCTTGTCAAGGGGAAGCGATGATACACTTGCCTTGCACTGCTCGTCTACCCTTCCCCCTACCCTGCTCCATTACCCTGCCACAGGCTCAGAACCAGACTGAGTCTCTGCCTCAAACGCAGTGAGTGCCACTGTAACCCGAGACAAAGCGCTGCCACCAAATGGGCAACGCAAACAATGAGCTTTAATTTGTTTTCATCAGCCAGGGTTACGCAATCATTAGACCAGGGTATCGCATGTCAGCGAGAAGAGCGTGCCAACCGGCAAAAGTTGCTGCGGATCGAGGTAGGTTCAACAAGGAGCAGGCCACACAATCAAGTTGTTAAGTTCATCTCATCGAGGCAGCAACTGAGAGAAGATTAACATACTCAATTCATTAGAATCTGTATCAGTTATTGCCCCCAAATTCACTGGGATCTTGCGGGAAAATCATTTGCAAATTCGACTTTGATAAAATTAAGACAACATTATCAATAGACAAAGCTTTAGGTATAACAAAAGTAAATTAATTCTTTATGTATGCCATAAACTATTTTAAAGGCATATGCAAACCATAAATATTAAATATATATATATATATATATAACTTTAGAAAACTTACTTATTCTATGACTTAAGCTATTTTTGAATATTTTCTGCTGCGATTTAGATAACGGAAAACTATGCGAAAATTATTAGTTGTAAAATATTTGTGTAATTCTTTTTTTTGAAGCTGTGCTAAGGTGATTAACGATTAATGGCAGCTGCAGGGGGCGTTGTTTAGCGGGCAGCCAATCCCCTGGCGAATGCAAAATAGGCGCAAAACTCACAGCAACAACAGCAGCAGCAACAACAACAACAGGCCAAAGTAGCAACGTTGGCCTGGTCCGGCCACTCTCTTATAATGGGCAACAAGTTGTTGTTGCTGCAAAAGGATTGCATCTGATTGGATCTCACTGCAGGCCCAGGCCCAGGCACTTGCAACAGCAACAACAGCAACAGCAACAGCAACATGCTGGGCCCGAATTGATGCAGATGCAACGTGATGCTTGTTGGTAATAAAATTGGTGCTTAAACGAATCCACTCACAGCCATTTAGCAATATCAGACATGGCTGTAAAATTAACAGAGCAACACACAACGACCCGGCAAACGATGGAGCCGGGCACGGGCAGCCGCAGCAGCAGCAGCAGCGGCAGCAACAGCAGCAGCAGGCGCAGCACAACGAGGGTACGGCCTCAAGAGTTGAATGTGTCTGTCTGTCCGTCTGCAGTAAATATAACCTGCACGTTGCAGGCTCTGCTGCCTGTTGTTGTTGCTGCCATGTGCAATTATTTCTGTATTGTTGTTGTTGTTGCTGCTGTTGCTGTTGCAGTCGCGTTAATGATGCAGGAGGAGCCGGGCAAAGCGACCGGGCGCGAGCTTGTAAAATGGCAAAGAGAGAGAGAGAGAGCGCGCGAGAGCGAGAGGGAGACTGGTTTCAGGCCAGGCTGAGGCGACTTGGCGATCGGGCCAGCCATTGCGTCTGCAGCATCAGGCACTTAGCAACACCCACTTTAAAGATCACGACAACAACGCCAGCAACAACAACTACAACAGGAGCAACAACCGCGTCACGGTCGGTGCAATATGCAAGCCCGCTGCTCCTCGAGAAGATTTCGGCTTAACTGCTCACAAATTTATGACAAAAGCTCATGAGCTTTTTTTGATGGAAGCCAGCTTGGAGTTCTTATTGAGTTTTTCAAAATTCTGACAGGCCCACGCAGTGGGGCAAAGGGCGAGAGGCTGAGCGGCTGAGAGGCTGAGAGACTGGCTGCAACTTGGGGCACTGCACGATCGCATTAATTTATTAATTTAATGGCAAAAACGTTATGCGGTCAGAGAGGTAGAGGGTGCCCGAGGAGTTGGTGCAGTGGGAGCATGTAGCGAATCGTTGCCAGCACCGGCAACAGCTTCTCCCCAGCCGCCCCTCGGGCTGCAGCGCAAACATACGGGGCGTTTCTAACAATTTTATGCCAGATGAGCGCCTAAATGATCGCGATCAGTTACCTGCCAGCCCCATCCATCCAGCCGGAGCAGGGCTGTAGCTGTTGCCGGTGCCGTTGCTGTTGCCGGTGCTGTTGCCGGTGCTGTTGTTGCAGTTTTTTGGGGCCAGGACAAGTTAAGCAGACGTGCGTCCACTTAAACCGCAGACAATCTTCATTATGGCCACTGCGGGGCAAGCTCAGGCTGCAGCTGTGGCTGCGATGCGAGATACAACAGACGCCAAAGACGTTGCTGTTGTTGTTGCCGTAGTTGCTGTTATTGCTGGTGCTGCCAGGTGAGGTGTTTATTAAGGTGTAATGCAATTTTTCATATTTCTTTTATTCTTGAACATAGCGCGTGGGCGGAGCAAGTGGAAAATTGCAATAATATGTTTGTGTATCTTTTCCTTGCCCAACAAAATGGATGCACAATGCAGGCCACGAAAGGAGCCGGCAACAACAACAGCAAGAACAGTGAGCGGCAAAAACTGTGGCAACATGTTTGAGGTTTTCGCTTTTCCGACATAAATAATGGTCATAAATTGAGCATGGCCGGAGCTAAAAATTCAGTATTTATAGCCGAATGATAAAAATAAGATTTATTAACATTTTGCTGCCCCGCGCGCACACACACATACATAGTGTGAGAAAGAGAAAGAGAGAGATAGAACTGAAGAGAGAAGGGCACACATACTGCCTGCATTCACACGCAGCGCTTGGCAATTTTCACACGGCGTGCAAAAAGAAAAAAATTCAACGAGAAAAGCAACGGGTCCGGCAAATGGCACTGGCAACACGGTTACGCGGCACCCGGCTGCGGCTCCGACACCGACACCGGAGCCAATGCCGCACAAGAGCATCCGTTTTCGTTTCACCCGATGCGGCTGATCCTGCATGGCGCGTGGGCGCATCCTTCGTACTTGGCGGTTTTATTTCTCAACGGAATTAGCGCTTGCCCCACTGGGCCAGGTGACCAAGCAACTAATTAGATTTCTTCTCGGTTTTTTTTTAGTTTCCTTTACTCCTGCTCCACGCCCAATCGCAATTAGTGCGACGCGTTGCCAGCGGCATACAAGATTTCAATAAGGAAATCACAAAATCAAGCAGCAGAAGCAACCACAACAACAACAGTAACTGGAAAAGAAGCATGCCACATAGTAAGTACAACAATAACGGCGACTGGGACGGCAACGGCGACGCACACGCAGCCTGATTTTAATCAAATTCACAGCATTGTTTGCCTGTCAAGCAAAAACGAGCGATTATCACAGGCGCAGGACGCGGACGAGGACGAGGACGAGGACGTGAAAGAGGCCCGCCGCATATTGCGCCGGAGTTCTTCGAGTTGTTCTTGTTGTTGTTGTGGCAAATTCCAAGCGCATTTCATACGCCACCACAGGCAATACATGAACAACAACAGCAACAACAACAAGCCATAAGCCTGCTCCATATTGTGGCATAGCCATCGCGCGTGACCACAGCTGCCCCCAAGCGTTGAGTACCCACCCACTTATCGCAACATTGCTTTATGGCGTACATTCGCCGCTGACCGAAATAACTAGATGCGCTCCTTCATCACGTTAGCACAAATGTGCACAATTTACAAAACTCATGAATATCATTAAAAATCTGTTGGTACAGACTCGCTTGCATGCGATAAGTATGCAGATAGCAACTGCAAATTACAATTTTTTAAATTTAACGACCTTCCAAAAATATTGCCGCCATGAGTATCAATTTCGAACTGTCTGGCAGCCTTGTAGCGCTACCATATACTTGTAAGTCTACAAGCGGTCACACTTTTGTCGTGTAACCAAATATTTTTTGTGTACACTTTTTGGTATTATTTCTGGCGGCAAATGGTATTTTATCGCTTTAGAGATTAGGTCACACAGTATACAAATCTAGTTTAATAATAAAAAGGTAAATAAATAGTTTATTAAATTCAATTCAAATAGAATGTAATAATTCACGTTAAAATATAAAATTCTCTGAATAATATAAAACAACCAACATGCGACTGTGATTATTGTGCTACTAACTAACGCACATTGATAGTAAATTTTCTCCTTTGGAACTTCGCTTTGCCGTTTAATTTGTGCGTCATCATTGTCATCTACGTTATTGTTAATACCACACAGACAACATATGTACAATATTGTGTGTTGACTGACTAAATTATTTGCCGGTGCACTGTACATTATCTTTCGTATTTCGTTTGTGTGATTAGAAAGTCGGCAATGCTGCTATACGTACATACATGTACATATGTATGCAGATGTGTGTATTGGTGCGGGACGCGCGGTGGGTCGCAACGGCAGCGAAAATTTCTCAGTGTTCGCAACAGCGTAAAGCAGCAGGCAAACGCGCGCTAAAAAAAATCATAATGTAATCATTACTCACGCAGACAACTGCACAAAGCAAGCAAAAAAAAAAAATTAAAACAAAGCGTAGAAAAAAAGGAAAACACAGCGCCCGACACCCCCTGGCAAAGAGATAGGCATCCATCTCGCTCACACTTCCACTCTTTCTCTATCGGCCCTGCCTGACGATTGTTTTCGTTGAGTGACGAAATGACGTCGACGCAGACGCAGACGCCGCAGTCGGCACGCGTAGTGTATTTCAAAGGTCACGGGCGGACGTGCGGGCGGGTAGGCGGAGTCTGTTGCTTTGTTTTTATTTTTATTTTGAAGCAGAAAGAGAAACACCCCAAAATATGAGAAAGTGCATTTAAACACACATACATATATTCTCATGTTTTATTAGTTCTTTTATTTTCACATAAAAACAAACTGATTTTGATTTTCCCTGTGTGTCATTAGGAGGCGCCAGGATGGATTTCGCCAGCGTATTACACAAAAGCGAGCCACATCTTCGCACCATTATTCATCTGGATATGGATTATTTCTATGCCCAGGTGGAGGAGATACGAGATCCCACACTACGAAACCGCCCGCTGGCCGTGCAGCAAAAGAATTTCGTTGTCACCTGCAACTATGTAGCAAGAGCACGTGGTGTCACCAAGCTAATGCTCATCACGGATGCACTACAACTCTGCGAAGATTTGGTGCTGGTCAAAGGCGAGGATCTGGCACCGTATCGCCTGATGTCACAGAAAATATTCGATCTACTGCTGAACTACACGCCCGATGTGGAAAAGCTTGGCTTCGATGAGAACTACATGGATGTGACGGCGCTGATTGATTTGCGGCAAGCCCACGTTGCAGAGGCACAGCAAAAGCCAGCGATTGGCCACATATATCCAGCAGATGGCACGCAACTGACCGCCTGCAGCTGTGGCTGCGCCCAGCGATTGGCCATAGGTACACGCATCGCTCAGGAGATTCGCGACGAGCTGCGTCTGCGTCTGGGCATCACCTGTTGTGCAGGAATAGCTTATAACAAGTTGTTGGCCAAGCTAGTGGGCAGTCGTAACAAACCAAATCAGCAAACTGTTCTGGTCTCTACCTATGCTGATCAGTTTATGCGGGAATTAGATGGTGTGCATTGTGTGACGGGAATTGGACAAAAGACACAGTCTCTGCTGATTGAAGCCGGCATCGTTAGTGTGGAGAAATTGCAAAACTGTGACATGGAATTTATGCGCAAGAAATTTGGTTTTGAGACGGCCACTAAGTTAAGGGATTTGGCATTGGGTCGTGATGCGAGTAGAATACGACCTACCGGTAAACCGAAATCAATAAGCGTCGAGGATTCCTGCAAGCCCATTTCCGTTCACACAGATGTGACTGAAAAATTTCGTTTGCTGCTCAAACGACTGATGGAGCAGGTAAGTTCGGTATCATACGCACCTCAGTACAAATGTTTCATTACCTATTCCATTCATTACCCACAGGTGGCAGAGGATGGTCGCATACCGATTGCTATAAAGGTTGTGCTGCGCAAGTTTGATTCACAAAAGAAAAGCAGCCATAGGGAAACCAAGCAGGTCAATATATTGCCCTCGCTCTTCAAGGCCTCTGAATGCGCTGGCGAAACCGGTGTCTGTAAAGTGCAACTGGCCGATGGAGCCCTGGATAAGTTGCTCAAGATAATTATGCGTATATTTGAGCGTATTGTCGATCTAAACAAACCATTTAATATCACCTTAATCGGACTTGCCTTTTCGAAGTTTCAAGAGCGAAAAGTTGGTTCATCCTCAATTGCAAATTTTCTCATCAAGAAAGCCGATCTGGAGGTGCAGTCCATTACGTCACTTACTAACACAAGCCTCACAGCCACAAGTCCGACGGATGGAAGTCCGACGCTAACGAACAACATCGACGAAGCCACCTTTCGGTCTTCGCCAACCACATTCAAGCCAAGTGATCAGTTCTACAGACGTCGTGCCACCACGGCGTCGCCGGTGCCAATGCTCTTGGATAATGGCTCTGAATCGGCAGCTACAAATTCGGATTTTAGTGATTTTTCCGAAACAGAAGTGGAGCCCTCGCCGAAAAAAAGTCGCATTGGACGCATGGTGGTCTCGAAGCGCAGTCGGCTAGCCGCAGATGTGACGGACACACCGACAGATGTGGCTTCGCCAAGTAAACTGCGTGTTTGTGATCTGCGACTTAATTCACGGGACAGCGAAAAGGATTTCCCAATGAGTCCCATTGCCGCCTGCACACCGTCTACGTCGGGCACTACTCCTGCTCCTCGCTTTCGCACCATTCAGCCGCCAAATACCCTGCTTAGTCGCATCGATGGAAGTCTTCGTTTCATGCCTGCACGTACTGCCAGTCGCATTAGTTCCAATGCCAGTTCAACAGCCTCGTCACCTCTTCCTTCGCCCATGGATGATACGGTTAGTGCACCAACAACTCCAACTATTGCACCAGCTCTACAGGTCGCATCACCGGCGCCTAGTGTCATCACAGATGCTGCCACAGCAGCAACAGGTGATTCAATCTCACATATCCCTTGTCCAGCTGGCGTAGATGCTCAAGTCTTTAAGGAGCTGCCCGTAGAGCTGCAGAATGAATTAATTGCATCGTGGCGCAACTCTCTGGTAGTGGCAGCTGCCAATGCAGTGGAGCAGGCATCGACTAGCGGTGGATCTGCAAGTAATGCAACTAACGCAGCCAGCGGCACGGCAAGGGCACAGAAGAACACACTTTATCGTTATTTTCTGAGAAACAAGTGATCACTTTGGTCGTTCAATGTGGTTCCTTTAGGATTAAGTTGAAAATTCACTACGATATTATAAATATATATTTTTATAGGTTTGTGGTATTAGTTTGTATCTAAATTGATAAAAATGAGATCTTGAAATTGTTTTTCACATTTCAATACATTTATTAATTCATATACACTTCTTTTAATACTCGAAATATGTGGTTACATACAGAATTGTTTACGTGTGCCCTACTTAAGCTTATAAGGACCATACAAATTATCCGAATCGGAATTTTGTATGTCTACTTCTCACACTATACAAATACATATATATGTATGATTAATGAAGAAGAAAGAAACCCATTCCAATTTTTAATAACACGTTGATGGGATACATCGTCATATTGACTTGATACAAGTTAACTCAGATTACGGTATTTGCTCGCAAATTAAACCCTATTCAAAATTTGTCTGTTTCTTGAATTCATGTTTCATTTTTTGATATGAATGAAAATATATATAATTCGAAAATAAATAATATAACAATTATAATTTACTATCCAAAACTAACATATTCTCTACTTGTTGAGCGATTACCGGATTGAAAAGGATTTATTTCAAGTTTACCTCAAATGGCAGCAACGAAATGTAAATCTGTACAAAAACAGTATAAAAATTGTTTAGGGCAACCTATTATCATGTTTTGTTTAACTACATATATATATTATATATGAACTAAGTAATAAAACTAAACTAAAATTTAAAGTCTTTGAAGCAGGAAATCTTTCTTTTCTCAGAAGTGGTTTGGCAAATGGAAATAACAGCAATTCGACAGCTACGACACAGTTTTTTAATGGCTCAGCCAGCCGCATTTTATGAAGAATTTGCGCAAAGAGATTTCCATGGGACTTCCCAGAGATGGAGCACCACTTAGACAAACAGTTTTCAAGGATAGATACGTTGTGGGTGTGATATTATGCTTTTTGCATACATCCAACTCATTGTTGCTAAGCAAATTGCTGCCGAGCGGCTGTGGCAGACGCTTAAGTTCATCTAACTGAGTGCGTAGAATATAGCTCATGCTCATTGGCGATTGCAGCTCGTTGGGATTATTGCTGCCTCCGGCGGCGACGGATTCGTTTTGTTGGTGCAACTGTGACTTGACGCCGCTGCTTAGCAGCAGCTGCTGCTGATGTTGTTGGTTGCCCTTCGCTGCTGCTGTCGGCAGCTGAGGCTGGTTCGACTGGGCTGCCGTCATCGTAGCCCCGGAAGTCGCTGCCGTCGCTGTTATTGCCGCCGAGTCCATCGTCATTGTTTCCCCCAGTTTTCCCATTCCCGTCGTTCCCATTGTCATCATCGTCGTCGGCTGCATCGTTGTCGTAGCTGCCGACGATGTCCGATAGCTATCCAAGTAATTTCTGCTGGGCAATAATGCGACGGAGGAGGTCGGGTCGCCGATGTGGTGCATGCTTCTTGGTGCGATTGAACTTGAACTTGCCTCGGCGCCGCTTAATGGCTCGCTGTGAATATTCATAATCTTAGAATCGTGCTTTATCTTTAAAAATCAATTTGCTGCACTTACGCCTTTCTGGGATTCGGCTGAGGGGAGTGCAAGGAAGAGCTTAGCAGCCGATGACTTCCACTGTAAGGCTGTATGTTGTCCTGTGGTTAAACATTGTCTTATACAACCATTCAAACGCTGCGAGTTGGGCGCGTTGATAATACAAAGGAGCTGAATATCGTGAAAGTAGAGAGAGACAGTTGGAACAAGTTTCATTGCGTGAAGTTCTTCTGGATTCTGGATTAGACATAGCTAAAGCTAGAGCTGGAAAACACTTTCCTAACTTGTCGAGCCCATTTACATATTTTTTAAATTGTTTTCCAGCTCAGCCCAAACACGATATTCAACTCGCCATGCATTCACAATTCTTTGGTTTCAAGAGAGAAATAATACTTACAGTTTTGCCATGTCCATAGGGTCCAGTTGAACGATGTGTGGCCATTGCAGCGTGCTGCTCGAAATGACGGCAGTCATCGATTTTAGTTATACCATTATAGCGATACCTATAGAGCTCCGATTGTCTTATGCGCAGCTCCTTTTCGCGCTCCAGAGAGCCGAGTAGGCGTTCGTACTCATTGCAGGAATAGAATTGAGCAAAGACACGAAAACGATCCCGGAATTCCTTTTGCTCTTTACTCAATCCAGGATGGAGTGCATAGTTGCGATTGCGAAAGAAATTCGATACCAGTTGATAGTCGCGCACCATACGCTTTCGGCGGGCACGTTCACGCAGCCGGCGCGTATAGATATCCACATGAGCCAACTTCAACATCACATCGACTTCCACATCTTCCGAGCTGAATGTTATATTAGAGATCAATTGTTCGGCGGTTGGATCGTATTCCCGTTCAAAGCTATCACGATTGGGCATATATCCCAGCTGAGCAGCCTCCTCATTTGTTATTTCTAGAGGTGGCAGGCGGGCCAGGGCATTGGCACCCAACGGGCCCGTATCATCTTCCGTATGATCGATAAGGAGAGGTCTTTGCGAGTGGGCCGGAGTCCAAGTTGCCTTGCCAATGGTTCCATTTACGAATTTATTTACATACTCTTCTTTGGCATCCTCTGCGGACTTAGTTTCGATATGTTTGCTTATGTCTTCCCAGTTGCCAAAACCATACTGTTCAATGGCGTCCAACAGGCGAATCTCCTCACGAGCTGTCCAAGCACCTTTCCCACGAAAGACACTCAATATTGTTGTTCCCGTATCCATAAACTGATATGGGTGATTGTTTTGATGGGCGCCAATCTCTGCGCCAGTAGCAAAACACTAAAATTGCACATACACAAACAAACATTTATTATCGCCATTATTACTGCGTACACAGAAAACAGCTGTTCGAAAAAAAACATTGTGAAATCGACCGGCTATATGTACAGTTTTAGATGCGTCAGCACTTATACCACCTCTGCTTGCCTTTAGTCGATGTGTGTGCGCCAATAATGTATGGGTGTGGTGACTTATACTCACACAGTTACATTTATGAGCATGTATGTATGTATCTATTCACATATACTTACTTGCAGGCACAGATCAAAATTTTCGCATTCAGCACAATGTACACGTATGCCTTGGATATCATCTTGACAATTTGTGCAATTATACTTTGTGAATAAATCCGCAATTGTGGTCATTTTAACTTTAAATGGCCTATGTTCTTGAGAAAATGAATATGCGAAAAACTCTCTATGCGACAGCAGCCATCTTGGCCCAAGAACAGTGCTGCCAGATCAACAAAATATTACAAGCACCCTCGCTGGCTGTGTGACCAGCGCGTACAAACGCTTAACCTTACCGCGTTAATTCAAAAAAACACCTTTTGTTATTTTTGGATACAATATTAAATATTTATTGAATTTGAAAAGTTTAATTCGAGAGTTTTGCCTTTTTTGTAGTTAATTTTTGTTTACGCTAATATCACAAAAATAATATATAAAACTAAAATATATGAGAAAATGTTGCATAATATCAATCCGAAACCAGGGAAAAAACATAAATAAATACATATTTATACAAAACACACGTATGTAGATATAAATAGCGATTAATGAGTGCTTAGCTTAAATAAAGTGACAAAAATTAACCCTTTTTTTGTAATAAAGCCGCTGAATAAAAATAAAACGGTGGTTATGGTGATAAAAACTTATAAAAACTAGTAAAAATTAAAAATGATGATGTAATAATAATGTAAATATGTTTAATGGTATACATATGTAACATATACCAGCACTTAAATCTAAAAGGAATAAAATTAATGGCGCTGGGATTTTGACGTTTCATGGAGTTACAATGACGCTTTCTAAGGTTATATTAAAATTGATTATTCTTGATTAGTTTGTTATACGTTGAATATGTTAATAATATTGCTGTGTCTAGCCGAGCAGCAGCCGCTTTGGTATGTTGGGGTTTCTCAGGATGAGGACTAGTTTGTGTTGCATGACTTTTGTTGTTACTGTTGCTAGTTTGCTTAGACAAAAAACAAAAATCAAAATATCAAGAATTATTTGTCAAAAAATTATAAGTTTTACACAGTAAAAACAACATAAAAATCTTTTACATAATTCTTATGACAAGTTGTTACTGCAAATTACGTTTTTAAAACGCGCACTTAACATACAACTCAGCATATCAATTCGAATACCTAAAATCATCTAAATAAGTCTATTTGAGCGCCAAATTCGTGTTTCACTATCGCGCCTATCCGTGAGAGCATTCGGCTTACAAATGTTTTTGCGTATGTAGTATGTAGTATTAATGTGAATTCGGATTTGTATTATCGTTTATATAAATTTGAAATTCAATTTTATGTGTAAATTTCTGGCAGTTGATCGCACAACTTTTCTCACAGTTTGGATTTCTGAATTCGACTTGAATTACGAATGCGTTTGTGGCATTAAGGAACTAAGAGATACTATCTACACGTACAGGCGCGACGACAAGCGTTGTCATAAGCGACAGGCAGCAGCCCAGAATATTCTTCTTGGGCCGCATCCTTGTCACCGAAACGAGACTCATAAGTAATTATTGATTATAATAGCATCCCAGGAGGGATAAACATAAGGAAATGCAAAAAATGCGTTAGTGTTTCCTAAAACATAATAACTATTAACTAATTTGGTATGTAGTAAAGTCTTTGTGTTGTTCTCCACAATTTGATTATGATAAAAATTCCGTTGCGCACAATATCTGGCAATAGCAAAGCTAACTAACAACAGCAATAACAAACAACCAGCTAACTCACATGGGATAATCGGGATTCGAATGGGGTCACTCATTGAGACAGCGGCGGCTACTTCTCCTCTATTCCTCAGTAGATCTTCTCGTACTCCTGCATGTTCGTTTCGTTCGTGTTGTGATATTGGTATTGTTATTGGCAAGGAAGCATCTAAACGTTGGCTAAGCATGGCTACGACTGGCCCAAAAGCCAGGCAGGGATTTTTGGTTGGGCTGGGATCGAGATTGGGATTGATTCTAGTCACAAGTATATGCAGCTCTTTGCACAAATTGTGCTCTGAAACTTTGTCGTGCTGGCTGCGGCTGCAGATGATAGTGCTGCTGCCGTATCGTTCAACTCTAGGTGTCGTTGGTGCGGAATTATTAGGTGGTTGTGGGCTAAGTTGCTTCTTGATAAAATACTTGTGGGTTTTGTTCATCTTTAGTTACGGTTGAATCTGCTTCTTGGGTTTTTTTAACTCAGCATCTTCGTCACGCTTCACCTCGGTGTACCGCTCGCCCTTGAGCGAAACTATTTTGTTATCCCGATAGCGAACAAGCTTACGCGGCTCCATTTTGGGCACCACCGGTTTGTACTCGCGTTGAGTAGCGTTCTTGTCAACATAAGAGTACCTAAGTAAATCATAAGATCATAAATAACAAAAAACATTTAAAATGAAAACAAAGTTTACCTAGCTATTATGCGATTCTTGAGCTCATTATCATCCACCACCACATTCTTCTTGATAACCAAAGTATGAGACTTGTCGGTTAGACTCTGGTTAGTTTCTTGGCGATGTAAAAGGATTTGGGTAGCTGAATCGATGTCTCCTTTAGAAATTGCAATGCAATGCTTTATCTGAAAGTATACAAAATATACTTGATATATGTATATGGATTGACATTTGATGAAAAATTGTATAATTATTTCTATAGATACAGATTTTGGTTAAAAAGACACACAAGTTATTGGAATTCTATGTCAGGAATGTTAATAATCGAAATTATCAAAGCCAACACGGACACGTCCGATATTTTTCCACTCCACGTATGCACGCCTACTTACCTCCACGTAGGCGGTGTCAGGGAACATCTCCTGCAGAACCTCTGCTTCATCCAAGAAGTACTCGCATGTAGAACTGGAGCTATCGGTGGATCCACCATCACTGGTCTCTGACAAATGTTGGGATCGTTTGCTGCTGGAACCGTTGCCGCTGCTGCTGCTGTTATTCGAAGATAACTCGTCCTTCTCCGATATGGATGAGTTGCGAGCACGTAGCTTGGACTCTGGTATAATGCTTGATAGGCTCAAGGAACTGAAAATTGTAAAGCAAATACTTTATAATAAAAAAAAAGATATATATAAATTCATTACTTACTTCAGTGACAAGTTGACCGTATTATGGTTTCCTTGATTTTTCTCCATATCAGTTAGCTCGTTGGCCAACTTGTAAATCCATTCGCAAATGATACCCTGATCAATAGTGGGAAATTCCTCAAAGTAGGCGCCCATCATTTCGACAAAACCTTCGACATCAAAGCATGGATCTTGTGAAGCCTCCTCGAGAATAGATATGACGTAGGAAAGAACAATCTCGTCGACAACGCTAAAGTCTGCACCTGGTATGTGGGCACTAACAAACTGAACAAGACTCCGCTTTACCATCTCGTGTTGCTTTTCCAAATTGGTCATGTTTTCCTCTATTAATTTTCGTTTTTTTCTAGTTTTTTCGGCGTATTTCTTTCGCTTGGTTTCTACTTTTAATATACCCGACTTAATATATGTATGTGTGTGTTAAACACCCAAGCAGACAAAATCGAACTCAAATTTTATCTTTTAGTAAATTAAAATGTGAAATAACATCAGAAGCACGTTTTTAAAGTGATTTCAAAGACAGAAAATTATTTAAATATCGAACTTTTTGCTAGCTGCGCCTTTCTTTTGCTGAATGCTGCTGCTCTTCCTCTTCTTTCCAATCAATAATACTTTTGCAGAGAAATTGTGACAAGCATTATCGATAACGATTAAAAAAATACTAGATGTATGAAATAATCGGTTTTCAACTGAAAATTAAAATTGCACAAAAAAAACAATTTAAGTACACAATAGATAAATAAAATACGTTATAATCATCATTTTTTTAATACAAATATTCAGTTCGTGTTTTAAGCACGTGCACTACATCGATTAAAAAACCTTTCAGAATACATTGTGTACTCTGTTGTCGCACTGTAATTGCGAGGCTGTTAAGTCAACGCCGACTGTTAAATTCAAATTCTTGTTACATTTGTAGTTGATCGAATAATTAAGAATAACCATATTTTTCACATTATAAATTAAATACGAAATGGTCGATATTTTATCAGAATTTTAATTTTATCCAAGCAATATTTTTTTTATCTCACACATATTTGATTAATAAAATAATTTGTATATCGGTAAACAACTAAAGATATTTCGATAAGAACGATAATGCAAACAGAAGAGTTTCTAATAATTACCGGCAATGTTTCATTTCGAAAATCATTTCAGTCTTTTAAAAATATATTTAATACAATTGAAACGCATTATTTTCGAAAAAAAGAGTATTTGTTGTAACTGTAAAACTTTACGCAATAACACAACACTTTCACAATTAATACAATCATTACATTGTTGGCTCACTAATGGCACACATTATATGCAGATCGAAGTTGATGGTTTGGCCAAGCAAACCGGGCCAATGCTTCAGAGAAGCCTAGGCACCGTTCTGATAAGTGCGCCGCGTGAGCCGGCGTTATCAAAATCGCGGCCAAGGATGTGTTAAGACTGTCATCGATTGCCGCTGCTGTGTATTTGTTGTTGTTGTTGTTGTTGTTGCCGTAGCGGTAACCATTATCGAATACGAAATCATCACAGTAGTTATCTTTGAAGTTCAGGGCCTGCTGCTGCTGCTGCCGCATAAAAGAGAATAGAAAACACAGCGGGCAAAACGAACGTTAAAAACACACTAAATATGTAAATGAAAATCGGTTTCGAAACCAACTATTTGAAGAGGAAGAAAGACCCGGAAGACAATTGAACTGCCTATTTCAATGAGAGTAAATATTTGTCAAGCCTCTAACAAAAGAAGTTAGTCAGTTTGGGGACTACGAGAAAGCTCTGGACGGCGCGCGCACTTGTTATTTTTCCCATAAGCGAAGTGTGTTAACTGCCGAAATTTGCGTAAGTACGTTGGGAATATGTCATAAGAGTACAAATTTGTTGTTGTTGTTGTCGCGCTGACGGCGATAATAAATCAATTAGGTTGAGGCTAATTTTACGCTTCTTATGTTAAGCATGTTTCCTGAGTAGATGCTGTTGTTGTTGTGGAGTACACGGGGATATCTAAAATCTGTGACAGCTTCACGCGTGTCGTCAAAGAGGTTAATAAACTTTTTCTGCAAAGAATCAGTCGAAAACAAAAACAAAAATGGCAAATTGCGAAAATCCGTAAACAGTTTTGCTTTCTTTCGCATTAATTGCTTCAAACTTGACCTTACCACCGAAAATAAAAATACAAATAGAAAAAGAAATAAAACAAAAACCTCAAACGCAACTCAAATCGGCCATTAACGCGCCATCGGCTCGACTCCGCTCGGCTCGGCTCGACTTTGACTTGCATCAAGTCGAGTAACAAAGAAACGGCAAACCAAGATTGACCAAGCGGAGACGGAGACGGGCCTGGGCCTGGGCCCGGCTGCGCGTTCTGGTCGCTGTCAACGTCGGCAGCAGCGGCGCGTCGCCGTCGCCGTCGCGTCACAGCGCTTCGCGTCGCAGCCGACGGATAAACGCGCTTATTTTGTTTATTTATACAGCCGAGCGTGTAGAACTCCGTATTAGTGTCTTCTTGGCGTTCGCCGTTGACGGTGTCTCTCGAATCTCAAATCTCAATCCCAGCTAACAGAGTGTGTTTCTGTTGGTGTGTCAGCTGCGAGTGAGTGTGCCTGTGCCTGCCAGTCTGCGTGTGTGAGTGTGTGTGTGCGTGAGCGTAAGCGGGATCATCTCGGGCAGTTTCCATCAACAACAACACAGGTACGGAAGTGCAACGATTATACATCTCTAATCATAATGCAAGTGAAAGTGAATTAAGCTCAGATTTCGAATTGCGCATACGCCCCGTGCCAGCTCAGCTGAAAAAAAAAGGCGCATAGACACTTAGTTGGCAATATTTACACAGCCTCCGCCCAGATCGGTTTGGCTCGGCTTGGCTGCCTTGACTAATTTTCGTTAGTTGCCATTTAGCTTGTTGGTCTTTGCTAATGCTTCTTTATTGGTGCTTGGCGCTTGCAGCTCTCGGTCTCGCGCGCTGTCTGATTTTTTCTAGTTGACCTTAACCCAATGCATTGCACATAGATTAAGTGCTGAAAACTTGTCTGAGGAGCTGCTGCTGCTGCTGATGTTGTAGCTGCGGCTGCCACTGCTGCCACAGCTTGCTGCAATTTTGCCAGTCAGCCAAGGCCAAGACTGACAACTTTGAGGCGGCCAAAACTAAATGCTTTGAACTTGTAATCAATAAATGGCAATTGCAATTGCAGCTGCACGAAGATCTGATTTGTTAGAGAAATCCTCTCGCTACCCACCGCCGTCCCCTGTACACTCCTCCCACACACTCTGCGCTCCAAATGAAGCAATTGCTTTCGAAACACTTCGAAGCACGTGCAAAACTCTTCACACACGCAAAAGAAACGCTGCGACGTTTTACAACCTCAAGCGAAAAAAAAATAGTTAAAAATAGTTAAAATACAAACCGAAACCCCAATTAACGCTGCAAATATTTACTGAGTAATTAAACCCGCAGACGACGCGCTCTCGATGGTTGTCCAACTTGTCTAGTCTGTTGCCCAACAACAACAACAACAAAAGCAGCAACAACAGCCACAACATTTTCGGCTTCACTTTGTCGTTTTTCTCTGCCTGTCACATTAATTCGTCTGTTTAGTCCCCGTTACAACCCTGAGACGACCCAGGAACAGCGAAATGATTAGCCTTTGCACCACGCACCACAGACACCCCTTGCAAATATGCAAGAAACCGAGCTGAATTTATATGCCATACACTCCGACGATCACATTGCGCATGAGTACAAAGGTTTTGCAGCAAAGAGTGCTATGAAACTGTACACAAAAGTATCTATAAAGTTCATTTAATTGGACTCGCAAACCATTCATGTTTTGCTATGGATATAATATACTTTTGAGTATATAATTCTGACGCCCATGCAATACTGTATCTGTCTTAGAAACTTGCTGTCTCAGATACTTTTAATCGATACTAAATATTTCAATCCAAATGCTTTTGCATAACAAGCACATTCAACTGCCCAAACTCTATCTATTCATGTTGTCTTACGAATACTTAATAATACTTTAAAATATGCTATTTTTATAGTTTTTTGTTTGCCGTTTCTCCCAATTTGAAATGCAAAATTCGTTAGCAATTCAAAGCAAAGCAAAAACAATTGCTAAATTGCAAATTGATTGAACAAATTTGCACTTTAATGTGGGAATAAAAGCGACAACGCAAAGATTTACGTATGTTAAGTAAAGCCAAAGTTGTTAATTCTATATTTAGTACTGCTATACATAAAATATTTACATACATCAACAAAATATCACAGCAGAAAAATTGCAAGATTTTCAATTTTTTTTTTTAGCTGATTTTGAGTGTTTTAGGAGGAAATATACGATATTTCCCAGAGTGGGTGCAACGTGTAAATGCGATTGTTTAATTTTTACACAAACTAAATACACCTGTGCGTGCCTGTGTGTGTGTGTGAAAATCTCCAGCTACAATGTATGCACATGCTAAACATCCGTTCCGGGCCAAGATCTGGTGCTGGGTGTCGGCATTGTTGGGTTTGTATCGTGTTTTGTTGGATTTCGGTCTTGGGGGTCACACACGGAGCTTGTGTGCGAGCGGGAGGGGGGGATGGGGACTCTGAGTTAGAGCGGACGGGGAAAGATACATTTGTCGCCCCATTGACGTGTAATTATTTGCCCAGTGCAATTATCCAAGTGCAGCCGTAGATGCAGATGCAGATGCAGCTGCGCAACTGCCAACTGTGACTAACATCATTAATTGCGTGTGAAAAAGATGTAAAACTAACGAATTAAAGATGAAGCTGAGGCTGCAGAACAGCCAAGACGCGCATGCACGACCTTAGCTTAATTGTTCGCCTTTTTGTTAACAATTTTTTTTTGGGGTGATTTCCCCGCGGCACGGCAATTAGATACGAGTGTGTATCTGCTTGTCATCTAAGCAAAAAAAAATCGTCTGGTTTTTGCTTCTTATGCTCTACGATTGTTGCGATTGAACTCGATAAAAGCGAATCAAAGCAAGCACGTTGGGCAATTCCGATTCTGACAAACGCTGTGACAGCAGCAGCAGCAGCAGCAACAACAACTCCAACAACAACAGCAACTACAGCAACAACAACTCCAACTACACGCCGGCCAAAAGGCAACGAAATTCGCAAAATCAATTATGCATACAAATCAATTTAGCGCGCTGTCGCTGCTTTTGTTTCGCTTTACTGTTTCTGTTACTTTTTTTTGTTTCTGTATTTTACATTTTTGCTAATAAGGCGCACGCTCAGGCTGAGGGCGTGGCCACGCGGAAGAACCAGCGGCCTTTGGCTTACAAACAATCGATGGCAAAGTGTAACAAAATAATTGCGAAAAGCGATGTGCAAGGGCAAAGGCAAGGCGAGTGGCGAATCAGCTAGGTAATATGATCGCTACTGAAACTGTCAACAGTTCAACAGCTGCGTCCCTCTATGCCTGCCCGCCTGCCTGCCAAGTCCAGCTGTCTGCCTGGCTGCCCATGTCGTCTGTCGATTGGCGTCACATTTTTGGTCGTGATAATGCCGCACAGCTCATTTTCCTGTATTCAGTGTCAATCCCGAGAGCTTCGATCAGTTGCGCCTTGCCACACGCCTGGCATACGTAATGAGTGTGATACCAAAAGGGGGAAGCGGTACTACGTACGCGCGACGCGCGAACCATTTATGGGGGGGTGGGGTGTTGGGCAGCAACTGATCGGCCCACTGGGGGACGACGACGACGACGACGACGCTGGGCAAGAATGCCGTGCCGCTGTGTGCGATTCAGTGCGATAGAGTGATCAGTGATTCGATGTGATCGGTTGACGGCAGCTGAGCAGCAAATAAAGGTGTTTAAGAATTGGTTGAATTCATGCAGCATTAAGTATACGCCGCGTGTCTCAAATTCGCAATTAGCATAAGCAACCGTAACTGGAGCAACAAGCTCGAGAGCACGGCATTATCACCTACCGTATACACAAGTACATACATACACACACTATATGTATCTCTGACATGATATTCGAGCATTTAGAAGGCTTTGTATATAATGCTTTGATTGATTTTAGTCTAAGTAAAGTGTAGGAAATTCATAAATTAATTTACATCAGGTAAAGAATATATATATATTATATTATTGTTAAAAGCGCCAAGCAAATGGAATTCCTGTTTAGAACTGGAATTTATTTAGAAGATCTTGCACAATCAACAACTATACTAAACTGGCCCTAGCGAGGCCACCATACGGAAGTGTCTGCGTGTGTGTGTGTGTGCTTCGCTTTAATAGTGTTACGGATTTGGGCGCTACGATCGCCGCCTCAAGTTACCCAAAAGTACAAAGCAAAGGAGAAAAAATATAAAAGCGAAACAAGAAGCTAAAGCAACAACAACATTGCCGGCGGCCACTAAAGCAACAATCAACAAAAAAAAAAAAACAATAACAAACAACAAAATCGTAAAGTAATTGAAAATTAATGTCTCCTAATTATGAAAATATCAAAAACACACACACGCACACACACATAAGCGACGATTAACTGCAGACAGACCCCCAAAACGGGCGAGTAATGTGCTCAGAGCTGTTCCGTATGCAATTTAAATAACAAAAGGCACATCAACAACATCATCATCGTCGCGATCGTGATCGCCATCGTCATCGTCATCATCGCATCCATCGCACATCCAACTATTTAAATGAGCGAGCTAAGCAAATGTTTTGCTAACCATATGTAAATGCTTAGAACATTATGAAGACCTCATGTGTGAGTGTGACTGCGTGTGTGTGTGCGTGTGTGTGTGTGAGTGCGCCATCTTGAATATAGAAACAAAGATACACTTGGAATCTGCAAGATGAATGCCAAAGTTGTATGACTTTAGTGCCAAGGCAAAAAAAACAAATCCAGCCTTGAAGAATGCCACAACACACACCCAAACACACACACACATATACACACACACACCTGCTCAACATTTGCTGCTCGATCGGTTGACTGCGGTTAAGCAGCGCCACAAAATTCGGATCGTTGTTTTAATTATACGAAATCTCTCGCCATCGATTTTCACATTCTTTTCTCGATCTTCGATCTTTGAGTATTACGACTATTCTCTACCAGCCCCCCCCACTCCTTGTTGCAAACCGAGCGTGTCTACAATATTTTGCCGCTGCCGCTGGCGTCATTCAGTTGGTTGTCAAGCGATTTTGGGCTTGCTTTGCATATGGGATAAGCATTTTCTTTTCATTAAATAAAATATTTGCGTTCTTCTCGCCTGCATTCCCCATGCCGGGCACGCTCACGCTCGTCAGCCGAGCATAATCGAGCTCGGGCCAGACCCAGGTGAACGTGCGTGGCCTTTCGATTTAGAATATTTCATTCAATAATTTTGGCGACAGAAAAAAAAATACAAAACTTGAAAAATTTCTAAAGAATTCAAGCGGTTTCTTTCATTGCAGTCGCAGCAGTTCAAAATGACGACCTACATGAAGATATTCAACGAGCGCATCTCCGGCCTGTCCAAGGGTGTGGGTAAGTACAGCGAAACCTAGCTAAATAGATCAGCCTATATAAAACATGCATCGATTTGCAGATGAAACCGTGGACAGTTGGTTCCTGATGAGCTCACCGGGCCCCGTCGTTGCCGTTGTGATGGTTTATCTGATGTTTGTGCTTAAAATCGGACCCGAATACATGAAGAATCGCAAACCGATGGATCTGAAGCGTATTATGGTGCTATATAATGCCTTCCAGGTGTGCTACTCCATTTGGATGTGTCGCACGGTAAGCACAAGTGGCGTATGCGCAATTTGCCAGTAACTAACACATTTGCTTGCCCTTCCTCTCTCTCTCTGTGTCTCTCCCGCAGTCGATTCAAGAGAGCAACGTCATGGCGTCGATATTCTCGAAGAAATGCGAAATCAATCGCACACGCGAACAGAATCTCACACTCTACTCGGGCGCCTGGTTCTATTTCTTTTCGAAAATCATCGATCTGCTGGACACCACGTTCTTTGTGCTGCGCAAGAAGAACAATCAAGTCTCGTTCCTGCATGTCTATCATCATACCATCACCGTGCTGTTCTCGTGGGGCTATCTGAAGTATGCGCCCGGCGAGCAGGGCGTCATCATTGGCATACTCAATTCGGGTGTGCACATCATTATGTATTTCTATTACATGGTCGCCGCAATGGGACCGCAATACCAGAAGTACCTGTGGTGGAAGAAGTACATGACGAGCATTCAGCTGATTCAGTTTGTGCTGATTCTGGGCTACATGGTCACCGTGGGCGCCAAGGGCTGCAACATGCCCAAGACACTGACCTTCTTCTTTGTCGGCAACACCGTCGTCTTTCTCTATCTGTTCGGTAACTTCTATCGCAAGACATACAACAAGGCGAAGAGCATCGATGGAAACGGTGACATGGTGCGTTCCGGTGGCAGAAGTCTGGCGCAATCGGCACTACGTGCTGCTGGCGGCATGGGCTGCATGCCGATGCAGGCTGCCAGCAACAGCAGCAGCAGCAACAACAACAACAGCAGCGGCAGCGGCAGCGGCAAGAACGAGACGTACAAGTCGTATATCGATCTGAACAACAACAATATGAAGCCAGTGAAACTGGAATGAGAGAGCAGATGTGTTGTGATGCGGCAGGTTCAACAGTCTGTCAATCTCAATATCGCTCTCTCTCTCTCTGTCTCTCTCTCTCTTTCTGTCTGTCTTGCTTTCTGTCTCTTTGTCTCTCTCTCTCTCTCTCTCTGTCTCTGTTTCTGTTTCTGTCTGGGGGTCTGGTGGGTGGGTTTTTGAATTTCGTCAGTAGGTTAGCTTTAGCATTCTGTTTTCGAGAGGGGCACGGGGCTTTAGACGACAGTTGAATGTATCCGTGGCCCGTAAGAAATGATATATGTATCTGATTATGAACTTGTATAATGTATAATATGTCTTATATATGTTTATGCCAAACAGCAGAAGATTACATCCAAATACCTAGGTGTGTAAGTGTGAATGAACGAATGAATGATTGAATGTATGTATGTGTTGTGTAACTGTATTTCGATATGATTGTTTAGTCTGTGTATATTTTTTCTTGTCCTAAGTATTGAGAAATGCATGCAAAAATTATTGATATTTGTACTATATATATATATATATATAATATGAAGAAGCATTCGAACAGAAATAAAATACGAAACTTTAACTTTTTTAATTAATCCGGAATTTGTTTATTGTTGCCGTTGATTCGAGAACGTTCTGATCAGATGACAAACCTGTTTATGGCCCCCACTATTTATGACAGTTATGTTCCCCGTTGATATTTCGATATTCGAAACTAGCGCTGCTATAAGCGCGTGTCTTGCGATTCGCAATTTAAAGATAGATATCAATAATTATGCAGATCCTTTTCTTTTTATTGCTGTGATTAATGCCCGGCACATTAATTCATTCAATTCTCGCGGGGCTGTGGGACTCACCGATTCGCGTGCCGCGAAAGTTATGCAATTGATTCGAGAAAACAAGTTCGACGCCGGCCTGAGACTTTATGGCGACAAAGAATTCGATTTGGGGACTCGAGACCCGAGACCCGAGACGCGAGAGTTTAACCACAGGCAGCCCGAAATTAGAAATTCTAATTTTCTCGCATCAAGAGGGCACAAACGATCCGCGGCACTCCATCTATTCCAACACTATACTATATATAACTATAATTTGTATAGCGAGAAAAAAGAAGATTTGACCACGAAATCAAGTTTGCTTGGCGACAAGTTATTCCAGAAATTGGCGACTGGGACTTTGCATCTCATAGTCGGGCACCCTGTGCCGTATATTATCTCATTAATCACCAGAAGATATGCAAATCAATTTAGAACGTTGTCCAACGGGTCGTGGCTTGCAGAGATCAAATAAAAAGTGCGCTCAGCGAGAAGCGAAGCGCGCAAAGATACCATGATTAATCCCAGCAAATTTACGATTGTCTTTTCTCTATATACCATAAATAAACTATATTATCTCAGAGTTGTATGTGGCCATTTGCCACATTTATTTTAAATGTTGTTTGTTTTTTATTTTAAATCAAAATCTAAACATCAGCAAACTAGAATTTATTTATTTATTTCTTGAATTTAGTTCAGGTCAAGGTTGGTCTGGCCAATTCCGACAAAGACTTGGCTAATGTTTTCAAGGTGCGTGCGCCAAAAAAAAAGCGTGGCATATTTTGAGGCTGTTGCGGAAAACTGGAAAATACCTAGCTTATTGTATTCAACAGTTTATTGTTTTATGAATTTTTGTCAATCAAAAATAATATGGAAATAGCTCGAAAAACTTTACTTCCGTTACAGACAGTTCTAATTCCGCTAATCAAACAAGTTCGATTGTATCGTAAACCGCTTGACCCTGCGCCGAAATCTCAGATAAAGCGAGACAAAAGCCGTGCAGACGCACACACAGATACGGATAGAGACACAGACACAGACACACGCATGCATACACTTAACGCTTGTGGTCAAGATCAAGGCCAGATCGAAGTGAAACCGGCTTAAATGCTACCGTTGAGATGCTCTTCAGCACGTTGCCGCTTCAGCTTCCGCTTCAGGTTCCGTTTCGAATCGAATCGAACGATCGATCGAACGAACGATCGAATAAAGGTTTTGTGTGGAAAGCCCATGGCCCATGGCAGGGAGACGGACACGAAGTTTCGTTGCTTCGCATCTTCAAGGTGAAATGCAAAAGAGTTCCGAATTCGTAGACCAAAAGATTGCCGGATTATTATCGTGTTCTGTTGTGCAGTAATAATATTAAAATTCATGAACTGGACTGGACTACGACTACAAACCGCTTAGATTTTTGATCAGTTTATGGACCTGTTCGCCCGGACACGCCCAGTACCATTTCAAGCATGTTGGGTTTTTCTATTTCCGCTGCTTCGGGCCAGAGATGCGATCAGATAACGCGCTGGCAGATTATGTGTGCAGATTAAGTATACGCCATGTGTTTTTATTTTTTTTTAGAAAAATCTCTATATATTTATTTAAATGTATTTATGGTTTCTTTTCACTTATGTCTAGGTACTCAGCATACCAAATATCAATGTATCTATATATATATATATTTGTATGTATGTATATTGCGTGTGTGTGTATATGCAAGTTCTTATGTTCTATGCAAGACAATTTGGCGGCTTGTCTCTGCGCATCTTAAGCTATTTACACAACTAATTCCTCGCTCACTTAACTTAATTCTGTTTTGGGCTTTCGGTTCCGGTACGTTTCGGTTTCGGTTTCGGTTTTCGGACCAAATAAACATACTACGCGTACAACTTCTTTCGTTTTTCTGTATGTATGTATATATTGTCGCACACATCAAACGATGCGACGATGGCTGTGAAAAAGCATTTAACTGTTTGTTTTTTTTTTGTTTTTTGTTTTGTTGTTTAACTCTACTGAAAACCTCAATATTTTTCTCAATAATTCTTTTGTTTTTCACACTTTTTTTTAAGCTTTTTTCTTCTTCTTTTTGGTGGCAGATTACTTAACAAATTAATTAACAAAGTTGCTCAAGGAACAACGCGACTCTCGGATTGTGCTACGCGTTGTTCGCTGCTGCTGTTTCCCGGTTTGTACGAGTATTTGGAGGGAGTTTGGGGGTGTGGGGGATATGGGGAAGTTGGGCAGGGATGTGGGATAGATGGGTACATATATTAAGCTATTGAACAAACATCTTACAACACCTTCTTTTGTGCTGTCGATGCCTCTATTGCGGCATTCATGTTCTTGGCACAGCTTTCGTTGTTATTGTTGTTATTATTGTTGTTATTGTTGTTGCCATCCTTATAGGCCTTGGCCTGTGCCAGCGCCTGCTTCTTCTTGTAGGACTTCTGGTAGAAATCATTGAACAGGAAGTAGAAGAACACGGCATTGGGCAGCGTGAAGCAGACAGACCATCTCGGATAGCCGCAGTCGGTGTAGAGCAGCTGAGTCTGATGAATGAAGGCGCAGCAGAACTGGATCTAAAGTACAAGTACAGTTAGAAAGAGTATGAATATAGAGTTAGGCGAACTGCCTACCATTTGCAGGTTGGTGATGTGCTTCTTCCACCACAAATACTTCTGCATTTGTGGCCCGAAGGCGGATAGGAAGTAGTACGAGTACATAACGATGTGCACAAACGAGTTGATCCAGCCGATGAAGGTGCCATGTCCGCCGGGATAATACTTGGTGCTGCCCCAGCTGATCATGGGCATGACAGTGTGATGATAGACGTGCAGGAACGTAACCTGACGATCGTTCTTGCGCAGCACAAAGAAAATCGTGTCGAGCAGCTCGGTTATTTTGGCCAAATAGTAGACATAGACAACGCGTGCCTCGCGATATGCCTTGGGCGTGCGCGACCAGTCGACCGGCTGGCAACGCCAGCTATAGTATTGCCAGATGACGACACCCTCGTACACCATCCACACACTTAGCGCCACCTGAAAGAAGTTATAGACCAGCAGGGTGCGTTCCAGCTTAAACGGTTTGCGATCGCGCATGAAACGCGGTCCCCACGACAAGACAAAGTATTGATACAGGGCCAAAATGGCGAGCAGCGGCAGCGGCGACTTGATCAGGAACCAGTCATTGGTGCGTGGATCTGGGGGGAAGGATTGAGGCCATAGGATTAAGATCGACTAGGCAAATAAATAGCGCTGCCAACTCACCTGCCAATTCGATGAACAGAAAGTTCCAGTAATCCGTTTGTGTTGCGTTGACGGCCGCCATTTTTAAATTCTGCTTCTTTCTCTACTTCCTGTGGCTCGAATTTCGGCAGGAGAAGACAGACGGGTTGGGGTTGGGTTGTAGAGTTGTGTTTTTTGTCTTCTCTATCTGTGGTTTTTAGTGGGGGCATAAAATTTAAAAATCTGCTGTCGCGAACGAGTTTTGTCCAATGTTCTGCAAAATTCAAATAGAAATTAAGTTGTGTTTAGCAAAAAAAAGTCAAGTTCATAAATATTGAAAAATATGTTAATCAAAGCAGCAGCAGCAGCAGACGAAGACGAGCTTCAACTCTTTGTTTGGCCTGTTGCCGAGCGAGCATGACATGATAAAAAACAGAAACAAGAAAGTTAGTTAACTTCTTCGGGGGAGCAGCTGTAGGTGGGGGCACTCTGATGTCAGCACGTTATTGGGCGTACCACACAATTTTTGGACCAACGCAATGCGTTCGCTGTTGCGACTCTCTCGAAATTATCATGTAACAAGCTGTAGATAATTATGTTCATCATTATGAATTATATACAGAAATGGGAGACACATATGCTGTGATAATTGGGCGGTGCAGTGGCCCAGGTACGCTCTGGCGCTGACAAATTGTCAAAATGTGAAATAACCGTTAATAAGTGTAAACCAGACGATGCTGCTTGGCTTAGCTTGACTATACGGTCTGCTTGAACTCGGCAAAGGCCATGCTCGAGCCATATATCGTGCGGCAATGCTTTATAGCTGACGTTTTGTCTCCCTCCCTCTCTCTCTCTCTGTCTCTACTTCTTCTTCTACTTCTTCGACTTGTTGCTGTTTCTGCCATCGATTACGCTGCGCTGCGTTTGGTCTTTTCCGTGGCAAATGTTGCTGTTTTCGCTTTTTTTCACACCATTCTGGGCCTTTTCAGCTTCTTCGATCAACATAAATATTTTGAAGGGCAACTTGGCCAAGAGCTCAACTGGTTTGCCTAGCTTTGGCTCATTTCCTGTCCCCCCACTGCCCCACTGCGCCTTCCTCGCTGTTGTTGTTGCTGCTTTTTGTCAGCTCGAGTATGATTATTTGCTGCACAACAATAAACGCGAAATGAACCAGAAAACGAGTGAGGGAAAAAGGTGCTAAAAGCCAGTGAAACATTGGGGGTTTTTGGAAACAAAGCGTAGCCCAAACAGAATCGTGTTTTCAAATTATCAATTTGAGTGTTTCAAACAAAAAATAAACACAAATATGCATTAAATTTGCGCTTGGCTAATGCGAAAAGGCCGCGAGACGCGTCGAATACGGGCGTGTGGTCAGTTAGTTCTGTGTTTTATTTTTTGGTGTGGGAACCGCCGTGTAAAGTCACATAATTCGCGCTTCGCTGCGGTCATACATATGTCACATAGCTTACATATGACATTTCGTCTGGCCGTTCCATCTCTCATCATGGGCATCTCTTTGCCGCATTTCCACTTGGTTAGTCATTTGTTGAAATTGGTAAAGGAACCTTGGCTACGCCTTTTTGGGTGCTGGGTGGCTGCGGCAGCAAATTGAGTCAATTGTTTCGTAAGAGAAACGGGCTAACATGCACGTTGTTGTGGGTGTTGTAAAAGTTGATTGACCTTGGCCAAAAACCAATTGACACTTTAGCATATGATTTGCATTAAAATTACAGACGACACACGACACTTTAGTTCCAAGTACTAAATGGCAGAGAGAGAGAAAGAGCGGGCAATAAAGAGCAAGAGCGAGAGAGAGAGAGATAGAACACATGTGAACACAAACAACTCCGTATCCTGGCTTATCCTTCGCAACGCACGCACACGCAATTTTCCAATGAAAACTCGCATATATCATGTATATATATGATATATGAATCTATATATATAGTATATAGCACACACAGATTTGTCGAGAGAGCACAAGCACCTGTCGCAATCTGCGGCTTCATTTACAGCACGACAACAACAATGACTGAACTTAATGTTAACACCATGACAACTGTTTTTCGTCGTCTCGTCTACTGTCTCAGCTTTAGCTTCTTCTGCTGCTGCTGCTGCTGCTGCTTGCTCTGCTTCTTCTAGCTTGTATACAATATTTAGGGAGAGAGACCTCTGCTGGCATCCGCAACCCACGAGACTTGTACGCGTACTGAACTGCTACGCCGATCTGTGTGCCGCTATGTATACAAATTTCGTCTATAGATTTTTTTCGATTCGTAGACCAGCGCTCGTATCACGGGCTACGCTTTTCAGTAACTATGCTTGTTGTTGTTGCTGTTGTTGTGGTTCATCTGCTGCCGATGTCGACGTTGTTGAATGTTCTTTTGTGGCGCTTTGGAAGCTGCGTCTGTCTGGTCTCGTTTTTGTGCTTTATCTTATTCTCATCATCATAATGACAACAGCTTTGGGCCATAATTAAACCTAAGCGTGTTGTTGTTGTTTGTCTTTATATTATGCCGGCTAAATTATTATATTAGTTGTTGTGTTAGCTTTAATTGTTATTGAAATTGAAATCGATAAGTAAATGTGCGCTTTCATTTTGAAAATAAATAAATAAATGATGCACTTTAAAGTTGACAAAATCAGAATCACTTTACAGTGAATAATCTATATACCTATTTATTAATTGCATACATACACATGTACACGAGTGTAAACCTTGCTCTGCTTGGCATTTACTTACTCGCATCAAGTCTTAAACATTTTCTTCGTGTTCTACCTCTATTGACCTCTTACACAAGAGCTGAGTGTGCGAAATGTTTGAACACGTTGTAATTACATTGCGTATTACATCGCATATGGCACATGTATAGTATGTCTAGTATGTAGTATGTAGAAATCGTATTTTAAGTAAAGTGAAAATCTCTGTTGACCCCCCTCCCCCACGACCCCGTCAAGGTCAACACTTTTTGGCGGTTATTGAGTTCCGTTAATATCGTCGATTTTCAAGGCGACACTTGTCTGGCAAAGAGCTAATCGAAAAACCAAACCAGTTGAAAATTATTATATTATTTTGATCATTTACATATGAATTCTAAAGGCCCAGGGCTCGATTCTTGAGCAGCAAATCGATGCTGCTCCAATGCCATTTCCGGGTGGGTCACCGCAGACTCGGCTTCGCGTCGAGTCAACTCAGCCCCGAATCGATTGTGTAGCCAAGCCAGCCAGGGGCTGGGGTCAGCTGCGGTTCAGTTCAACTTTAACGTATAACTGTGTCACCGGCGAATTGAACTTGACCCCAGGCTGCCTTGATGATTGCATACAAACTCAATAAACTCGTCTAGTTTGGTTCGAACAGCTTAACGAAATGATGGTCAAGTTTGCGAATTCAGATAAGGTTAAATGCTATGCAGATTGAATGTTTTGTAGGCTTAATCGCAGAGCTGTATCTATAGCTACATATCTGTCAGCGATCAGCCATAGCTAATGTCAAGCAAGACACATCACTCATACGCCGCGTTTGCCGATGTTCTTCCGGTCAAATAATGCGATACGATTTAACTTGCTGACGCTGCTTTTGTTTGGCGGCACACACATATGCACACTTTTATAAGCATATGCAAAATACTCACTGTTTGTTTGATTTGGTTTATGATCTTTGCTGCAAATGCCACGACTTCGCTGGGAACGCCACGAGCCACTGCAGACCCAATGCAAATATCTTCCGCAAACATTTACATAGCAACAAATATAACAAAAGCGGCAACAGCTTCGAAACATCGCAGCCGAAACCGTTAACAATGATTATTTCATAATTGATTTGATTGATTTGATTGATTATCGCGCGTTTCGCTTTGCCATTCTTATTCGCAATTGCAATTAAATGTGCGAATTTCACTGCCTACGAATACGAATTTGCTGCCAAATTTGTGTGTCCAAATCGAGTCGACAGCACCAAAAAAATAAAAAATAAAAAGTTTCCGTGTAATTAACAAAATTCTTATTGTCGACTTCGGATCATGCTAGGCATGTCTCGTTGTCAAGGTCGCGCAAACACGACTTCAGAACCAGGAACAGGCATTTTGCAACATCATGCAAGCCTGGAGCGAAGACGCAACCAAAAATATGTAGATTTATTATCTTTTAAATGCAGTTACCCCTTAATATACGCTAATTTGCTATTATATTCGTTATGAGCCACAAAAATAACTGCTGTTTAATTGTTTAACTTTTAGCTCGTTTTTGAAAGCTTTTAAAACGTTATTCACAGCTCGGCGGGCGCCATCTAGTGTTCGTGGTTTAAAGCTACGCCAAATTGTTGCCAGATTGGCCTAAAAGCTTGACTTGGCCTATTGGAAAGCTTACGCGGCCTTAAGACCTCAAAACGGGGTTCAAATCTTAATTTAGAAATCATATGAGTCATTTTGCAATATGAATACGATACATTTATTTGTAATAAAAGAGAGTAGATGGAGTAAATATTTCATATTCTATTTATTTATATAATTTAAGAACTATTTTTAAAATAAATTATAAAATATTCAGAGCATATTCCAGCAGGTCATCAGCTAAGTCGGGCTAGCTGGACGCAATTGGAGCCGATTGTTTGGGCATACGCATATTTAAAACCTAAAATCAAAGACAAGCCTAGCATCTGGTTTTTTGAACTAAGAAAAAACTTATCTCGATGTCATTGCACTGTCATTCACAGCCCCAACTCGTCGCGTCATCATCGGGCGAGCTTTACGCGTGTCACAACGATCTGCACTATGGCGCATTTGAAACGTGTTTCGAAGAGTCGCGGAAATGCCGCAGCCACTGTCTGCCGCTGCCGCTGCCCAAGACAATGTGGCTTTAGTTCAGTTAAATTATAACATGCCGTTTAATAATTTAGCGCCTAGCTTGAGCAATCGTAACCTCAGAGCGCGCATTTTCGCTATTTTGGTTTGCGCTTTTTCGGCTAATCGAAATCGAAAACGAATATACAGCGAATATACCGTTGAGGCGCTCGCTCCGTGCCCTTGCCGAAAAACTTGTTCAACGCAAAACAAAAAGATTAATAGACTGAAACAACAAGAACAACAAGAACAACAACAACAAAGATTGATGAAAATATACTTCCGTTTCCTGATCGAATCGAACAGTTAAGTAGTCGATAAATCTACAAACAGTTAGACGATTTACGTCGCAAACTCTGAAGCACCTTAGCTACTGAGTTGTTTCGCTTATCTAATTGAATAGAATTTCAAATTCTGGCTACCAATTATTTGCACAAACTTAATTAAGCATACGCCACATAGGCAGAGGAGCACACATACGCACGGTATTTCACATTCAGTGTGTCAAGTTCAAGCAGCAGAAATTTAATTGCTGAAGACGCGACGTCTGACGATCTATTCTTGAGCTTAAGATACGAGCATATTATTCATAAGCCACCGAATTTTCCGTGTTCAAGTTCAGTTTATGGTTACCAAGAACATTTTTAGTTTCTAGGTGTATCGTAAACACAATGTTTATGATTCTTCAGTCCACACTGTCTTCGGCAAAGTCGTCTTGGGGGATTTTTTCGTTGTTGTTTTTGATCCATCATGACTCGGCTCGGTGTACTTTGACTGGCCTCAGAGCCGGCTCGGGGTACGCACATAAATATGACGTATTCGGTAGTTAATTTTTGTTTCATTATTATTTTTTTTTTTTTTTTTTTGACGCTGAAACTCTCAGTTACCGAAAGTGTAACCAAAGTTTTTTGTATTTGCTCGACTGATTAGCAGTTGGGCTTGCGCAGGGCCGTTGGCAGTTAGGCAAATTAGTGAGTGTCGGCCGGGTTGACCATCAGCAACCCGAATCGTTGTGTATCCGACTGAAGCGAATTATTATGCTCTATTCATCTTCATCCATGGCGCGACGGCTTCTGGTTTCGATTCTTTGGCCTGCATGGGGATTGCCCAACAAGCTAGTCAGCTTGTGCTTTCAATTAGTGCCGAAAATAAATGAATGATTGCTAAAAATAATATGTGGCGTACCTGGAACGGCTGGCGAATACTCTGCAAGGGTAGGTTATAATATTTTGTAATTGTTTTTTTGACTCTATATCAAATATAAACTTATTATTGTATAAATTAATATGGGAACTCATAATATATTACTGCCTTTTTGAAGGATTTACGATGAAGTGCATACGCTGTATCGATAGGGTATTATTTGTTATGAAAGTCCTCGATGGCCGCACAACTTGACAATATGTGAGATTATCAAGCAAATATCAATTTTAATTCATCATTTATTTGCCCAACAATCGGTTTAATTTGCAACTGTTTATTTCAACTTGAAAAGAATAAATATACCCCTTAAATTCTACAACATTATCCGGAAATACCAGAAAATATCTGTAGAAGTCAAAGCAATAAGCAAAAGGTTTTTCTTTCCGATTCGACTTATTATTTCTAAGTTATAATTTATGAAATTAAGGCAAACTTTGTTGCTTAAAACAAGTATTTAATAATTACCTTCCGCTTATACGATTTCGCAAAACGTTAATAAATTATTCAGGCTAGAGACAACAAAATATTTTTCTTTCGATGACGCTAACTGTGGCACCTTGGAACTTTCGCATCGGCCTCGATAATTATTTAATTGTAATGCATTTAATGATATCAGCTGAACAACTTAATAGTTATATCAATTGCGCAAACTTAACAAGTCGACGCCTTTCAAAAGTTTCCGTTATCAAAGATAAACAACTTGGGCAAAAGCCACGGGTCCAGCCTGGCCCAATCGAAGTCGTAGCTGAAATTGTTCAAGTTACCCCCACGCCTCTGTCACGTCGCGCTAATTTAATTAGAAATCTTAAAATTTTGTGTATGCTTGCTAATTAATTTTCAATTCAATTTTCGTATAGAATTTGTTATTGTTTTGGCTAAACAGTTTAATTCGATTTATTGAATGACGACGCTAAAATCGGGACTTACATTTTATTCTAACGCTAAAACGTCATAAAAACAAGTATCGAGATTGCTCAACTGCCCTTAACCTTAAGCAGTTGACTCCATAGAATTATTTCCTAGACAAATGCTCTATTTATTATTCGATCGCTCTCAAATTTTTATAATTCATTTTGATTTAAGTAAACACTGTACCAGCCAAAAATTATGATTGAAAAAGCCTTATGACGCTTGCAATTAGATTATTTGTTAGCGCCAGTTTTTATAGACACTATTATCTAGGTTATCAAGCCATATAAAATATGCATGTACACACATAGCTATAATACCCTCCTCTCACATGGCTATAATAATCTAAATAGTATATAGAATATCGTCAACATTGGCACATACTGCGTCGGATTTTAGCAACTGCCAAAAGACACTACCTTGGACATTAATCAAACCTTTTTGTAGACTACAAATTAGCCAAAGTTATGACTCAAAGCGTTTTGCCATTGGCCAATTGGAGCTTACCAACAGCGACAGCATAATAGTCTGTACAAATTTCTGCATATTTATCAACGAACTTGGTCAGCTGTTGGCGCCGTTAACTGACTTCCGACTGCCGCTTTATATACTGATGGTAGACCTAGACCTAGACCGTGAAACACACCATGCTAATATGCCGGTTCGCACAGTATCGGTTTCATTAGCCAAACCGTTAGTCGCAAAGCGATACAATGTCATAATCCTGTCATCATCATCATCATCATCATCATTGGGCTCAAAAATAACACGCTTGCAGGGCCATAATAATCAAATTGTTGCTATGAAGTCGAGCCAGAGGTCGAGCGTACTTTAAAGAACAATTTGTGCCGGCTCGCGTCGCGACAATTTGCCAAAGAGCTCTATAAAAATTGTTCTCTGTAATGCAAAGCAACCTGTCGATTTGGTTGTCACGCTCGTTTCAATGGCATAATTAAGATTTTTTTTTGATTTTTTTTTTTTTTGTATTTACATAAAATGACAACAAGCCTCATCGACCTCGTGGATACGATCTCAGCACGTCCGCCCTGACTGACTAACAACTACACGCTCATATCTCGAGTTTGTTTTTTCGCTGTATATAGTTCTAGTGCGAAGGGATTTTGCGTTTTATGAACTTGAACTTAGGTTTCTAACTTGATTCGCGTGTGTTTCTTCTCGATATATATTGAAACTAAATCAGATCCGGTTACTTTGGTGCTTTCAAGATATTTCTGGATACACTTTCCGCTCGCAAACATTCGATCTCGTCAATATTTAAATATTCTGCAGTCAAGGCTTGGCGACATCAAAGGTTGAGGCGTAAATATAAATGGGAAGCTGGATAGCTTAAAATTAGAATTGAGCTAACATAAACCCGAGCAGAGAACAGTCGAATTTTATGCGAATTCAGGTTTTTTTTTATATATTATTGAGCATCGTAAAATCGAAATGGCTTGAGAAAACTTTAGTGAGCTTTGTAGAAGTCAGGAGTTTAGTACACCAAGAAGTTCAAAATTATATAGACTCCTTACGCCTGTTCTGTATTTCTAGAATAAGCCCAATCATAATCGCAAATAAATTACATATAATATTATTAGCATTAGTTTAATTTTCTATTTATAAATATTTACTGACCACAATAAATTCTAAGTTAAGAAAATGTGCATATAATTTTCAGTTATCATAAAAGTTGTGTAAATTGAAATGTAAATTAGAAACCTTTTTTTAAAAGATGTTTAAATTGAAAATACACATCTTTAGCAAAGACGTGTCTATCGATATTCTGACGACCTTCATATGTATAATTACTAATGGGATTTATACAAGTAACTCAATCATGTATGACAGAAATAGAGAGACGTATCTGCTTTAGCGGTACTTTCCAGTCGCGATTATAATGACAACTTTATAGCTTTATGGGTTTAAAGATTAAAAAAACAGCGTGTTTTCTTGTTTTTTCTTTTGTTGAAACTCATTAGGATTTATACATATATATATCATATCGCTTGTGCATTTCAAATTAATAACTTGAATTTTATCTGCTACTCACGTGGCAAATTCGAATTTTAATCATAGTAAAGAGATTCTTGCAATAAATGTATAATTGGATGGTTTTCTTATATAACTATTTATTACTGTAGCCCTGCACTGCAATTGATTACAGGTTCTTGACCCATAAAAACTGCAAGCTCACTTTGTCTCTGTCTCTCTTTACCTCTCTCTCTCGCTCTCTCTCTCTCTCTAGTGATAACATCATCGCGCAGTGCAGTAGCAGCTACAACGACAACAAGCAGAGTTGTATGCCATTGGGAACTTGCTAAATAAGCTAACGCCAAAGCGTGTGCGCTCGCTCAGTGGGCCAAGCCAAGCCGCACACACACTCACACACATGTACAGTTGCACACACACACAGACGCACACCAAGCCGCTGGCAAGTGAACGAAACTTCCGCCGTTCTGTGTGGATGTTAAAAAAACGTTCGTTCAGTTTTTCTACCAGACAAGTCACTGCACATGTGTGTGTGTGTGCGAGTGCGAGTGTGTGCGTGTGTACTCGTACTAGTTGTTGCAAAGCGCTGCCGTCTGCGTCTGCGTCGGCGTCGCTGCCACCGTCGCCGTTTGCTGCTAAAAAACTTACTTTATCTTGTGATTGCCGAGAAGTTTTAGATTCAGTTGAGCATAAACATTTCTACGGTGCGGTGGTTGACTTCGTGGCTAAAGCCAGAATCAGATGCGTTAAGCGCGTGCTATAAACTATATACTACCATATAAACATAATATATATACTATATATATATATATATATATATATATATGCATGCGTTAACCGACTAAGATCGCTTCTATACATTGAGAGACAAATCGTGTTTTTTGGCGAGTGAATTTACGAATTGTGCTCTAGAATTTTTTTGGAAACGCAACGAGCAGCAGCATGACGTATCCTGTCGACGTCTGCCAATAGCCGAAGAGTACCCTGCGCGCAACAAACGTATCGAAAAATAACAAAAATTAAAATCGCATAGTGTATTATAGTACTACACATAAACAAGTAAATTCGTAACTAAGATCGTATAATTCCTTAACAACGGCTTAGCCATGACGATGAACTATTACAACAGCAGCACACGCTTCGAGATGGTCGTCGAGATCGCCAACATAGCGCTCGATGAGTTCAAGACGCACCATATCACGCGAAACTACACGGGCCTGGTGCAGCGCTACTACCAGCTCGTTGAGGAGGACTACGGCGGTATGTGGCACCAATAAAAAAAATATGTTCGAATGCTAAGTGCAATATGTAAATTGCATTTTATGGCTTCCCCTCCCTCTATGCGCCATAAATCAGTTTAAACAAAAACAACAAACAAACCTCTTTGTCCACATGTGTGAACACAATTAAACAACAACAGCAGCAGCAGCTACCGACATCGACTTGATGTCATTATTTCGAGCTTAGCATAGGGGGAAGTTCGCATCGAAAAGTCCGACTCATCTGCAAGTCAACGTCTTCGACTACGGCAAAGTCCGAAAAAGCTAAAAAAAAAGAGTAAAAAAAACGTAACGATGAATTGCCATTTTTTACGCTAAGCAAATCATAACAAAACGGAATGCCAACAAAAAAATAAACAAAATTGACAAGCAACAACCAAAGAAACCAGAGAGAGAGAGAGAGACAGATGGATTGAAATAAAAACCGAAAAAGAGACAAAAACAAACTTCTAGGACAATTAAAAAAGGTTTCTTTTATGTACTCAAATTGCGACCTTGGCAATGCCAATTGTATATATATATATACATTTGTTTGTTTTTGACAATTATTAACGTAATTAAAATGTATTTACATTGTTTATCTTGAAGAGTTTAAAACGCGACCGTCATCGTCATTCGTAGATATCGTTGCCGTGTGCAGCTGAGCATGAGTTCGGTGTATTTGCTGCAGACTCGTCTCGATCATAATACCGAATAACAATGAAATTGCTGAAGCTAATACATATGGCATGCACGATTCATATCCGAATCTAAAACTATGTATATCGTATGCCGCATAGTTGATCTTTGACGTTTCATTTTCATGTTCAAGACGTGTTTACTACACACAACACACGCACATATACAGCTCGCGCGGGTGAAAAGGTCAATGGAAGGTAGCAGCAATTAAAAGCAATGCAAATATTGTACATAAGTGTACTACCAACCGACAACGTGAGCCAAGCCAAACTAACCGAACAGAAATAACAACGAGCAACGAGACTTGCGAATGTCAGACGTTTCAAGTGCAAAACTGAAGACTAGACAAAATAAAGCACACAAGTACATATTAATCAAAAGACTTAGGAAACAAACTCTATTAGAATACAAACTTAGCTGGAGTAAATCTGAAAAGTATTTTCAAGCAGACCGGCATCGATAACCCCATGCTACTCGCAAATCAAAAGACTTAGGACACAAACTGAATTTGTGCATTGAATAAACTAACTAAAACTAAGAAAGCCTCTAGAATACATATACACATAGAAATATACTCTCAAGTATCTTAAGTTGAGTAAAATAAAAAACTGATTTGCAACTAATGAACATAAATCAAATACAGCTAATGTTTATTTATAAAATACCAATCTAAAATCTAGCAGAATCCCAACAATTTATTAAGAGAACTTATCAATTGCACAAATACCAAACAATTTATTAAGAGAACTGCAAAAATTCTTGAGATGTCAACAAGAACAAAAAACTGTCAATTGCCCGGTATGTGCCACCGAGCTGGCTGTCCGCCGTCAATCGTCGTAGTTATAACGTAAATCACACGCAATATTACGGAAAGCTTGAAAACGTTTCCAATAGAGAGGAAAAGTTTCATTTTATCTATTTACGAGCTGGATAATTGAAAACAAAACAACAATATTCTAAGTGGGGCGGGGAATAACTTATCAGTAGTACGTTGGTATTTACATTACGCGAATAAAGCATTAGGTTGTATTATGGGCGAGAATCGTAAAGCTAATTTGTCTATAGATTTAATACATACTTTGTGGTTGCATTTCAGACGGAATAACAATTCCAACTAGAAATTCCGGTTCAAATTGTGCTCCTACTTACATTGCTTGCGTAGCTGCTGTTCCGTTGCTGTCATTGTAGCGATTTTACGTACGTTATACCCTAAAACTACCCACTGAAAAGTACAACTAGTTAATTATCTAGTTACTTGCAATGCCCGTGGTTCCCGCCAATAGTATAAAAAAGCAAACAAGCAGTCGGACAGACCGGCAAATTATTTTTCTTATTGTTTTGTTTTTGTTTTTTGTTTTTTTTTTTTGTTTCAGCTCTGACCACGATTTCATTCATTCGTGCAAATTGCCATTTAGATTAATTCGTAGATTAATCAACGTAAACGTAAAATGCTTTAAACTATGCAAAATACCATTGACTAGCTAAGCTAGCGGGAAAGAACAAGAGAGAGAGAGACCCGTAATTGATTGATTGAACGACTTTTCCCACAGATCCTCGTGCCAAACGTTTTCCGCTGATGGAGCATCCATTGTTCACATTCGGACTGGTTGCCATCTACCTCTCCTGGGTGCTACTGCTGGGCCCACTTTTCATGCGCGATCGAAAACCCTTTCAGCTGCGTCGCACACTCGTCATCTACAATGCTTTCCAAGTGCTGCTAAGTGGATACATGTTCTACGAGGTGAGTTCCCCCAAACAACATTTTCAAACGTGATTCCTAAACCTTGTTCTTTTCGATCTGATTCGTTTCCCTTTCAGCATCTTATGGCCGGCTGGCTGAACTACTACAATTTGAAGTGTCAACCGGTTGACTATTCGGATGGTCCCATGTCCAAGCGGGTAAGAGTTAAGAGTTCTAAGACCGTTCGCATTTATACTCAGTTCGAAGACCCCACAAGGTTAATTGGCACACGCCACAGACATCTTCAGTCTGTGAATTACTAATACATATGGTTTTGACTTATCAATTCCACTTTGTAGACAGGTTCGTTGGCTTTGACTCCAGCCAAATGATTCATCGTCGCGTTCAAGTTCAGCCAGGCAAAAGCGCAAAGTTCGTAAACTCTAAATACTTTTTGAGTAGTTTTGTTTTTTTTTGTTTTCATAATTAGCATGGCTTCGAACATAATGCCAGTTGAGTTGGCCAATTGAAAGCGCGTTTAGGTTCTTGTTAAACCTATTTTTTCCTTTAGTTTTTGGGCAATTTGTTACGCCTGTCAACAATTCCATTGTGTGCCTACAACTGCAGGTGAGAGAGAAACAATTACTGTGAATGGTTTTTATTTAAGGCTACTAGGCTTTTCCGTGTGAAACGTATAATTTCGAAAACATAAAACGATTCGAACCAGTTGTAAGATTGTAAAATCGCTACAAATCGATATTAACAGCAACAATTCAAGGTTGTCGTTTATGGTCTAGCAGGAAAATTAACAACACCATTCACCATGTGTGTGTAATCAAACACATTTTGGCCCGGCCAAAAGATCAATATGGTCTGGGACGGCACTTGTAAAAGACACACACACACACATACGTGCGCATATCGTGTCGAGTGTAAAGAGGCCTGACATTTGCTCGGCAAACATCAGGTCGCCTGACCCAAAGCATAATCCTCTACAGACTCGGCCGCACCGAATTTCACATCCGCCACACACAAGTCAATAAACTGTTGATGGTGTTCATCGTTGTCACAAGGTCAGTTGGCGCTTTAACACCTTCGCGGCGGTGTTTTTTGTTTACATTAAGCATACGCCGCGTAGCGCGCTGTAAAAATGTGACAACGCAGCCAAATTCTTCTTTGTTCGAAATAAGTTAAAACCTACGAAATGCTATCAATGTCAGTCTTGCAACTCTTTTAAATATATATTAAATAATGCTTTCTTCGGCAACGCACTTGTTACAGTCGAGCTCAAACGACCTTGCACTCAAAGAAAAGCAGTAGTTACTTCGCTGCAAGAAGGAAAATTCATGAATTCACTAAGGAGAAATTAGAAGCTGTTGTTAGCTGAACGAACTGCATTTTTTATACTATTAAGTTTCCCCTATTAGTTGAAAATGTATGCAATTTAAATTGCAGCTTTGCCTTCACAATGTTACTTAAAATTGCCGGAAATACTTTAACTTTACAAATATATACATATATATTCTATATTTTCTGTTTTTTCTGCCCCACAGATGCTCAATCTGTGCTATATCTACTATCTGTCCAAGCTAACTGAATTCGCCGACACTATGTTCTTTGTGCTGCGCAAGAAATCGTCGCAGATCACATGGCTGCATGTCTATCATCATTCGGTGACGCCACTGGAGACCTGGGTGCTTGTCAAGTTCCTGGCAGGTAAGTTTATAAAATCGAAACCATTTACGTGCATTGCGGCCAAACATCACGATCTACATCTTCCCATACAGGCGGCAATGCGACGTTCCCCAATCTGTTGAATAACTTTGTGCATGTCTGCATGTACTTCTACTATATGATGTCGGCAATGGGTCCCGAATATGCCAAGTTCCTGTGGTGGAAGAAATACATGACGGAGCTGCAAATCGTAAGTGATATTTGGCTTGTGCGTCGCTCTCGTTCGTATGATCATTATCAAATCGGTTCCAGCATCGATTTTGCTGAAAACAAAAAGCGAAAATACGAAATTGAATTGTGTGGGGGGGGGAAAGCAAATAGATATAGATATAGAAACTTGTTTAGAAGTTTTGTCTAGTGGCATAGCCGAAATATTTTTGTCGCCGATTCCTAAGCAAACCAGTTAGACCTGACCCGAGAGAGCCTGTGCTGCCGAGCCTGTCCGGCACATAAAATGGTGTATTATACTCGTTAGATATAGCTATTGCTATTGCTATTGCGATTGCCAAAATGCAGCAGCAGCAGCAACAACTAAGCCAAGTGTTACTTAACGCTTCTAACTGTGTCTTGCAATTGGCCAAAGCAAATGACACACAGACAGACGCGCCTCGGTCGGCCTCAGCCGCAGATTCAGCTGCAAGTGGAAGTGGTTTTCAGCTACGTCTGATGTTTAGCTTGACTAAACACACACACACACACACATACAGAGTCACACAGATACACATACAACTGCATGTATACTCGACTTAGTCAAAGGCCAAGTTGGCAGCGTTTTCGAATTGCATAATCTGCACTTTATTATCGTAATCATCACAACTTATTTTTATTACAAATATATTTATGTATATATATATATATAGGTGTGTGTGTGTGTGTGGGTTCAGTGTGCTGCGCTCTCACTTTTATTACGGCGAGGGGGAGCTGCAAGCGTGGGGTTTTTCAATAACGGATCGCCAATTCTACGACCTGATTAACGACAACGCGACAAATCTTGTGCGCAAACGCAGCCTAAGTAGATCCATGCTGACCAGTCAAGTGGGTTTTCTAGACATGGATATATATAGATATGGTATATATATGCATATATGTATAGTTTGTATTTGATTCGGTTTTACTTTCAGCTTTAGTTTTAGATTTCCAATTGGCCGACTGTGTCTTTCCGTTTTCTTGCTAGCGATGGCATTTGCGCCACTCGACTGATTTTGCAGGCGGTCTTCTCTCGTGTGTAATGTAACTAATACACACGCATAACATGCATATACATATACATATACATATATATACATATACAACCACATGACATTCGTAGGTGAATAAGTTTCATTGCAGTTTTTTATTTTTGCGAAATTCTTGAAACGCATAAAACTTGCCAAGTTTAGTAAGTTCTGCTACTGTTGTTGTTGTTGCTGTTGTTGCTGCTGCTACTGGCCCGTTCCTACAACTGTGTGTGTGTGTGTGTTGCCTTGAGCGGCACTCAGCCCCCCAGTAGACTTGTCAAACGTTCGACGAGCGCTTGTAGACACACATTATACGAGTAATGCTCGTCTATGTACAATACACACACGTTTACATGGATAAGTTTGTGATCTGGGAGCATGTTGCTGTTGTTATTGCTGTTGTTGTTGTTGTTGCTGTTGCTGTTGCTGCTACTGTTGTTGCCTGATTCTTTCAACTGAGCAACGAGTTGACATTTTTAATGACACGGCGCACGGCAATCAAATGCTAAGTGGATAAACACATAAACATGGGCGCATCTTGCGGATAATTCGGCAGCAGTTGCTGCTGCTGCTGCTGCTGCTGCTGCTGTTACTACTGCTGCTGTTGTTGTAATTGCTAGTTGCTGCTGCTGCTATTGAGCTAACCACACTGTAACCGCAACACAATGTAAACATAATGAATAGCACGCTCGCTCCAATTTGCCAAGAGACGAACAAGTTTAAGTTCCCATTTGCTAATCGAACTAACAGCAGCAGACAGCAGCAGGCAACAATTGCTGCACCGGCAGCAACAGCAGGCAACACCGGCAACGGCAACCGCACTGGTCACTGTCGCTTGTTTTGTTGCAACATCCTTTAGTGCTGCTGCGCTCGCTGCGCCAATTCCTCAAATTGCCACACTTTAGCGCGCCGATCCGACCAGTTTCGATTACATTAGCTTCGACTGTTGCTGGCATTCGGCATTCGCCGTTCCGTTTGCGTTTGCTGTTGCCGTTGCTGTTGCTTTTGCCTTTGCTTTTGCTGTTCCGTTTTGCGGCAATGAATGTTGCCTGAGCAAAGCGTTCACTTTTCAAGCGAACTTGCCACACCGTGAGTGTCTATGCCAGCCTGCTGGCGGGGCACAAGCACGGCAGCCAGCACGGGAGCCAGCCAGCCAATCCGGTAGCCAATCGACCGTAGCTATCTTTGCCTCTCAATGTGTGTGTCTCAGTCTGTCTGTGTGTGTGTGCGAGTAAAAGTCAGGCCGACTGACACTTTCGATTTCCAGACTCGCCCGAGATTCGTTCATATTGCAAGTGCAACATCGTCTGGCGATTGTGCAATAAATTGGCGCCAGCATTCGAGCAGGCACAGTGGTTAGAAAAAACCATAGCTAGTGTGGGAGTTTAATTTTTTAAAAATGCTGAAAATATAAAGATTTGACTATAAGGAAAAACTCTGGAAATTTTCATATTATCATAAAATCTTCAACTAATTTAAATAGTCAATTTATAAAAATTGTAAAAAATACTATTCTTATTCCACAATGCGCATACGATACTCTCGCAATTGTGCCCAGGCTCTCAGGCGAGTGCAATAGCTCATTGAGATCTATAATCAAAGTTCCTCAAGTATTACACAAATGCCGAGCACGTCAACAAGCTCAAGTCCGCCAAACGTTCGTAATGTGAACCACTTTTCTTCTCAGTCTCTCTGCGAAATCTCTGGTACTCACACAAACACACAGGCTCCCACACATAGCCTGCACTCTGAGGAGTGTGTAATGAAGCGTTTAAGCGACGACGTTTGCTTTCCGCAGCCAAGTCAGACCGTCGGCTGTAGCGACCGCAAGACAAAAGCATACATAGTTGGCCGCAAACGAGCAGCATTTTGGCAAGAGGCAAGCGATGTGCCCACTGTATGTGCAGCCCGGACTGGCTGCGTTCCGAGCGGCAATGTTAATGGAAACTTGCAGCGCTTGGTTGACCAACATGTTGCTTGTTGTTTGTAGGTCATCGCAGCAGACGCAGGCCAGCAACAACAAGGAAAAAAAATAACGCAAAAACGAAAACGAAGCAACAGAAAACCAAACAAACGCAAGACACGAGCATATTGAAAAAAAGAAGAAAAACAGCAACAACAGCAGCGTGCAAAAAACAAATAAGTGGGCGGCAACTGTGCGAGATAGGGGCGTGCGCGGTGCATTAGATACAGTGATGCTAACGATTAGTAAATTGAATTATTAAGTAAGCGAAAATTTGCCGGTATCTCTAAACGAAATCAGTTCGTAATTACGGGGTTCTATAGAGAACGTGCGCACTACACACGGGGTGAGCGTAAAAGGTCAATGGTAGCAGAAATCAAAAGACTTCGACAAGAAACTTGATTGGACGCTGACACCCAAGGGGCAAGCGAAACGCCCCGTTCTGTCCGTCCGACGCAAAAGCAAAGCAATAAAGCAACAAAGTCAGACTTGCAGGCAGCAGATTATTGGGCTCCCCCATGGTAATATTTGCATACATGATAAAACAATTATTATTATGGCAAATTGCAGCTTTGTATACTAAGTAGCCTCAGTCTGTGTGAAGTCACAGTAAACGCTTTTGTATTGCCTTGCCGCGCTCAAGGGTGATTGCGGCCCATAAGCACTCGATTTTCCGCCATTGGTCCGAACGCAATTAACCATTCTTTGCCTGGCTAAAGTTGACTGCGAACGCGGTTTTGCTTCCGTTTTCAGCGTTCCGATTGTGCTCGACTCGTCTCGCATGTTGTTGACTTTCCCTGGCATTCACGTAACGAACGCCCGCCCGCCCAGTGACAGTTTCCCAGTATTGAAAGCAAGGCGAATGCGCAACAAATGTGTATATAATTGTAGCCTGCATCCCATGTTAATTACCAATAAGGCTATCATAAAGTTGTGCACACACGTGTGTGTAATAAATATTAAATTACAATCTCTCAAGCATTTGCGGTAGCAAGTTGGATATCAGTTTGTTGCTTTGTCATTCTATAGCAAAATTAAGCCTTTGCATTCCTTTTGAATTGCCTTCCTCCTAATGAAGTTGGCTGCGCTTTCGATTTATGTCCTTTATCGATAGTTATCGAAATTACATGTGAATTGCACTTGTGTAGTGTAGTACACTTAAGCCTATGAATTTCGTTTGATGTAAGCTTAGCTTTGCCCTCCTCCCAATGAAGTTGGCTGCGCTTTCAACCTATGTCCTTTATCGATAGTCATCGAGGCGACATGTGAATTGCAATTTTTGTAGAGTTCACAAGGAACAAATTTTCAGACTACTATTTAATCAGTAGCGACAACATTGTTTACTGTTTTTATTTTCAGAGTGCGAAATGCAAACTAGTTTTGATTCCTATTTTAATTTGTTGACAATTTGAATTTATGAATAACACTTAACCCACCGGTTGACATTGGCATCTCACTTATTGTATAATAAAATCTGTCTGCCTCTCATCACTTATCCGCTCTCTTTTCGTTTTTTTTTTTTTACAGGCACAATTCGTGCTCTGCATTGTGCACACCACGCGGGCGCTTTTCAGCAACCAGTGCCAGTTCTCCAAGTTTATTTCAGCGCTGCTGCTGCTGAATGCGTCCATCTTCTTCTGCCTCTTCATGAACTTCTACATGCAGAGCTACAAGAAGTCCAAGGCGCAGCAGCTGTCGGCAGCGACGGCGACGGCGACGCCGACGACGGGAATGGGAATGGCGGATAGCAACAACAACAGTGCCAAGGCGCTGCAGCAGGATCCGCTTAGCTTGGCGCAGAAGCTGAAGACGAACTAGGAGGGAGCAGAAAGCGCATACACTGCACTACACTACACTACACTACACTGCTAAACTTCGCTACACACTCACAAAAATGCTTCCAAGAGCTGCTCGCGTGCGAGAATTTGTATAAAATACTATTGAAATTGGTGTTGGTTGGTTAATTGACGACGGGGCAGCAAACACAGAAAAAAGTTATGGATACAAAACAAAAAACACAAGAAATTTTTGGAAGTAGTTTGGTACAAAGGTTTTAATTTAGTTAAAATAGGGAGCCATACAAAATCGGCTTGAACTGCAATAATCGCAAAAGCCTGAGCCTGAGCTTGACCCTGACCGAATCGAATCGAATAGTTCTATTCGATTACTCGTCTTCTGCCAATGGGTATGCTATAAGTAATTTCAATTATTTCGTATGTATTTGATGTTGCTTGTCATTATTGACGCGATGGAAATGCTTCTCAATTTCGTCACATTTCAAACACACAGTAATATCTGGGTCAATTTTTACGATCTGCTTAAGCATAAGTCACTTTAGTTAGCTAACTCTTAAGTGTTAATTGTAATTGTGTACAGAAAAGTGTTTGTAAATAGATTTTATACTTGCTAAATGTTAAATATTTGTAGACAATAAGAGCATACGCCTAAGCCAACTAGTCTTAGTTACAAAATGCGAACGAACAAACAGATCAATAATAATAAATGTGAAGACAAATATTAAATGGCGTAAAAATCACTTTAAGAATGAAAAAACAAAACCAAAAGAATTTTCAAAGCCCAAAGTTATGGGGGCTTGAGTCGATGTTGAGCACCGTGAGTACTGCAAAGGCTGGTCCAAATTTTCAATATTATAGCATTCATTGCCGGATTTTTGGCTATGTACCATTTTTTTACAACAAAATAATGTTGCATACGTTGAAAACAAAAACTTATGAAATATTTAATCCGAAAAGTGTGAGTATTTGCTAGATGGTGCATGTCTGCACTAAGAAGAATCACTTAGCCGTGACAACTTTAAAATGTTTCGCTGTTGGCTTCAATAATTTGCCGCCAGGTGTCGCATTAACTAAACAATAGCTAACATTTTCTGCCGATTAGTTTGAAAGTAACTGAAATTAAATCGCAATCTAGTATATCTAGAAATAGAAACAAAAAAATATTAGCATATACATTAAATACTACAACAATTTTGTGTATTCTTCATGCATGTCATAAATATTTTATATATATAGCATAGCCACAATTAAATTTAAGTTTTTGCCATTCACTGGTTAACGCAACCAATTTGAGTAGTCTGTTATTTAACAGCATCGTAAACTGTAATCAAATAGTATTTAATACTCTGCAAACAATTTGAGACTTCACGTAACGGTATTATTAGCGCAATTAACTAAACAATATATCATTGATTACCTAAGAAAATAATATTTAAATTTAATAACTAAACTATGCTAAGAGAATAGCATACCTACAGGCTCAAGCGAAAATTTAAAAACATTTACAGACCTGCAGAGTATCTTACAATCAACCACTTACACATTGATTCCATTCCTGTTTTAACAGCTGGCTGTTAGTCTTATTAGACAGCTGCGCGAGTGCGGTTGCCTGAGTGCGCTGTTTGCGAATAAGATTGCGAAAAGAGACAAGCAAATCAAATTGAATCGTAATACGAGGCGAGGCGGACAGACAAACTGAAGAATATTATTTCTTAGGGCAAAGACGACAAATTCAGCAACATCAAAGTGGTGCCAAAACGTTCTATTGATTTTCGTGAGTGTGTGCGTGTTTGTTTGTGGCGACAAAAGGCAACCACTTAGCTGTAAATTAGAGCCAAACATTTTTTGTCGTTCAATTTTCTAGTCAAACACAAGAACAACAAGAATGTACATAGTAGCGTTGCTAAACTTAAGTTGAGTGTCAGTGTCGTCGAAGTGCCAGTGCTAGTGCGAGTGCAAGTACACGAGCAAGTGCAAGTGCGAGCGAGAGAGCGACGAATGCAATAACAACAAAGGCAAAAATTCATCACTTTGAGTGAGAGTGTGCGTGCTGGTGTCTCTGTGTGTGCGTGAGCGTCTTTTGTGGATTTAAGAAGATGCAAAAGGCAAACACACAATGTGTTCAGCAAATTCAAATTATCATTGAAAGTTGCTCATAAAAGCAAAAAGCAAAATCAGGCAGAGAAACCGGGAAAGGCAAGGAGAGGAAAGGACGCGGTATCTGCTTTGGGGAGTGGCCTTGGATTGCGTTTTTGCCATATTCCAATTGGATTTTACCGAACAGCAGCAGCAACAACAACAACAACAGCGAAATGTGGATACCATCCAACAACAAATACGGCGTCGGTGAGTAAAAGTCTTAAAAAATTGCGGTCCTCTGTGTGCCCGTGTGCCCGTGTGTGTGTTTGAGTGAGAGTGCACGTACGTAGGGCCGTATGTATTTGTGTTCGTGTATGTGTGTGTGTATGTAACGGTCCACATCCCCCGGTTTTTGGCTAAAGCCCAACAACACCCCTTGAGAGCTTGTTAGCCGGAGAGAAGCACAACTGCGCGGGGGTCGGTGCGATGCGTCACGTGCACGGTTACAACGCTTTTGTTGTTGCTATTGTTGCCTTTGTGGCCGTTGTAGCCGTGCGTTGATTCACCGTTTTTTCCGCGAATTACCACGCAGCAGCATCACAGCAGACATCACAGTCCAACAACAGCAACAACAGGCGGCCACCCTCCTCCTGCACCCACCCTTCATTTCGTCGCTGCCAGCCGGAAAGGCGGAAAAGCGATTTTTCTACTTATTTTTATAGCATGCCCGACAGACACCCCCCACACCTTCTCCCCCTAACCCCCCGCACATCATCCAAGTACTGTATGTTACTTTTCATTCAGAAGCAGCGACGCAACTCAAAGAGATTTGTATTTGTTGTCGCTGCTGCTGCTGCTGCTGCCGCCGTCGCTGCTGCTGCGATTTGATGTGTTTATGTTTTCATTTGCTTCGTCTTCTCCTTCTCTCTCTCTCTCTCATCTTCGCTCGGTTTCACGTTCTCTCGCATTGCCAATTGCTGCTGCTGTGGCCCAGGTGTTGCTAATTTAAATGCTTCCGTAATTGCTGTGCTGCCTGCCTGCCTGCCTGCCAACTGGCAACGTTATTGTGGACGCCAGTGTAATTGTGACAGTGCAAACTTGTTTTGATAACAGAAAGAAAACATGCGATAAATATGCGATCTCTCTTGCTGGCGTTGTTAGTCTTGTTGCTGTTGTTGTTGTTGCTCTCTTTGCTTGGCTGCTGCTGTCCATTTTACACATATTTTCACATTCACATTATCTCTGCTCATTCGTCACACTTTTCGCTTCAATGGCCACGCTTAACAAATGACATCTGTGACGCTGAAAGCAGAGCTCAAACTGGAGGCTGGATCCGAGTGATGCAGACAACGCTTCCGTCTCTGCCAGCGTCTTGTGCCAGATAAGCGATAGTTGTCATTTGCCGTTGAGTGCTCCAATTTCAGCCCCAGCAGCAGCTCTCGGGCAGCTGCTGCTGCTGCTGCTGCTGCTGCTGCTGCTGCTGACGACGATGATTTGTGACATGGCAGGCGGTCAAAGTTAACACAAATCAATCAGTGTGCCGGGGCGTGGGCAGTGGCAGCGCCAGCGGGGGTGTGTCCATCCAAAAGCCATTAGCGTCTATACTAACCTTGCACAATAAACAATGGCAGTGACAGGAAGGGGGAGAAGCGGGCAGAGTACAGAATCCGGAATGCCACGTGCTGCTGCAGCAGCTTCAGCCGGTTGGGCAATGACTTCATTAACATGAGCATACATGGGTACATAGGGTGCATTGGCAGCCCAGCCCAGTCTCTTTGTTTCTCAATTTTGTCAGCGACGCGCTCCCAATTACGCAGTTAGTCAGAGAGTTAGTCGGATTGCATGCAGCAACACTGGCAGCATGCAGCAAGTTTGGCCAAGCTGAAGATGCTGGTGGCGCGCGCCGCTTTATGCGGGCAGAACATAACGAAACTTTGCCAAAAATACAAAAAAAAAAAGAGAAGAATTTGTAGACACAGGCACAGAGGCAGAGGCTGAGGCGCGCACCGGATGTTGCCCCTTTTCCAGTGAATTCGATGTCGTCGCTAGGGAGCAACTTTAATTTAATATTCATTTTATGCATTTGCCCACTGTGCGCCCAAAGAGACACTGTGCTGGAGTCAGCGCACAAATTTGTGCAGCATTTCCTTTTTATTATGCAAACACACACACGCGCACACAGTGACATCCGATTCTGACTGTGTGTGTGTGTACACATTAAATTGATTCATATCCATTGTTTAATATGCTTGGCGGCAACTTTGTGTGTCCAACGTGTCCATCCACGGACTTCTTCGCGCTGTGCCTCCAATTCGGCAGTTTTACTTCCATAACTCGTCTTTAACGATCTACGTTGTATATATGTATGATTTATGCCCAGCTGGCACTATTATAATGCGTGTGATTAACTACGCATATACACGCACACAGCTGGCTGGCACACGCACACCAATATATAGTTTATCGTACTTCCGATTCGCTTGCATTATCAGTCACTTGCCGCACGAAGCACGTATCTTCTACAGTTGCTGTTGTTGTAATATTTCTATGTGCAATACATTTTCCATGTAGCACCACCTGAAGTGCATTTTCCATATACAGCAGGCACAGATTCAAGTACAGTGGGCACGTAGCCCAAAAAAGCAAAAAAGCAAAAAACAACGAGTTCTTAAAATACTCGAATTTTTTACTTTTACTATAAACGTACAAGTAAAAGTGTAGATTAGCAGAGTATTATAAGTTAATATTAAGCGAAAATGTTTTACGAAACAGTTGAAGGCATCTTTACTAGATAAAGTATGCCTATAGAATCGATATAGTCATAGCCGTTATAATAGGAGCAAGGAATACCAAAGAGCAAGGAATACCTAATTTATGATAGTATTACCAGGCATATTAAATTTATTGTAGCATCCGACCAAGATCTCTGACAACTGCATAAATGGAAACTGAAAGTTTTAAGTTCTTATGTGTACAATAATGATTAACAGCCGAATAAAATCTGCGACCTTTGTGCCAATCACATAATATACTTAAAAAAAACTGTTGCTTTCTTTTTTTTCCTGTCTAGTTCATTGGTCCCACAATATCTAGTAGTTGCTTATCTATATGTAGTACAGTTGTTGTACCACTAAGTAGGATAAGATAACTTCATAATCTCTGTAAATAGAATAAAAAAGTAATCGTGAATAAATTTGTTGGGTAAACAGCAAAGAGTGCGCCTTTATTTGTGTAGATAAATAATTAACAAGTGAGTCAGTATTTTCTACTTCCGTTTCCTACTTCCGCGGCCCCTCGAATTATTATTGAATTGAACCCGACTGTAATCACATTTATCTGTGGTATTTACCTTTGCAAGCACATCAAACAAACATAAGTGCAACGGGCCAATTGGCAAATATTTTCATAAATGTTTTTTATGTGGTTTGATTTTTCGTAATGTACGTTGTCAGCGCTGCATTTAAATTGACAGAATCGAAATGTTGCTAACTTTTAATTTAAACAATTTGAAGCGCCAATAATTACAGAGTTAGTTCACTAATTATAGGCTAGTAACGATTAGTAGATACCCCACACAGTTATTACCTATTGCATATTAAGAGTGACTTTAATTATGTATAATTAAAATTAATGTGAGCTTAAATAATTTTAATTTTAATATAAATTTATAATATTTATCTATATGAAAAAGATCTGGCTGGTATTCAAGGTGTGTCACTTTCTCAAATATTAGTTAAATGATTTATTTATTTTCATATACCGATTATAGCCGTTGTGTTTTATGAAAATAAACATACTCCACTGTCAGAAGGGTATCGAAGTGCATTTTGCATGTTTCAACGGCATGCAAACATATATTGTGTATTGTGTGTGTAATATAATAAGTACGTTTGTATCTGTGTATAAGTAGTTTGTTATAGAAATATGATGTCAGCTGCAATAATGAAAATCGTACGAACTTCACAGTTTTCACTGCAAGAGAGACTGACACAGAGAGAGACAGACAGAGAGTGAGAGAGAAAGAAATTCACAATGGAAACTGTATTGGCTTTCAGTTAGCAACTCAATAATTTAGTATTATAATGGCATATGATTGACATTGAGGCCACATTTCCTGCAGTTCTCTTCATCATATTAATGAATGGAATAGATTTTTTATGATTCCGCAGACTCAGCTTTAATTCAGCTTTAATTCAGCTTTAATTTCCTGGAAATTAAATTGTTTATTATGATGGAATACACATTTAGTGCTCGCTCTATTACGACCTCTTTGTCTTCCGCCTAACATACTAGCCTATGCATACCTGACCCATTTACCATTTCCCCAAGCACTTGAGGACCCTACCTACTTATAAGCCCATTCATTGTGTTCTCCACACACACACAGCACACAATTAATTAATTAAATTCTTCAGCCCCAACCCTACTTTAGGGTCAAGTGTGAAGATGTTCCTTTGTGGTTTGGCAACTACTGTAGTGCAATTCCCTATGCGCTAGCACAATGTCTACCCTAGCTTGTGTCTAGAGTCCTTTAGGTTTGCAGTCAAAATTTATTTACGCATAAGAGATACCTAAAGATTCTACAGCATTTTAAAGCCTTACAAACAAATTTAAAAACTAAATTATAACTATAAAAGCAGGCGTGGCAGATTCCACTTTTCACAGCTAATTCGCATTGAACTAATCGTGTTTGTCTGTTTGTTTGAACGCGCCGATCTCTGCAAGCCTTTGATCTAGAGACCTCAAATTTGGCATAAAGATAGCTGTATATCATTTGCAAAGTAAAGTAATTTAAAATTTCAGATGCCACGCCCAGCTTCTACGCAATTCAAAATATTTGACTTTGCAGGCAATTATTTGGCGAACTAAATAGATATTAATTTTCTTTACGGATTCACTTTGTGCAAAGAGTATTCAGTTGGCGTCATATGCAAAGGGCTGACCCCATATTAATCCATTTGGTGACATGGCAAAAATACCAACCGAATGCCTTTCACGCTATTCTGTTGAGCCTGGCACAGCAGTGCATTCTCTGCCACTGGGTACAGGCTGTCTGCTCGTCTGCCTGTCTGTCTGCCTGTCTGTTTATCCTTACGCTTCTACTAGTTAAGAGCACATACTACTCATGGCATGAGTACGTGAGTACATTGTGAGGGCATGGCATACGTTCTCATACTCGCGCGCTCGTTGCGCTAATGCGCAGCTCTTTTATTTAATTTAAAATTATTTTCCCAACTACACTCAGTGCCCTATCCCTCCCCCCGCCCCGCTCCACTGCCCCTTTACCCCTTTTGCTTTACTGCTGTTCTGCAGCTTTTTTCTTGCCTTTTGTTTTTGCATCCACTTGGCTTAACGACTTTTTATTTTAATACGTTTGTTGACATTGTGGACTTATTGGACTGTCGCGCTGTCTCTGTTTCTTCCTCTCTCTCTCTCCCTCTCTCTCTCTCTTTTTCTGTGTTTGCTTGTGCCTTTGAGGTTTTGTTGCGCACAGCCCTTTTGTGTCGTCTAAAAAGCGATAGCGCAATTATCTTTCTATCTAATCAAAACTATTTTTTTTGCATTTCATATTAAATTTTTCTTCCCGGCCTTATCCAGTAAGCGCAGCTAAAAACGCTCATTGGAATTATGTATGCTCCGGCTGAGCATTGACGCCAGCGCCGGATGGATGTGGGCGTTGAGCTGTGTGAGTTGGTATGGCGGGAGGGGGGAGGTGTGGCAGCCCTGCTTGACGCCTGCCAAATGTGAGTGACCTAAATAGTGCGACGTTTGCTTGCCACTCTGCCACGCCATTTGAGAGCGTGTGTGCGTGTGTAGGGGTGTGTGTGTGTGCTCATTTGCTGAAGTGTTTGCCTGCGCCAGTTGAAGTGCTTTCCGCCCCTAACCCACCCCCAACTCCAGTGGCATTTTAAATTATGAAATTTCAGCTATTTAACAGCTTGGAATCCATTTAAATCAAGCTTCAGGCGGCGACTTGTTGAAGACGGCAGCCGTGGCGAGCATAAAGCGACGGCAGCAGAGGCAGAGACAGGCACAGGCAGTGGCTTAGCCAGAGGCAGAGGCAGAAACAGAGATAGAGATAGAGACAGAGACAGAGACACAGGCAGCGGCAGAGCCAGTGGCAAAGACAGCGGCAAAAACAGGAAGCAGTTTGCCCATTTTCATCGCAATGAAGCATTTTATTCGACAGACAGTCAGAGACACATACATAAACATACATACATATATCACACATACACATACATACACATATCTTACTTTCATGCCCCCCCTCAAGCCAGCCCCTTGCTGTCTGTTTCTGCGTTTTATTAGCTCCTTTCGTTGATATGCTCATGCCGTGCCCGCTCGTTTGTCTTTCAGCGCAGCACACCCAACACACACGCACACAGGCACACACACCCTGCTTGCAGCACTTTTGCTATTACAACAGCAACGTCGCACCCCCTCCCTCTCCCTGTCTCTCTCTCTCTCACTCACTCACTCTCTCGGCGCCGCCTCTCTGGCTCCACGGCGTGCCTTGCATTTGTAATTGGCTGTCATTGGTGGCCACGTTGCGGATTTATATTTCTACTTATCAGCAGCAACAGCAGCAACAGCTTCCCTGCTGCCACTGCAGCTGGAGAGGAACAGGAGCGCGCTCTTTATTGTTCACGGCCAAGTGTTCAATTGCTGGCGTGCTCAAGTGTTGCTGCTGCTCCAACTGCTCCTCCTGCTGCTGCTCCCTCTGCTGCTCCCCCTCCAACTGCTGCTGTCGCCTCTTGCAGACCTACGAGCACACCCCCAACATATATTGTTTCCAAAGCCATTTGCCTATTTATAGTTGAAGTATTTATTGTTGTTGTGCCACTCTGGGCATGCTCAAGTGGCCACTCATGGGAGGCACTTTAATTGCTGCCAGGCCGGCAGGCGGCATTCGGCACTGTCCGCAATGTCAGGGCCAAGACGCAACTGGTTGCAACTGCAATCTAGCATCTTCTATCTCGCATATCTCATCTAATCCCAGCCTTCTTCTTCATCGTCCTCTGCAGCCATTCACAATTGGCATGGCGATGTTCGTTTCGGTCTGCCACTGGATGTGGGCGATTCTGTGGACATTGTGGAGGAGTGCAAGTATTGGTATCGTGGCTCATGTCCACGTAAATCACGTGCCGTTGGACTCTTTCCAAAAACCTATATACACATCAAAGATCTGTCGAAAATCGATCCCGTTGTCGCCGAATGCACTCAAGTATTGCGCGAATGGTCGGAGATCTGGAAGCGTCTCTATGTGGTGAGTGTGCAGCAGTAACCTTTAAATATATACATATAATATACATATCTATATTTATTTATTGCTTTGTTCTAGGATCGAGAAGCGTACAAGTTTCAAACACTGCGCAAGGTTATGTTTTCCATATTGGATAGTCGCCGTGAATTGCTCAGCGCCACCATGACACAGGATCAGACAATCGAGCTGCAAATGGTTGTGGTATCGAAGATCGACTGGGGTAATCGGTAAGTTAAAGTATCTGTAGAGCATTAGATATGTGAAACTGTGAATCCATCTAGCTGAGTCCATTAGAAATAGTCAGGAAAATTCGGAAATACATTTTCTAAATGTTATTCACGTTTTTCGCATTTTAAATTTCGTGTATATTTAATTTAGTTTTTTCAAATAAACTGATGTTGAGAAATGCACATAAATCTATTAAAAGAGCTCAAAATATCGCGTTAATTTTTAGATTTGCATACCGATAGGTATTCAGAGGTTTTGTTCTTTCGAAAAACACGAAAACGCTTAAGATGATATGAAATAGACTCGTTTTTCGTATTTATTACAATTTATTACAATTAAAAACTTAGATAGCTTGTTTTCTTTATGTAAAATGTGTTCTTTTCTAGCAATAATCACAATAATTTTGTTATAAACAAAATTGCTTAAAATTACATACATTTGTATACTAAACTTTAAGACAAAATAGCGAGAGCATTTTTTTTATGCGTGTAAATGTAGTATATATATTCGTGTTCAAATATTTCGATTACTATAGTTTAGATCTGTAAACATGTCGCTGTAAATACGGATTGATATATATATATTATATGTTGATAGATCAACGCGTATAGTGTATCGTGTTAGCGTGCGTCGTGTTGGGCGTGACAACTTGTCGTGACACGCCTCGAATAGCAAACTATCGAGCTAAGTGGTAAACTAAATTGTATATATTTAAATGGCGCATCATTATTAACTTTACTACAAATACAAGTAGCATTATGTATGGTAGTTTTGTAGTAAATCTGTAGTATTATTTATAAGCATATATATCGGATAAATTTTCAATCCACAATCGAACCTACAAATTGCACGGTCTGCCTGTGTATTCCTTTCCTATCTTTCTCTCTCTCTCTCTCTCTCCCTCTGTCTCTCGCTCTCTAACTTTTGAATTGACTGTCTTTATGCGGCTTCGGTCTCTCGACTTTTTCTGCTCTACTTTCCTCATCGAATTCCTTTTGTTTTGCGGGACCAAAAGTTAACAATTTTGCTTTATATAAAAGAAATAGAATTTTGCTAAAGAATTTTTTGTGTTGCTCTATCGTTTTGACACATGCATATGTATATGTTGTCTCAAACAGTCTCAGAGATGATGTTACATAATACATTATGTTTATAAGTATTATAATGAAAGCCTACAAGCCTAGAACGCTGCTAAGGTGCTACAAAAAAACTCCTAGAATCTTGTCACATCGCTGTCTACGAATATTGTATTGAGAAATCATTGAAATTATTAGCGCCAAATTCCTATTGCATGTGCCTATGTTTCGGTCTCCTTGCCACCGAAAGCCTCCACTGGCGGGTATATGGGATGGCTTATCGGATTCATTTCGAGCGTCGATGGGGCCGATGGAGTGCGCGATGCACCCAGTAAACCGCAGAGCTTTTGCAGCATATCGCTGTACGATCGTGTGCTGAGATTCTGGCTAAGGAAGTGCAAGATCAAGAAGTCGCCAATCTGTAGAGGGGATATGGGAGTTTAGTTTTCTGTATGTTTTTTTATAGTTTTTTTAACCCACCTCCAAACGACGCACTAGTCCAGCGATCTCCTTGCGCTGACCTGATCGATAGGAGCGTTTAATGATGGTTTCGCGTGTGGTTGGCATCATAATAACCACCAGAGAGTAGATCACAGCTCCGCCCGAAATTGTGGCCAAAATGATGAACCAGAACCTGCGTGAATTTAATTAGATTACTTTGAGTTTGAATCGATTAAGTGATCACACTTACCACAAGAATATGTAGATCTTCTCGTTGAGTATATTCAGTGCGAGCACACAGAGTGTATCGTGTTTCTGTATAGATCCACTGGCACCATATTTATGGAATGTACATTTGGTCAGTCTGGGAAATACCTCGATCATTGGATCGAAACGGTTCTCCTGATCCATATTCGAGAACTTGAGCACATCAGTACCATAGGACATGAAAGCACCGCCCAAGAATTTGTCCACCATAAAGATATTGATAATCACATTGATAAAGTTGAGCAGTTCGCAGAGGAAGTACGCAAACGAGTAACCATTGTGTGAGTTCAGACTGTCCATAAAGTATTTGATGATGCGATCCTGTCGATCTTTGCGATAGTTCTCCGGTACAGTGATCATGCCACGCAAACCGTCGGTTATCATGCGTATTTTACCATCTTCCATATTCTTCCATATCCAATGCGGTACATAGAACATGAGTCCCTACGCGACAGATCATTTGAAAGATAAATGAGTCAAATTCAAGTCGAGATCAGTGTAGTTGAACTTACCTGAAAGAAGAGCACGAACGGCACCCATTGATAGTAGCTATGATAGCGTTTCTCCTGTCCATAATCATTGCTCACACCCGGCGCGACCACATCTGTACCGATCTTTCGATGCTGTTGACCAGGTATCGTGAAGGTGTACGTTATCCAGCAGAATGTGTTGATCACGTGCATCGGTATAGAGCCATCGTTGATGCAGCTTATGGGATCACCTTTGAAAAGAGGCAAATGGGGAGTTTTACTAATTGATTGTCATGTTAACATTTATACTATATCAAATTAACATGAATATAACATCAAGCTTAAAGTATCTTCTAGCTAAAACTTTTAAATTCAGTTATCCCACTAAAAAATAACAGTTCTAATTGAAGTTTCCTCTGCATGAAGTTAATTCGGCAATATAATATGCTCTAGTAAATCTAAATAACCCTAATTAAAGCAAAAAGCTAATCAAAATTTTCTCAGCAAGATTTATTTAATTTCATGCAATGCAAATGGGTCTTGACCCCGTGTGCACGGCACAAATCAAATGCACGCGCAGTTCTTAAATAAAGCCAGTGCAGATGCAAATGATGTTGTCTTTCATCATCAGTGCTCTTAAGTGGCATTAAGGCAATCTCAATCCCGGCAAATAGATAAATGTAACTGGAAAATACTGTCAGCATGGGCCCTACTAGTAGTAGTGCAGGCAGGGCGTGACAATATTTGGGTGTGCCGCCTAAGTAGAACTTCAACTCGATTGTCTTGCTCTCGCACGCTTTCCTCTCGCCCCGTGCCTGCCCCCCTGTGAGAGTCGTGTGTTCTCCAATGCTTACGTAAACAAGCCGCGCTTGCAGAGAACTTTCCTAGAACTCGATTGTCAATATTTGGATTGCGCTGTTATTGTACTTCTTGAGTGTTTCGTTTAATGCACAAACAAGTGAGGCTTTTGGGGGGCTTTCAACCGACTCGGTGCCCGGTAGGATCGGTGTGTCAGCACTTATTCACATGACTCATGCGTTATTCAATCGAAAAGTGAATCAAAAAAACGAATTTAGAAAGCGCGATTCGGTTTCGAAATTGGAACTTGTCAACTGCAGCAAACATTGTCGATAGGTTGCAGCTTAATGCTGCATTAGCATTGTTACTCGAATACTTTGAATGCACATTTAGCGCACTCAACCAATCGTGGCTTATTCATTTGCACCGCGAGTGCACTAATTGTTGAGCTAAGGAGTTGAATCGTGCTGCTGCCAAGCAGGTGCTAAATTGTTCAGTTCATTTATCGCATATTTTTCACTTACCAATCAAATTGTTTGCAGTTACAATGATGCAACAGGTGAATAGTATGGCTGTTGTAATCCTGTAATGGCAGCGAAATACCATGTTATCGATAACAGCCTTGTCCAGCAGATATCGTATCTTGATGAAGCTGGAGACAGCCGATACCATGCCAAAGACCGCCATGTTGTAGCTTCTGCTTGTCGCTGTTGTTGCTCTTCTGTTTTTTTGCTAATTGTTGCTCCGACTTTGTGTTACAGCTAACTAAACTAAAGCTGAAAAATTAAGCGAGAGAGAGAGAGGGAGAGAGAGGGAGAGATGAATAATGATTGTAGTTATTATGCAATTAAAATGTCAGCAAAGCTGTGTTTCAACTACAGTGAAACATGGCTTGAAAGTGCCTGATTTATAATGCGAGATCTGTAACTAAAGTGTGTAATAAATACTGGGGAATATATAGAGTTAGCTCAGCTGCAGTTGAAGTTGAGTTGAGCTATGCTGCCTTAGTTTGCACTCACGAGGCTTCACTGTAGCCTTACATGCGTTCTACACTATCTAGCACACACAGACACACACAACGACAAACGTGACATTTTACTAATAATGAGCAAGTACACATTTCCGTCGTTGGCCTCCTCCTTATCGCGGCTACAAGCCTCACTTATAATTAAGTAAGTGCCGAAACAGAGAGTGCTCTCTCGCTCCTTCTCTCTCTCCCTCTCTCTCTCTGTCTCGTTCTGTGCTTGTGTATTTTGAAGGAAAACACACATATCTCAACGTCTGCCTAGATAACTCCGCGCCGGGAACATACATCTCGTTCTCTGCTTTTTTTTGGGAAAAACCTATTACACATTTGTCTATTGTATGTTTTCCTTTTTGTTTTCGGACCCAATCTAATCTAATCTGGCGACTTTTATAAAGAAATCGTGTGGGTTGAATGGCCTCGCGGAGACCCCGAAGATCTTGTGGTGTTTGCTGGCTCAGAAGAAGCTCAGTAGAACCGGTAAACGAGCTTGGAGCTTTGTCAACCCACGCATAAATTTCACATTGCCCCCGATGCTGTTCTAGGGGCATATACAAGATATGTGTATGTCACTTTAACAACACATACATGCATATTTATGTGTGTGTTTGTGCGTGTGTGCGTGCTGCTGTACACTTGAAAGTCAAAGCTTTTGTATGTCCTCCTTCTTCTCCGCGTTCTCTATATGAGTTAACGGCTTGAATTCGATCACAAGATTGAGATCAGGTTCTGTATCGCTTTGTTTTCTTTTCAAAGGGAATGGTCGTCGAGGGCGGCGGAGGGGTGGGGGAGAGGCGAGCAGGCGACGGGTGTAGGGGAGCTGCTGGCTGCGGCAACGAAATTCTTTGGCGCTTTGTTTATATGCAAATTTGTCATGTTGCCATCGCTGTTGTTGTTGTTCTTTTTGTTGTTGTATTCTTGATTTCATTTCAGCACAGCACAGCATCGCATACAACACACACACACACTCACACACGCAGACAGGCACACACACAGTGACTGCCTACACTGCACACTAGAGTCGTCTCTGTCGCACGCACAGCAAATGCATTCAAACTGAGTCTGCAACTGCGCAGCGGCAGCAGCTACTCCTTTCAAAACTGCAGCAGCTTCTGCCTTCAGCATACATAATGTTTGCTGCCCTAAACTCACACACACACGCACACAGCTGCAAACACGCTCGCACACACACACAACTGCAAAGAGAGAGCCGCACTTCATTTCAACTTCAATTCTTTTTCAATAAATTTTTCAAAAAACTGGTTTTAAGGTATTTTCTTTTTCGTTTCTTTTTTTGTTTCAGAGAGCGAAGCCCCAAACTGTTGCGCTTTGCTGCCGTTTTTTTTCGTTGTCTTTTTTCGTTTTGTTTGTGTGTGTGTGTGTCTCTCGTTTTCTTTCATTTTTTTTTTGTGCGCTACCAAGATTAGCAAACTGGCTGCAACTGAAGTCAGGTTAGCATGCGCGCTCTCTTCTGCGTTTCTTTTCTTTTTTTTAAGTGATTCCCGATTAAATTTTGTATGCACACTTTGACACTTTGCAAACTTGTTTTAGCCGCTTCTTTAGCCGTGCTTCGAGTTTCTTACACATTGTTGCAAATATTGTTTCGCTCTATCAAAGATTTCTATATCACTCACTCACACACACGCACAGACACACACACGCGCTCACGTACGCACACGCGCACACGCACAACGCAAGCGCAGTCTCAGCTGTGGCTGCATTTCGTATCTGTATCTGTTTCTGTTTCAGTATCTGTATCTGCATCTGTTGCTGTATTTAACAGCTTACAACTGCAGCTTGCTGCTGCCTTTGTGCCTTGTGTAGACTCTGCCACACTGTCTCATTACCGTTTTCTAGAAATGTGCAGCTGCGCTCAGCGGCGTTCCAAAACCTACTGAATTTGACGTGAGCCGCTGCCAAGCGCGGCCAACGCTTGCCACACACACACACGCACACGCACACAAATACACCGAGTAACAGATACAAATACGCTCTCTACTGCTCACCCTCTCGCGCTCACTCTCTTCTGCGCTTGCTCTCTCGGAGAACCAGTTGGATGATCGCAATCGCAACTGGTTCCGGCTCCAGACTTGAAATTACGCTCAGATTGCATTCGCTCTGTGCGTGTGTGTGTGTGCGACTGTGTGTGTGTGTTTTACCCAAGCACATTTTACCTGGGCGCAGTTGTTCCAACCTTGCCACCTACAGGTAGACCAAGCAGACCACTCGCCTCATTATTAGAGTTCCAAGCAGGCAGGCAGCGAGGTTCCTCTCCCTCTCTCTCCTTCTCTCTGCACTCCCGCTTAACTCCAGCCCAGCGACAAGGTAGTACACATACCATACGTATATCTGGATCAGGAGTTATCTTTTGTTTTGTTGCGCTGCACAAGTTGTCAGCGACAACATTGAGAATTTATTGCTTCATAAGAAACCTGCTGCGCCTACGACTAATGTAGAAGCTCTATATATGCATAGGTAGCTGCAGCTATAGGGTAGCTGGGTAGCTGAGTACAACTCTATTGGAGCTACGTCTGCTTCGGTTTCCACAAAAAACTAAAGGTACTCATTGTCAACCGTGTGTTAGATACTCCTATGCATACCCCGTAAAGATATGTAGATTTGCCTGCTCTAGATAAATATTATTTTCCTTGAAACTGACACGAAATACTGCAAACACATGAGATAAGTACTGTCTATAGGTCTAAGGTCAGCAATATTTGCATTGTATTCTAAGGAAATCACTTATATGAGCAGTGGAAACCTTCTAAACCAACCTTTTAAAGTAAAGCTTTCAGTCTAACATAAAACAATTGTTTGAAAAGGTCTTGTAAAAAGTATATTAATATATTTAACGAAAGACCTGCTTATAATAGCTTTAAATAACTGGTTTATAAGCATTATGAACTATCCTTTTAGCACACTAATTGGAATTCTTGAGTATACTCATTAATCTAAACAAAAGACTTGGTTTACTTAAAACAAATGCAAGTTTCTCATTATGAAATTCCATTTAAGAACATATGTGCAATAATGTGATTTTTATAGACTTACTTAGTTTATCTTAGCAATTGTTGAGTCTAATACCATTCTATATAAACAAACAGATAGATAGACAGCTATTTGATTTTAAAATTAATTAAAGTATATACTGCAAATATCAGATATTTCTTCGTATATGTTCCACATTTCTTTATTATTCTTTATAAAAACTAGACTAGAGTTTGACGATACAGATTTAAGTAATTAGGAAAGTTTAAGCGTATTTTGGGGTTTGCTGACTGAGATTTCCTTATAACTATGCCATATTTCCTGGGGTTTTTGCAACTTTTAAGCTTGTTGCGAACTTTGAAGCGTCTTTAAACTGTGCGTGGCTTGTCTGGCTGCCATCAAGTGCTTGGTCCAGGGTTAAAGTGTGTCGATGGGTTGTCACACACACACGCACAACACATACAACAGACAGACACACAAACACACACAGAGAGAGACAGAGAGAGAGAGATACACACGATGCACACTTGTAGATCGATTTGCATGCAGCAGAGAACTTTGGTGGAGCGGTGCCTAGCCATGTTGTTGCCAGGCATGGCCAGGCCCAGCAGTCCCTCCTGCAGCTGCACCTGCTCCTCCTCCTGCTGCAGCGTTGTGGCAACTCGTTGCCAAGATGACTCAGCCGGTTCGCGTTTGTGGCATAATGAAATGCCATTTTGAAATGGCAGCAGCAACAGCAGCAACATATCCTGCCCAGTTGCCAGTTGCCAGTGTCGTGCTCGTGCTCCTTCTCTGTCTCCTTCTCGCTGTTGTTGTTGTTTGTTTACTGTCTGTCGCTGTCGCAATGCCCTGGGTTCGGACTGAAATGTATCTGAGAGCTACACCTTTTATAAAGACATTAAATACAAGATATATGGCATGTGTGATTGTGATAAAAATGTATCTGTTGCCGGCACGGCAGACCTGCAGATACACAGATACAATACCTACGATGCGCGATGCGACGTGTTGCCGTTGCCGCCGCTGCCTGTGGTTGACAGCGCGTTGCCGCTGTCGTTGTTGCTTATCGATGTGTAAATAATTAATTTTTTTTTTTTTCACTTTTGTCTACTTCTCGCCTCGTATGGTTTCGTGGTATCTCATGGTATATCTTTATAGATTTTCAACACTTGAAATTGACATTTTCCGAAGAGAACTCTTTTGTGCATTCCGTCAGATAAAATTCGAAACGAAACTAAGATGCGTCGATAAGCCGACTGCATTTTGAACTGTTCAGTTCGGAGCGGGTCGGACTTAATTAAAAACGATTTAAAGGGTTCATTACGAGCATTGCTACCGTGTGTATGTTGTGGCAGCAGCAGCAGCAACAGGCTAAAAGCGACGGCAACCGCGCACGCGCACGCGCTCCTCTCATATTTGTATCCATAAGATACATTTTCGTGGCGCAGGCATTTCTGCTGGTCACGTCAACTCCACCAGCTCCCAGTTGCGCTGTTTAAGGCGTAACAGAGGTGGCACACACACACACACACACACACACACACACCCAAACACAGATACACACAGCCAGACTCTTCGCTCAGTTGTTCTGCTCTCAACCAGTTCCAGTTCCAACATGGAAACCACTTGCACGACTGCTGGTTACTCAGAGAGCGCACGCTCTCTCACACGCTGTCTATTGCTCTCTCCCTCTCTCACACTCTCTGCGATCGCTCTCGCAGCAATCGTTCTCCCTCGTACAACAGCTACGGCAAAGCCGTTTAGGCCTCGTTAACAGCAAAACGGCTTCTTCTTTGGCTGCTGGTTCTCTCTTTGGCTCTCTCTCTATTTCTCGCGCTGTGCACATTCGCCATCTCGTTCTTGCGCACTTTGACTCAGCAGCTGATAGCTGCCATCTCGCTCGTTGCGTAAGTCAGGTAGAAAACTCAAGCGTAGCCGAGGTAGCAACATTGCTGCCGATGACGACGACGACGTCGGCAACATAATGCCGCTTGCTGAGGCTGTTTCTGCCAGGTTAAGTCTCGTATGCGCCACCGGAATGCCGTGAACCCATTACCTCTGCGCTTGAGCTTGCCCCCTACATCTGCCAGTCTCTCTGCCACTCTCTCGCTCTATATCTCTCCCTCCCTCTCTCCCTCTCCCTCTCCCTCTCTCTCTCTTTCTGGGTTCCTGTTGAAAGACTGGCAACTTTTGAAGCCAGATTTATGCGTCATGTAGAGCGGAGTCACGGGCAACTTCGGCACTTTGGAATCTTAACGTTTACGATCACAATATGTTATAAATATTAATACCATATGCCAGCTACTTAATATGGTATGTAGGGTAGTGCCCTACCATATAGGATTCGGTCATTAAGATGATTATCTAAATTGCACAAACTTACTTGAATATATATCACACTCATATACATCTATCTCGATTTGAGCTCGCATGAAATGCACCTCTTAATAATATTAATATCATATAATATCTTAGATCAGCCAACTCCTGGCATAGTGCTTTATTTTGACAAATCTCCATCTATTTTTAGTCAAATCTCTCAACAATAGATTTGACTTCGCTCCACAATGAGTTAAATTTTCCCACTGCCTTTCACGTGGTTTTTATTTTTGGAAAGCCTTCATGATTAATGATGCTGCCGCTCCTCCTCCTACTCCCTCCTCCTACTCCTCCAGCTCGTGTGGGCATGGCGCTGATTGACCAAATTGAATGAAAGATGTTGGCACACCACACGACTCCCTCACTCCCCGCTTGGCAATTAATTAGGTGTGCGTCAAACACATTTAAGCTACTCCCAATAGAGGCCCAAATAAACACGCACAGATATATATATATTATATATTCCCATTCGATTCATTGATTCATTTTCCTATCACTGCGAACGTGACTAAGTGGCCAAGTTAGCCGTTCATTCCTTATATATCTACATATATTCATAGAGTTTCTAACTCAAACAACGCTCTGGTATCTTTGCAGGAAACTGGGTCTCGATTTGGTGCCACGAGTGGGTCCACTGGCCGTCGATCCGCATGGCATTGGCATTGTAAAGCTCTACAATGTGCACGTGAGCAGTGCGGATAACGCCAAAGCATCATCGGTAAGTGAAATTAATGGCTTAACCACTAAGTAGGGCTGCAGGCAGGTTCAGACTGTATAAGCACACGGATTCTGAATGTGGAAATCACTTTTACATGTGTTATGCAAATTGGCTGCTGATAATTATTGTGTATATTGCGATTACTTGAGTAATTCCCTTTTTTCGATGTATGTGTGCGCTAAAGGGGCGTGAACACATTGTAATATCAGCTTTAAGGCATGTCATGTGACCTACGTATTGTCAACAAATTTGATGGCTCTAGCTCTTAAAATCTCTGAGATCTAGGCGTTTGTACAAACAGACAGATAGGCAGGCAGGCAAGCAGACAGACAGGCAGACAGGCAGATGACCAGATAGGCAGACTGACAGACCGATAGGACAGACAAGCAGCCGGACGAGCTCAACGGAGATGGAAGAGCCGATAGACAGATAGCCCGGACAGACAGCCAGCTATATCCACTTGATTGCAGATGCCGACTTAGAATATAATATTTCTTGCTTCGAAGATGACTCATTCTGCGTGTAAATCAAATTCGAACAGACAGATCATGCATTCCTTAAACATTCATGCACTAAAATTATATACTACCAGGATAATAGATTAGTGAACATAAATGAATAATAAAATAGAAGAAAAAACCATCTAAATTACTTTCTATATATGTATGTATGCCTCTTTACAGAGTCGCGGCACGCTGCGCCGAAAGACACAACGAAAGATCCTGAGTCATCACTTGTACTTTTGCATGCGTGACTTTGGACATCGTATTGGAGGCGACGATGCGGAGGTCTACTTCTTTCTATACGATGGCACTCGCATGCGACCGTTGTCGGAGCGTTTTCTGGTTAAAATCTCCAAAGATGGTTTCTCCAATTATATCGAGAAGCTGCACAGCAATTGCACCGTCTTCACCGATCTTGGTAGATATCTCTGCTATATATACGTTTTTTTTTTAATATTCATTCAATTTGGTTGTGATTTTTTCAGGCGCCGCCGATCTCAACGAGGAACTGCATCTGGTGGCGGTGGTAATGCGTGTGGGTAAAATTATACAATCCGATTCAATAAAGAAGACTGAAAAGAACAATTCGTGCTTGGGCGGTGCCACATATCGTCGACCCTTCGGTGTGGGCGCCCTCTCGCTGGGCGACATAAGCCAGTTCGACAGCAGCCTGGAGCAGCAGTCGTCCGAGGAGCGGGAATATAGTTTTAAGCTTTATCAGAGCGAGGAGAAGGATTTTCATTTGCTGCCCGAACTGATAATCAAAAAATCCAGTGGCAAATATTCGCCCATCCAGACGGGGAATCAGAGCACGCAGGGAATTGTGGTTTCATTGAAATTGCTGCACGGCGGCTTGGGACAGGCGCGTCAGGAGCAGCCATTGTTGTTCCAGGGCACAACAATAACACGCAAAATGGGCTTTCCCGATGTCATTATGCCCGGCGATGTGCGCAACGATCTCTTCCTCACGCTGGAACGCGGTGAATTCGAGCGAGGCGGCAAAAATACCGGCAAAAACATTCTGGTCACTGTGGTCGTACTAGATGTGGCTGGCAATGTGCTAAGCGATTGCCTGTGGGGTGCTTCGGGCATGGATGCATTGCCACAATATCGTTCGATGATCCTCTACCATCAGAATGCACCCAACTGGAACGAGATGCTGCGTCTGAGTGTGCCCATTGATCGATTTGCCACGGCGCATGTTCGCTTCGAGTTTCGACATTGTTCGACGCGCGAGAAGTCCGAACCGAAACTGTTTGCATTTAGCTTTGCGCGCCTCATGGACACCAGCGGCGCCACGCTGGGCGATGGACAGCATGAGCTGTTTGTGTACAAATGCGAAGATCCGGCCAAGCTGCAGGCTTCGAACTATTTACGCCTGCAGTGCAGGCCACGAGATGCACAGGCTACGATGGATTGTGGCGGCTGCTTTAGTCGCAGCTCCAAGGAGGTGTTCGTGCTGCGCTCCCTGCTCTGTTCCACGAAATTGACACAAAACGCTGATCTACTCTCGCTGCTGCAGTGGCGTGCACATCCCGAGACCATACAGGATTCGCTTACGGGCGTGCTGCGATTGAACGATGAAGAACTGGTTAAATTCTTGCAGGATGTGCTGGACGCACTATTTGCCATGTTCTCCAACGAGGAGGGTAACAGCACACAGCACTCGGGTCTGGTGTTCCATGTGCTGGTGAGCATATTCAGTCTGTTGCAGAGCAACAAGTTCCAACATTTTCGGCCCGTTATGAATGAGTACATCGAGAATCATTTTGCCGCTGCGCTTGTCTACAAGGGACTCATTACATCGGTGGAGCATATGGCCGTATTTATGACCAAGGCTGAGCATCCGGATCCGTTTCAGAAATGCTTTGGATCGCTCGAATATATCTTCAAACTGTTGATACAATCGCGTCGTTTGTTCGCACGTGCCACTGGTGGCCAGTATGAGGACTCGTTTCGACGTGATCTGCACTCGTTATTCACGGCACTGAATGGCATGTTGGCTGTGCCATCCTACGATGTCATCATACCCACTCAGGAGGCTCTGCTTAACTCAACTGGCGTTGTACTGGAACAGCTTAAGGACACACTACCTGCTCCCGAGCTGGGTATGCTGGCTCGCAATATGCTCGATGCCATACCACGCGGTGCACCCATACGCCTCATTCAGGCCAAGCTGCATGCTGTCAAGGATCTTGTGTCGGGCGAGCTCTTTCACGAAGATGGTGAGCCTAGTTATCTATCTAGGGCAGACATTTCATTCACACTCTCGTGTTTCCTTTCGTAGATTCCCGCACTGTTGTTCTCTCGGTGGCCTGCAAGCATCTGCGCATGCATCTCAGTCGCCGCGATGAGCTGCGTCTGTGTGCCGAAATTCTCTCGGAGATTCTCACACAGCTGTACGAGCTGCAGCGCGAGCAGCGTGACAAAGTTACCAATACACTGCAACATGATCTGGACTCGCTGTGCAAGAATATACTGGGTATACTCATACGTACCATCAGTATTATAATGGAGGGCTCGAATGCGGTGCTGCCACAGCTGGTGGCATGCCTGCTGGGATTGTTGCAACTGCTCGATGAGACGCACTACAAACGCTACTGGGATGAGCTAACACCGAACAAAGATCCGCGTGATTTAAAGGATTTTCTTAGCAAATCTCTACTAGTCTATGAGGAGCTACTCACCCAAGATTGGTTGGTGTATCCGAATGATTGGCTTATCATGAAGTTGGCCGCCAACGATGTGCTGCGCAAATCTCTGGAGGAATTCGCTAAGCCACTTGTCTACCGTTTCCTCGGGCCACAGGCCTTTGACTCGCAGCTCTGGTGGAGTTACTTCAGTCTGGCGGTCACCTTTCTAACGCAACCCTCGCTGCAACTGGAACAATATCGGGAGCCCAAACGCTTAAAGATCCTCCACTCGCACGGCGATATGCGTGTCCTGATGGGCTTCCAAATACTCAGCATGTGGTCGCAGCTGGGCGAACAAAAGCTGCACTTTATACCCTCTATGGTTGGTCCATTTCTGGAGGTTACCCTGGTGCCAGAGCCGGCATTACGCAAAGCAACACTCTCTGTTTTCTATGACATGATGCAGTGTGAACAGGTGAGTGTGATCTTCACTACAAACACACTAGATTCCTATATCTAATCCAGACTTGTTTAATTTCGCAGGCTGCCCGCGGTTCCTTTAGGCTAGTGGAAAGTGAGCTTATTGATAAGCTCGATCTGTTGATCAGCGAGAACAAGGGTGACGATGAGTACAGAGAATTATTTAGCACCATGTAAGTACTACGATTTAGACGAGTTAATAATATTCTGTACTGGAGCTGCCAAACTACTGACAATGTTGTTGATCTTTTACAAAGAGTACTTCATCAGTTTGGCAACTCTTTTCTGTATATCCTACACCCGTGTCTGTTTAACTGTATATATAAATGTATGTATAAATGTCTCACCTCACACTCATTGCAATCGCCATCCATAAAAGGGAACATCTCAGCTTGGTGTAAGTTCAACTCGCATTTTTGTAGAACTGCCTTCAGTTTTATTCGTAATTCCTTTTTTTAAGTTTTTGTAGACCAAAGTTTTACTTGCCTTTTGGTTGCTTCTCAGTTGTAATTTTGAGGAAAACTATAAAATTTGGAATCTTATACTAATTTTGGTACGTTTATTTATGCACAGTTTGCTGGAGAAGGTGCAGGTGGAGAACCCGAACTGGAAGGATGCCGGCACTGCTTTTATTAGTTCAGTAACACGCCTGCTCGAGCGCCTACTCGACTATCGCAGCGTAATGCAGGGCGAAGAGAACCGAGACAAACGTATGACCTGCACAGTGAATCTACTGAATTTCTATAAAAACGAAATCAATCGCAAAGAGATGTACCTAAGGTTTGTGGGAACATATTCTTGCAGCTATTTATGTTTGTCTAACACTTGTATTCCCTGACATTAGATACATCTATAAGCTGCATAATCTACATCTGCAGGCGGAGAACTACACGGAGGCAGGATACACTCTCAAGTTGTACGCATCCATGCTGAGCTGGGATCGTGAGACTCAGAGCTTTGCACCCTTCGACAATAGCGGTCAGCCTGAGTGGCAGCGCAAGGAGCGTCTGTATCATGAGGTAGACTTGCTGGAAAATATATATAACTAAAGTATTCTATATACGTATGACTAATCCATTTTGCTTTTGCAGATACTCAAGTACTTCGACAAGGGCAAGTGCTGGGAGAAGGGCATTCCATTGTGCAAGGAGCTGGCACATCTCTATGAGACGCGTCGTTTCGATTATAATAAGCTAAGCGAAATACTCATATTGGAGGCCAAGTTCTTTCAGAATATACTCACACAACTGCGTCCGGAACCGGAATACTTTCGAGTCGGTTTCTATGGCATGGGCTTGCCGCTATTTGTGCGGGTATGCAGCAAACAGATCTCTAATGTATTTCCAGATAATAGTTATGTACGTATTTATCCATTGCAGAACAAACAGTTTGTCTATCGCGGACTAGAGTACGAACGTATTGGCGCGTTTACGCAACGCCTGCAAACGGAATTTCCGAGTGCTCAAATTCTGGGCAACAATAGTCCGCCGGATGCATCCATATTGAACGGTCCGGAACAATATATACAGATCAGTAATGTGAGGCCTGTCGGAGATGCGCAAGCATTGAAAACGGCCATGGTGCCGGTGCCCGAGAAAATCGCCCGCTTCTATGAGGTGAACGATGTGACGCGATTCATATACGATCGTCCCATGTACAAGGGACCGCTGGACAAGGACAATGAATTCAAATCATTGTGGATCGAACGTACCACACTGGATATTGCCAGTGCATTGCCGGGCATATTGCGTTGGTTTGAGGTTAAACAAAAATCAGTGCAGGAACTGACACCGGTGGAATATGCCTGTGAGATTATCAGCAATGCTGGCAAAGAGCTGTCCGAGTTAATTGTTCAGTATCGCCGCGATCCCAAGCGTAATATCAATCCATTCTCAATGCGGCTGCAGGGCACCATCGATGCCAACGTCATGGGCGGCATTAGCAAATATCAGGAGGCGTTTTTCTCCGAGAATTTTCTCAAGTCACCACAGGGCGCCGGTCAACAGGCGAATGTGCAGCGTCTTAAGGTATTGATATTGGAGCAAATTCAAATACTTGAACAAGCACTGGAACTGCATGGACAACTGGCACCGCCAGGTGTGCAGCCGCTGCACAATCGCCTGCTGGAAAGATTCTCTCAGCTCAAGCAAAGTCTCTCCGGCATGGGACGTCTGAAGCGTCAACCCTCGGAGAGTATTGTGAATACACCATTACCGCCACTGCCCACAGAGCAGCGCAACGCTGCTGTCCAACAGCAGCAGCAGCACGCCGGCACCAATCCGAACGCCAACTATGTATATGAACTGGATGAGATTTATACGCGACCCGGCGACACGCTACGTCCGGTGGAAGCAATGAATTCCTATCAGACTCTTAGCAAAGAGAGTCTCAGTATTCCATTGCCGCTGGCCGAATCCAGCGAGGCGCCGCCCGTGCCCAATCGGCCACGTTCGCAGAATTTTGTTACAAACGGTTGTGTGATGGACAGTCCAGAGGTGCCACCAAAACGCCAGCCCATACAAGGTTCACCCAATGCGCCACCATTGCCACCACGTGGCATTACGCCAGATAAGCGTGCCTCCAATCCGTTGATATTCAATGATTTTGGCTCGAACGCAGATGCCGCCGCCAGACGCCACTCGGCACAGCAGCAGCATGGTCAAAAATACTCTGTAGTGGATATTAGCTTTGATGACCCGGAGGCAGATCAGCAACCGCATTCGTTGCCACACAATTTCCAGGAGGCGGGAAGTCATCTCAATGTTTGCTATGCTCCAAACGATTTTCGTGATTCGGGCATTAGCACGACCAGTTCACGCGAATTGAATCACTTGAACAATCTGAGCGAGGAGTCCACGTCGTCTGTCTCGTTGACCACAGTGCATCATCGGGAGCACTGCCGCATCAGCTCCAATGGCAGCCTGGATATGCATATGCATGGAGGTGCACTGAATATTACACAACGTGAGAGCTCGACTAGTTCCTTCGATGTTGAGGATATACCCGTGCCGCCACCACCGATTCCGCCCAAATCTCTGGGCATTGCGGCCAATGGACTCATGGGTGTGCCCCCAATGGCCAGCGGCGACGAGGCGCATTCACCAAATACACAACTATTTCTCAATCATTCCATTAACAATCACAATCATCAACAGCAGCAACAGCAGAACGGCGATGGCGATGGCTATAGCTCCCCGCAGCATCATCAGACGACCAATGGTAACGGGATACTGACGGGGGGGACGTCGACTGCTGTTGAGGCAGCCACAACCACAACCACAACCACCACAACCACTTCATCCAATAATCATCACGATGGCGGCACTTTTTGAGTTACAATATGTCGCTGCCATCATCCACCCGATCAGCCACATCAGCCCCATAAACCATCGTCATCCACATCGACGTCGAGCAGCGCAGCAACGGACACTGGTACAGAGAGCTCGGAAACCAGCTCAACCACACAGTCACCAACGCCAACTACACCTCCAACACCAACACCAACACCACCACCGCCGCCGCCGCCTCCTCCTCAATCGTCGTCATTGTACAATCGTTATCATTCGAATCATGCGCACATGCATGCCCAAACACCTGTGCCGGCTGCACATTACTGCCAGGATTGTCTATCGTCGCCCTCGCCAACGCCCACAATAATTACGGAGCAGGCTTTGGTGCATGCCACACCTGGATCGATTTTGGCGACAATACCACAGCAGCAGCCTCATATTGAGCACTGCTCCTGTGGCCTGACCTTCTCCGTGCAGCATCAACAGGAGCAAGAACAGCAGCAAATACTTGGCTATCAAGCGGAGCCCCAACCCGTGTGTCAGCATCACCATCACCATCATCATCATCACCATGCCCATCAAAATCAATCCCAGGCCGCTCATGCGCACGTACAGACCGATTTCCCCTATGTGCAGCGTTAAGCGGACGCCGAAAGAGTGAGGTTTATATTCGAATCTGATCTTCTAGTTACGAGTATTGTGTCGATATTATAGTATACTTCTGTATAATGTTTTTTATTTTTAATTTATTTCATATTTTATGTCTATATTTGTTTGGTGCCAAATGTCTATTGCAAATCCAAAGCGAAAAATAAACGCAAGTTGTAAAAAATAGGTTGCTTACACCATTTAAGTGTTTAGTTGGTAATCAGCAAAACATAAACAATAAATTTCTATGCATATGAGTTAAGAACATATATTTTAATTGAACATTTCTACGGGAAATTGTCTCTGAAAGTTACTAAACCAGATCAATAACATAAACAATTGTAAACTACAAAATGTTTCTAAACCTAAACCAATGCAGATCATTAAAGTTACGATAATCCTTTCAATACTACTAATTTAGAAATATGCATATATTGAGAATCAAACTACAATGCAAAATATCGAACGTTAATCAAAATTAAAAAGCAAAAAATGAAAACGAAAAACAAAAAACAAAAATCGCAGTCACAGACATATGTTTTACACCGAGAAAATGTGCAATGCAGTTTTTACTTTAACGATAATCTTACATATATATTATACATATTAAAAACATAGCTAAGAAACTCAATATGCAACGGTAGCTTCGATTAATGAAACAACAGTTTTCCAGTTTTGTAAAGTTTGAAAGCAAAAACTCTATTATAACTGTATAGTCTTTTTATATACATACATAAATGCAAACAAAAAATGCGTCAGCGGAAGAAAACATATATATACAAAATGATTCGTTTTTAACAACTGAGAATACTAGTCAACCAGAATAACAACTCGAAAGAGCTGCGCAAAATAAAATACATTTTTTATATATACAAGTACATACGTATGAAAACAATATCAACTCTGTTTAAAACTCCCTTAAATATACATTTCAAAAGGGTAAAAAATTATATGAATTTATTAGAAATCAATAAAAAATAAAATATATGCCAATATGTATATTTGGGATTTCTCGAAAATTAGAAAGCAGCGATTCCTGTCATATTCTTGAGCTCCATGATCAAATGTTTATTGTATTCCCTGTGGTTGATTGGCGAAAGAGATAACACAGCTAACTTATTGTAAGTTTTGCCATCAAAATTTTCGTTTTTGCAACGAAGTTTAAAGAAATAAGATAAACAAATTAAGTCACTTAATATCTCTTCTGCTGTCGTTGTACCGTGCTCCACAGCTTCACCCACTTCCTGTGCCGTCCTCTTGAGAAGCTGCTCAGCCACATCATTATAGCAAGTCACCCAGCGACCAAAGGTGAAATCTCTAACGTCCATCTATAATTTAAGAACTGTTGAAAATACACACAAGTATTATAATTACATACCTTGATTAGCAGACGGTATTTGAAGTTGGGATAAGCTGCCTTGCAACTCTCACAACGATACAGTCCGTTTGACTCGTCCACAACCTTCTTGTGACATTCATTTTGAGGACACGCCTTGTATAGTATGTTTGGATTGATATTACGGACAACTGCTTTACATTGGAAATAATCGGGTTTATTCCCAAAGCCCAGACCACGATCGTACACATCCTGAAAAGTTATCAAATCAGTTCTGGCGGCGGGGCCTATCCATGCCGATACATTATTGGTTACATTATCTGCGCCACCATTGAGGAACCATTCGTGCAGCTTGTAGGCCTCGGGAATGTCGGGATTTATTTTTAGATTGTTTTTGCTCATTCTAAGACTTTTTCCTCCCCTATATTCAATGATGCGTAATTCCCTTGCCAATAAAACTGGATGATCGTCACTATTAATGGAGCAGTTGACAGCCATATCTTCCCATAGCTCCAGATTTATAAAACCACTCGAATCAATCAGCGTCAGTATGCGAAGCTTGTAATTGTTTTTGACAGTTTTCAGTTCTTCCACATTTTTGCAAACACCGATTACATCGATCACTGTTTCCTTCTCCAAATTTCTTACATTGGAAATAGGTACCAATTCCACAGAAAGATGAGGTATCTTTCCATCATCCTTACAAAATTGGACTATTGTAGATTCATTGAAGGTTATCTCGTAGGCATGATTTAGTTTGTTAAAATTCTTATTTGCAAACTGCAGTTTGTATTTCCAGATGAGATAGACACTGCCAGCCTCGATAAGTTTATAAAATTTTTTAAATTGGGGCGAAAATATTGTTGCCCGAATTTCGCCAGATTCATCCTTCAATACGATGTTGAAACCTTTGCCACTGTTCCACAAACTCTTTGAAATGACGCGTGCCTTAATCCAATTTTTTTCATTATTTTGATAAGGAGTGAGACTAGCAATGGAATGTGTTTCGTTAGAACTCAGTATTCTATCTCTCGTGAGATTATTGCAACTTTTGTGACTAGATGTGGGCTCCACTATCGGTAAAACCTTTTCCATTAACGCGTTTACCGAAGAAATTTGCTCCATGCAAGCATTTTCAAAACTAACAGGTTCACCTATTTTCCCAACCTGACCGCTTCGGCTTAGCACAGTTAACTCGTTTACAATTATGATTTTGCTTTAGAAAACTCTGAATTAGCCATACTCTAAAACAGTGCAGATTTGAACTTACCTAAAATTATTTGTTGCCGGTGCTGTGGTGTATTTATCAAGCCGGACAATTGCATTTTCATTAAGAAGTCCTTTGTGTTTTAATTCATTTAATTGACTTCCCAGTACTGCGTAAGTACTAAAATACTGCCCATCAGATAAGATCAATCGATAACGTTCTTGCTCGGATTTAAGATTTCGTATACCAAGAATTTGTAGCACCGGCTCTGGTAAAACCTCGCTATTCATAATACGCTAAAAAATATTATAATTCAAATGATTAAAATCGAATTAAAAACATCAAGAATATAATGGTGCTTACCAGCAACGCTCCTGTTGTTACACCTGCAACGTTCTCCATGATACGTCACTTTGTTTCAATTGTTTATGCGAATCACGTCTGAAAAATATTAATCTAATAATATTATATGTATGTATCTGCAAGAATACCAAATCCTATCAGTGGTAATTGTCTAGAGAGAGGACTCATAGTTAATCGCGACTTAAAAAATTCGACCCTATCTGTAATGATTGATCAATGAGCGCGATTTATCGCATCCACATCCACATATATATACATTTGGCGGGCCACTTATTGTAGCTTTCATTGCCGAATTATATCAACACATTTCGTTGCTATTTATCGATAAAAACCTAATGTTGAAAACTGGAATGCGAAATTAGGTTGATTAGATCATTCGCATATTTTTGTTTTCCTTTCACCCAGACCTTCGTCTTTTCAGCTACGCGATTGCCGATTCTGCTTTACGCCTCGGCATGCTTGCGTTGCTTGTCACATACATGCACGCTACACATAAGGTATGCAAAAGCGCGCCGTTTGCGAGTTGCTCGAGTTCATTTTTCTTCCAGTTTTTTTTAGGAGTTGGGAGTAACGCAACGTCTTGATATGAATTGTCTATGGTAGCTTTGCGGGTAAATAACGAACGATAGTCACTTGATATCTATGTTTTGTAACCTTGTATATCACAATAATAATCTCTAAAAGTTATATATGTTTAGACATTTTTCCCAATATTAAATGTTTGTTATTTTTAACATTTTTCCCAATATTAAATGTTTGTTATTTTTAACAACATGCGCCCCTGGAATATCGAAAGAAATGATTATAGTTCTTTTGTAAGATGCTTTGAGTTGTATTACGCCAAAATATTCATTTTAATCAAAGAAAAATAAAACCGGTTTATGCGTCTATTAATATAATGTACTTGTACGCCCGTGTGTCATCCGGATGTAAAGTTTTCAGCTCTCCTAAATTCATAAAAATTCCAATTGTATTGACGTTCAAGATTACTAATGTTGTAAATGCGAAACAAATTATTAATAAAATATGCTGTTTGTGAACGTTCAGAAATGAACCGAAGCACAATCGGGCGTATGGATAATATCAATCGATAATTTAGCTTTTAGTTTCGATTCTACATAAAAAATTAAAACCACTTACAGAAATTGTATTTTACCTAAGCGTTTTTAAATTATTTATTGCGCACGTCTTTTCACATCCGAGATATATATTTTATAAAAGCATAAGGTTTTGATAAGAAATCATTAAGATGAGCGCACTTTAGCGACTTAAACCTGAACTAACAGCTGATTATATGATCCCGATTATCGTCCACACTGAAAGCTGTCTGCTCCGCCCGACTTTGTATGCAACACTGAAAGACTTACACTAAAGCGAGCGTATGTATTTTGCTTTGGCTTTTGTATGCTACTTGTTTTTATACATGTATATGTATTCTTTCCGGAACTGTGACAATACATGCACAGAATCATCATCCATCCCATGTAATTGCAATCTACCATATGCCCTATCGAAACCGGGTTTTTTATATAACATCAAATACGTACAGCATATGAATAGAAACAAAGAAAATGATCAAGTATACCGAAAACTCTTACAATGAAATGCAAACCCTACAAGTATATCCAAAATGTGGACAATTTTTTATACCCGCTACTCGAAAATTTATGTAAGGACGCATCTCCGACCCCATAATGTATATATATTCTAAATCATGAACAGCCGCGTCGATACAGCCATGTCCGTCTGTCCGTCTCTTTGACTGTCCGTCCGTATGATAACCTAGATCTCAGCTATTAAATGAGCTAGAGCTACCAAATTAAGTGACAATATGTGTTAATACTGTACGCTGATTAAGTTTATTTTGGATTTTCACCACGCCTCCATAAATCGTAAAACATTCGATTGTGGCCTCAAATATAGCTCTACCGCAATCATTTCTCATACACGTTTTGTATGTTTTTTCTAATGTTAGTTCCTAACTTTTAATTTTTTTTTTTTTTTATGTTATAATATTTAAATACAAAATAAGTTTTTAGTATATTTAAGACCACCTAGAATCGAAAGAGAAGGTGAACAATACAAATGACAAATCTAATTAGATTTGTTGATTTAGAGGCGTCATATATATATGTATAGGTGTCTGCTGAGTTTTAAACGCAAAGTACAAAAAGCAAAGGGCTACATCCAATAAGAACCAAGTGGAACTTGCATAGGCAAAACTGAAGAGTTGTAGCGGGTATATCACAGTCGTGTACGCTCGACTGTAGCATTTCCGACTTGTTTTTTATTTGTACTGAATAATCAAGCTTAAAATACGGGTTAATTATATTAATAATACGCGCACTGCGCGCGAGAAACTTAATTGGCAGGTCCAATTCCTGTCATTTCCTTAAGCTCCTTGATCAAATGCTTATTGTATTCCTTGTAATTGATTGGAGTCATAGATTGAACGGATAACTTATTGCGAGTCACGTCGCCGTACATCTCATTCTTGCAGCGTAATTTGAAGATGAAAGATGAGAAATTAATATCAGCAAACATTTTCTCAGCAACAGTTGGATCGTTTTCTAGTGCATCGCCAACCTCCTGTGCAGAATGCTTGAGAAGTTGTTCACCGACTTCATTGAAACAAGTCACCCAACGATTTGAAGTCCAATCTCCAATGCTCATCTATATTGAAGGAAAATGTGAAATTAAAATACATAAATATACCTTGCATGTAGTTGTACTCACATTGATCAGCAATCGATATTTGAAATTAGGATATGCTGCATTGCAGCGTTCGCAACGATATTGCCCGTTGCCTTCATCCACGATCTTTTTATTGCAATCCGTCTGTGGGCAAGCCTTGTAGAATGAGTTCTCCTGCTTGACTATGTGCACAACTGCTTTGCATTGGAAATAGTCGGGCTTATCGCCGGCACCCAAATTGCGTATACGAGCGTCCTTCAGTGTTAGCCAATCGGAACTGAAGCTTCCACCACCGGTGCGTGCTGATACCATATTGCTTATATTATCTCCACCGCCATTGTCAAACCATCCACGTAATTTATGTGCTTCTGGGATGTCTGGATTAATTTTTAAAATCGATCCACCGCCCATACTGAGACTTTTGCCACCATTAAATTCATTAATACGGGATCCTTTCACCAATATGACCGGCTGTACATGTCCATCGAAATTTACAGCTTCATCGCCCCACAAAGTGAGAGTTACAGCTGCACTACTCATGTCTACCAGAGTAAGATCGCGTTTCTTGAACTCCTTATTTGTCGTCCTCGAAGTAAAGGTCTGCAATTCGCCGACATCTTTGCAAATACCAATTGTATCCACAGCCTCTTTATTTTCCATATTTGCAACTTGTGAAATTGGTATTAAGTCGAATTTGATTTCGGGTATACCTCCATCGTCAGCATCCTCGCACACTTGCACCACAGTCTCGCCTGTGAAGGTCATTTCATAATCATTTTTCAGCTGCGAATACTGCTTATTAGCCGGCTTAAGCTGACATTTCGAGAAGTAATAGACATTGTCGACCTCAATTAGATCATAGAACTTATCACATTGTTCTTTAAAAGCAGTGGCCCGGATTTCACCAGATTCATCCATTAAATCCATACTGAAAAGTTTACCTTCACCACGCGCATTACTCCAAGTTCGTATAGCTGTCTTTGATGTTACCCTGGCCTTGATAACCCATTTGTTTTGATAAGGACTAAGACTAGCAATAGGATGCGTGAGCCCCGAGTTTAATGTGCTGTTCATGGTATTATTATTATTGTTGTTGTATGACTGCTCCTTTTTAATTGGCGGATTTGACGCAACGGGAGTAGGTTTTGGAGTCGCAGCCTGTTCCGTTTTGGCTGCATTTTCATAAGTGACAGGCTCACCAATTTTTGATTTAACTTCACTACCAGAGTTTAACACTGTTAATTCGGTGACAATGAGAACTCGTCTATTAAGAATACGGCATTGATTACAGTGAATTTGCAAACTTATTTAACAACTTACTTGCCGGAGCCGTCTTTACCGACCATGGAAGTCATATACTTATCCAGACGAACAATTGTGTTTTCAGTAAGAAGACCTTTGTGTTGCATTTCGTTCAGCTGGCTAGCTAACATGGCGTAGCTATTATAATACTTTCCATCCGACATCAGCAGTCGATAACGTTCCTGATCTGAATTGGTGTTAATCTTTTTGATTCCCAAAATTTGAAGAACTGGCTGAGGCACATCTTCGCCACGCATAATAGGCTACAAAGACAGCTTAAGTTAATCAATTCAAATCATTTGACAATTATATATAATTACCGCAATGACACCTGTGGTGAGACTTGCAATCGGCGCCATAATTTACTTTAAATATTATTACTGGCAAAGGCTGCAAAATTTCTTGCGAATTTCACAAAAAAGGCGTAATTCTTATGTGAAGCGATGCCAGAAGTGGCGGGAATAGTACTGTGCAAAATTTTAATCGATTGTTAATAGATATCAAACAGTGCTATAAAACACTAACAGAAAATGCAACTCTGCGTAAATCGGCAGTAATTGTATATCGAAAATTAAATGGATAATTAACTTATTGCAAAAGAAAGTAATATGTATCACAAAAATTTTAATTTAATTTATGTTAGGTGGATTTTTAATTATTTCCATAGTTGCCTGATATAAAACCGGATTTCTGCCGAAAATATATTTTTCGTTCTAATTGCACTTCTTGCTATAGTAATCGATATTTCTATCGAAAAGTCATCGTAGGCTGCAGGCTCGTCGTGCTCGTTTCATTCATTTTGCCTCGATTCATTTTGCCTCGATTAAAATAAAACCTACTGTGTGGACATGCAGATAAAAGTTACTGCAAAATAACCAATTAATGTAGAAATGCGTCGATTCAGCTAAAGTGTTTCAATCAAACAAATAAAGTTGCACGAAATTTTCAGCTGCCAATACGAAGCACAGCACAAAGAGCAAACAAAAGAAACAATGAGCAAGCGAAACAGCAGGCTAAAATGTGATAGCTAGTGTAACTCTTCTATCCAAATAAAACAAAACAAAGGAGGGAAACAAAGGATAGAAACCCCGAAAACTCCGCACACTCACACACGCTAATACATACAATAGGAAGAAGAGCAGATGATGAAGCAGGCAAAACTGACTGATGAACGATAATAAATTAGGAAAAATTACGATTCGGAACATATATATTTACAAATGAATTTGGAAAAATCTGTAAACTAAGTGTTTTGCTACCAGCAATGTATGAAAATTACAAGTGAAAGGAGAAACAAAAAATAACTGTGTGTGTCTGGCTGTGTACGCGTGTGTGTGTATGCATGTGTGAGTAGAATTGGATTTGAAATTTGGATTGGGGTTGATAAATTGTGAAAAGTGAATTTTTGACCAGGGCTTTTCTGCCCACTCCTGCCTGCTGTGGTCAAGAATTAAAAATGCCCAGTGCATCATTCACATCGTCACGCACGTATGTGCGCCGCTCCAGACGAAAAGGAGCTAACCGGATTGCCATGCCTAATCGACCCACTGGAAACATTATGGATCCCATGCTACAGCAGGGAGTGCATGGCCAACCAAGCAATGCAGCATCCACAAGCACTACCGCATCAGCATCTGTTGGAGGAAATAATAACTCAAACTCTAGCAACAATGTAGCCACCGCCGCTCCGTCTGTTCCCACCGCAGTCAACTCGTCTGATTACTTTGATAGCGGGCAACCTACAAGCAGCAATGCAGCCAGCAGCAGCTCTACCACATCCACGCAGACAGCAGTTGGGGCTGGAGTTAATCCTAATCCGAGTCCGAATCAAAATATGTCTAATGTGTATACAACTGTTCAAACAATGGACACTTCGGAGGGTGCCAGCACTTCATCAGCTGCTGCTGGCCCAAGCAACATCACCTGCAATTCAAACTTTCCCAGCACATCGGCTTCCAGTCAAAATAATAGCAGCATCGGTAGCAACACCTCCTGTTGCCACCAGTCTCCATATGACTTGCGACGCAAAATATCCTCTGCCGCAAGTAACCATGAACAGTGGTGCTCCTCTTCCAGTACAAGTGTCGGACAATCAGTGGGCATATTGGTTGGGCCCGCCAGCAGTTCTCCACCGTTATTAAATCCAAGTGCATCACCTGCAAGCTCCTCAACATCCTCATCGTCAGCTTCGTCATCTTCATCGTCATCCTCGTCGTCTTCTTCGTCTTCGTCACCTTCTGCCATTGTTCAGGCGCCATCGACAAGTGCAACATTTCCTGTAAACAATGCACCAACAACAGGAGCCACACTTGCCCAGCCACCGAACGTACATAGCTCAGTGCCTCAACAGCAACATTGCGGTGCGCTGCCAGTGGGTGGTGCAGCAGCTGTTATTGAAGACAACAATTACATGTTACCGGCACGCAAACGTTCACGGCGCCTCTACACCCAAAGTGGAGACACTGATACGGCAGCTGTGCCTAGCATGGAAGCAGGAAGCTCTGGAAGTGCATCAAGCGGAGGAGGACCAACTGCCGCTCAGTACTTACAGTATGAGCTGGCAGACGAGGTGTTACTTGCTATATTTTCGTATCTCTTGGAACAGGATCTTTGTCGTCTAGCATTAGTTTGCAAACGCTTTAACACAATTGCCAACGATACGGAATTATGGAAGCGTCTCTATCAGTCTGTATTCGAATATGATTTACCCCTGTTCAACCCGGAATTGTGCAAATTTGTCTTCGAAAAACCAGAAGAATCGGAGTATGCCAATCCATGGAAGGAGAGCTTTCGGCAACTTTATCGTGGCGTACATGTCCGTCCCGGTTACCAGGACAAGCGACATCCTGGTCGTAGTATTGTCTTCTTTAACACCATTCAAGCGGCACTTGATTACCCAGAAGAGCGTGCTGCTGCAGCCTTTGCTTCGGGCTCCAGCGCAGCTGCTGCTGCTGGTGCTGGGGCTGGCGCTGGAAATGTCAATGCTGGATTATCTAATACCAGCAGTAGTGGAGCATCAACAGCGGGCAGTGGAGGCGCAAGCATAAATGCATTAGCCAATATCTATGAGGAAAATGTGCCGCCAACGGAACATCCGGGTCCTCTAATATTTTTACACGCCGGACATTACAAGGGTGAATACTTGTTCATTGACTCGGATGTGGCACTCGTAGGCGCTGCTCCCGGCAATGTTGCCGAATCAGTAGTACTCGAACGTGAGGCCGGCTCAACGGTTATGTTTGTTGAGGGTGCCAAGTATGCATATGTTGGTTACCTGACACTCAAATTCTCTCCTGAGGTCACTTCGACGGTATCACATCATAAACACTATTGTCTCGACATTGGCGAAAACTGTTCCCCGACAGTTGACAATTGTATTATACGCTCTACATCTGTGGTAGGTGCCGCCGTTTGCGTAGGCGGCGTCAGTGCCAATCCGGTTATAAGAAATTGCGATATTAGCGATTGCGAAAATGTTGGACTATATGTGACAGACTACGCTCAGGGTACCTATGAGCACAATGAAATCAGTCGGAACGCATTAGCTGGTATTTGGGTGAAAAACTTTGCCAGTCCCATAATGCGAGAAAATCACATACATCATGGACGCGACGTGGGCATATTTACCTTTGAGAACGGCATGGTAGGTTCAAACTTTTTCGAAATATAAATAAATTTTAGTGTCATGTACCATAATTACAATTTCTATCAACTTCAAGTAGATGCAAATTTATTTGGTCATGGTTATAACCACATTGATTGCTTTAATTATTTTTAGGGCTACTTTGAGAAAAATGATATACACAACAATCGTATTGCTGGCTTTGAGGTCAAGGCTGGCGCCAATCCTACAGTGGTCAAATGTGAAATTCATCATGGACAGACGGGAGGCATCTATGTACATGAGAATGGCCTTGGGCAATTCATAGAAAATCGCATACATTCTAATAACTTTGCAGGTAAAACATCATTCGATATCTCAGTATTGATTAATTTGTTCAATAATAATACAAATCATTAACTACAATTTATTTACAGGGGTTTGGATAACTTCAAACAGCAATCCGACTATACGGAAAAATGAAATCTATAATGGACATCAAGGTGGCGTATATATTTTTGGTGAAGGACGTGGCCTAATCGAACATAATAATATCTATGGAAACGCATTGGCTGGGATACAGATACGCACAAACAGTGATCCCATAGTGCGGCACAATAAGATCCATCATGGTCAACACGGCGGCATCTATGTGCACGAGAAGGGTCAAGGACTAATTGAAGAGAATGAAGTCTATTCCAATACGTTAGCTGGTGTTTGGATTACCACTGGCAGCACGCCAGTGCTCCGACGGAATCGCATCCACTCCGGCAAGCAAGTGGGTGTATATTTCTATGATAACGGACATGGAAAGCTGGAAGACAATGATATCTTCAACCATCTGTATTCGGGTGTACAAATACGCACAGGCAGCAATCCTGTGATACGTGGCAATAAAATCTGGGGCGGCCAGAACGGCGGTGTGCTGGTATACAACGGTGGACTTGGTCTGTTGGAACAGAATGAGATATTTGACAATGCCATGGCCGGGGTATGGATTAAAACAGATTCGAATCCAACTCTTAAACGTAACAAAATCTATGATGGTCGCGATGGAGGCATATGCATATTTAATGGCGGCAAAGGAATTCTAGAAGAGAACGATATCTTTCGCAACACGCAGGCTGGCGTTCTGATCTCAACCCAGTCACATCCCATACTGCGACGCAATCGGATTTACGATGGACAAGCGGCTGGAGTGGAGATTACCAACAATGCAACAGCTACACTTGAGCACAATCAAATCTTTAAAAATAAATTTGGTGGGCTATGCCTGGCGAGCGGTGTTCAGCCGATCACACGCGGCAACAACATCTTCAACAATGAGGACGAGGTCGAAAAGGCTGTATCGAGTGGTCAATGCCTTTACAAGATTAGCAGCTACACATCATTTCCAATGCACGACTTCTATCGCTGTCAGACCTGCAACACAACAGATAGAAATGCCATTTGCGTGAATTGTATAAAGAACTGTCATGCAGGACATGATGTTGAATTCATACGACACGATCGGTAATCATCATTATAAAAGCAAATTTAAAAATATATATTTAAACAATTTCCCTCTTTTTCAGATTCTTTTGTGACTGCGGTGCCGGCACCCTGTCCAACCAATGTCAACTGCAAGGCGAACCCACGCAAGATACGGATACACTCTACGATTCAGCAGCGCCTATGGAATCACACACACTGATGGTTAACTAGGGCAGCATAAGGAACGGCAGCAAGCACTCGTAATGGTATTTTATATCTTAAATTAAGCCGCAAGCTCTCAACTTTTAGTCTTAAGGCCCCCCACGCGCTATTACTAACCCCATCTCCCTATGCACAAACATTTTTTCCACAACAGTTGTTGTACATACTCACAACAAAGTCTTACACGAACACACATAAATACACACACCCACAAACATACACACACCTAATTACAATTGTTTGTACTATGTAAATAATAAATTACCTACATTCAAAATTTAATCCAATGTGCAATTTAGTTTAAAGCAACTTCAATTTTGAATGGAAAAGCTTCTCCTGTCCAAATATCCACAACTGTCACAACGAAAATACAAATTTCAAAATGCATTTCTATTTTGTACGAATTCGAAAATGATAACAAGAAGATAGTAGTAATTAACGAACAAGATACAAAAAATTATGTAAAACCCAGTGAAGAAAAAAAAAAACAATTTTGTAATGTAGTGTAGTAGTTTTTTAAATTTCAACGATATAAAACGTAACAAAAAAAAAAAATAAGTAAGACCTATATGTATATTTTAAGCCGTAGACAACAACAATTTCGAAAAGCAATTTTAAGTATTAATTACAAATTATAAATAGATAAACGACATCAACCGCTTTTTGCTTCAGCAGCTACAATACCTATATATATACACACATAGTTATAACACATAATATACATATACATATATAATAGTATATACATGATAAACATATTACACCAAGAAGTTAATGAATCAAAAGCGTTTACAAACATAAATAATGAGCAATATTTCATGTCTTAACGTCAAATTTATAGAAAAAACATACGAATGTGTCATTTTAGCGTGATAAGATAAAATAACTTAAACTCTACAAGGTTTAGTTCAGAAGAGAGTATTCGAATTATGCAAACTCATACTTTAACTTTACAAATTAGCACTAAATTAAAAGTCTAAATATAATTATGTAAGCGAAACATAAGCACGGGTGTTATCAATATTAACGCGTGTTTTTTATTTGATTTCCTTATAAGAACACAAAATAGTTTTGTTTTTTTTTGTATGTTGCCAATTATTTTATTTATGTTAAATTTTGCAATTTGCTTGTTTTATTTTCATGCATAACACAACTTTAATTTTAGTGAAGAACAATTAAGTTTAACATAAAGAAACCATATACATACATAATATACATACATAAATATATATTCTATGCATAATTTACATATACTACCTTATTATAGGATAACTCAAGCAAATGACTCACTCATACATACACATATACATACACATACACATACACATACAAATATATATACATATTTGAAGAACATAGAAGTACTACATACTAACAATTGCGCTGACTGCGATGCAAATTTGGTAGGGTGCATTTGTATCTGTATCTATCCATCTTTATCTGTATTTTGATGTAAGCGGAAACAACGACAATTTTGAATTGTAAAACAGACACATACAAACACAACACACCAACAATATGTAGAAATGAATTTTTAATGTGTTACCTACGCATCGTCGTCGCCCTTCGACTTGGACAGACAACAAACTAATTATACATATACCAGGTATAAGCTAAATCTACATATATTTGAAATTATTTCACAAAAAAAAAGAACAAAAGTTTTATTAAGTCTTTTATTCAACCAAAGCTCTCACGTTACTTTCGTTTGAGTTTATAATCACGCAATAGGTACCCAGCTCCCTTGTGGTTGCCAGCTTTAGCATATTGCATGGGAGTTAAGCCCCGCTCGTCTTTCATCGAGATGCAGCCGTAATACGGCAATAAATACTCGACAACCTTAGTCTTTCCCAGCTGACAGGCATAATGCAATGGGGTGCGACCATTGCGATCAGGTAACATTAGATTGACACCTGCCAATCGATACGACTCTAGTCTTTCGACTTGGCCATATTGGGACACAGCACTAAGTTTCTCTGCTATTGCATCTTTATCATCTGGTAGCGTGGCGCCTTTTCTGACGAGGGCATTAATAATCTCATGATTATCCGTATCAATGGCCTCGTGAAGGGGCGTCCGATTGAATCTATTGGTTAGCTCTGTCGGGCACTTGCTATCGAGTAAATACATTACACAGTTCAACTGTCCCAAATAACAAGACAAATGTAAAGCTGTACGTCCATCACAGTTGGCATCGCAAAGATTGGCACCATGTTCGCGCAAAGACTTTAGCTTCTCCACATCGCCCTCTCTGACAGCGGCATCCACAAGTGCTGGAAATAATGCGGAACACAATTGATCGTTTTCCATTCACTTGGACAGATCCAGGGTACGTGCTACGCCCTCAATTAAGTCTATATCTCTGCTATTTGCCACTTTACTCGTGGTCATTTCGCCACGTAAACTCAGCTGCATGATTTTCTTTTTAGTATCCAAATTCCAATGTTCTTTACCGAGAACATAGGACAACTTTGTGAATGCCGCTTCTTGTGTCATATCACAGCCCGATATTACGCCCATTTCCATCCAAGCACCTGTCTCGTAAATTGGCGTAACGCAACCATTTAGGCACTGTGTTACATTTACGATTAATATTCCAGATTTAACAGCATTTTGTATCTCATCCAAGAGTGATGTATTATTGCTGGGTATATTGCCGGCACCAAAGCTCTGGATAACAACACCTTTCATTGGTGGAGCAAAAAAGGCACGCAAAACTTCAGATGTGATACCGGGATAAATTCGCAAAAGTGCAATGTTCTCTTCTATTTCAGTATCAACAGAAAAATTACCCAGAATGCAATTTCGAAATATTTGGCGATTGTCAATAGTCACTTGTACACCCATTGTTCCGAGGGGCGGTTGGTTTGGCGTGTCAAATGGATCAAATGCATCTGAGCGTATCTTGGTGGCTCGACAGCCACGCATTATCCTGTTACCAAAATAGATCATAACTTCCGGTATGTTATAGTTTCCCGCTAATACAAGTGAGCCAATAAAGTTTTCACGGCCGTCAGATCGTGTTTCAAAAATCGGTATCTGGGAACCCGTTATCACAACAGGTTTACCCAAATTCTGAAACATGAAAGACAGTGCAGAGGCCGTATAGGCCATTGTGTCGGTACCGTGTAGTATAACGAAACCGTCATATTTTGCGTAAGATTCCTGCAGACAAATAGAGCGTGCAGTAACTCAAGTAATATGGGTAAGAATAATACATACGCCAATGTGATTCGCTATTGTTCGCCAATTGGACATGTTCATGCAGCTGGAGTCTAACAGCGGCGAATATTCCACTAAATCGTATGAAACTCGAGACGGTGCTCCCTCTACGGGTGGTAGGATCAGAGGTGAGTTATCGCTGCAGTTTTTGGAGCTAAAGTGTTTCGGGTCGTGGCAGTTGGGATTTTCACGCAGTCGCTTAGGTAATTCATTTTGAGCTGGCGTCAAAACTAATTAACATAATTAATGATGATGATTTTAAATGGTTAGAACTATTAAAATTATATTATTTACCACCTGCATCATTGCGGATCATACCAATAGTGCCACCAGTGTAAAGAACTTGAATTCGTGCCATCCTAGCTGGTTTACAGAGACAGCACTTACTTGGTTTCATCTTTCCCAACTGCCACGAGCAGCAACACAAAATTATAAATTTTTATGAATATGTGAACAATACATTATGTGTGACAATTACCAAAATCGTAATGTCAAACATCATTTTCTCTTCTTTTTTACTTTAATTAGTAGGAAATTCCGCAATTTTTATCAATGGCTACAATTTGAATTACATAGTGTTGCCAGACTGGCGATAATGGAAATCATGTTTATAAAATGTTAACGCCTCTGTTAAACCATGCTGCCAGTTAACATTTTCACCTGACTCCAATGTTTTTCACAAATGTCTTGTTTTGATTTCATTAACGACAAATAAATAAGCTGGGGTTACATGGATATATTTAATTTTCCTAAAAATTCTTAAGATCATTTACCTAAAAGTCCGTTTAAAGCGCCACCGTTTATATACCATTAAATTGTGTGTGTATGTGAATCCAAATGTATGAATATGTTAACGAAATTGAATAGCATTGAGTGCCGGGGCCAAACAAATCATTTATGAATAGAACTGTTTGTAATTGTTTGATTTACAGTTGTACAAGAGCTTTGGTGGCAATAAAATGTATACTTTAGTTGTCTATAGAAACGGCATAAAATGTGCTGTGATCAAATTGGGTATTGGATCTCGTGAAGAGAAACAGACTTGACGCATCTAGTTCCGCCATGCCGGTATAGTGGTTTGAAGAAGGTGTTCGAATGGAATCATTTTATATACATACATATGCCTATGTACATATATCGGCTGCCAGGACTCACGCACTGTGATGACATTTTAATTAAGATAGCAAGCAACCTATGGCTTGTCGCATCTTCGTAATTAATGAGACCAACAACAACAATGGACTGATGCGAACAGTTGTCGCCAATGTCTGCCAAAAAGCAAATGAACACAATATGATAGAAAAGAAAACACAATACCAGAAAGAAGCCGCAGCATGCAACAGCAACAGCAACAACAACATCAAGAACAACAAGGGGGCAACAAATTATTTGCTAAAATTGAGCAATTTCCTAGTGATTCTACGATACGTATGTATAGGAAGAATAGGAACAGCCATAGGCATAGGTGATATTAAAAATAAAGTACGAGCGCGCCCAGTAGCATCCGGCGCACAACGCACAACGTGACTACATTGCAGCGAATATTGGATAGATTAGGACAAATATTTTTGAATATATACATGAAATATGAATAAACGCACCGTCATCATTGTGTGCATAATTGCCACGCTACTGTGCCTTGCACTCGGCGCCAACTTCTATTTCATGTATTATCTGAATGCTGAAGAAGGCCAGTTGGCCAGCGTGCGTGCACTGGAGAACATGATCCGGCATAAGATACGGCACCTAAAGCCTGCCTATCTGAATCGAAATCCACGTTTCTTTATGTTTCGAAACAAACTCTTAAAGAACTACAAACTAGCGGCATACGAGAATGCCAGCGTACTCTGGGAAATAGCCAATTGGGTAAGTGATCCACAGCTAGACATAAACAATATATGTTTGTATGTTTACTTGACCTTAAATCTTCCACAGTGGCCACATGAGAATGAGATTTATCCTTTGTATGACTCGTCAATGGGGCAGTTCCTAAAGACGCTGCGAGATGAGCCCATCACAAGGGTGAACAATCTGGCACGTGGCACACAGCTGAAACTATTGATGCGTCTCAGTCAGCAACAGAAGGTGATATTCAAACCTCAATGGTATCCACGCGACATTGTACTGGATGGTGTCGTTTACAGCGGCAAGGATCGTCATACTGCCGAAGTATATGCCTTTTATTTGGGCGCTGTGCTCGATCTGCGATGGACGCCAATTGTGGTTGGGCGCGTGGTTAATTTGAAGAAGGAAATTTACGCTCATGGCGACCATGATTTGCAAAATACTATTAAAATCGAAGTGGATGAAGAGGGAAAAGAGACGTATTGCCTATTTGGTAAATGTCATTATTGCAACGAAGAAGAGACTGTCTGTGGTGACGATCAGCACAATATCGAAGGTGTTATCATCTACATTGTTCCTGGGGCATTAGCCAAACGGCGTTCGCCATGGCAGCGGACATATAAAGATGATAAACGTGCGGCCTGGGAGGATGACATGACATATTGCAAGTGCGTTGAGAGGATTCCTTGCCTCAATTCGATATTTATGCTTATTTCGTTTCAGATCGCTGAAAAACAAAATGGAAACAATGCGCTTACTGGACCTTATAGATGTTGCGATTTTCGACTACCTCATACAGAATGGTGATCGACATCATTATGAAACGCGTGAGGAACGCGTTGTCCTCATTGACAATGGCAAAGCATTTGGGAATCCCAACAAGGATCATCTGGATATTCTAGCACCTCTGTACCAGTGCTGTCTGTGAGTAACATATTCAAAAAGTCTTTAATTATTTCAAACGTCATCTGTTTCCGTTCTTTTGAAGCATACGGAAATCGACTTGGGATCGCCTTCAGGTATTTTCCGGCGGTGTGCTAACTGAAATTGTCGACCGTCTATCCAAACAGGATGCTCTCTATCCGCTGATTACAGACAAACACAAACGTGGAGTTGAGCGTCGATTACTTGTTGTCTTTGCAGTAGTGGAATACTGCATGGACAAAGAAGGTGATAAGATGTTTAAAACGCTTTAGCGTTTAGTCGTATTTTTTTATGTTGTTATTAGTTTTAGTAAGCATCTTTCGACTATCAAATGGAAGGTGTTTTAATCCATAGATTAATGTTAAAACTTTGGGATACCAAAAAGGAAATATCTTTCCAGATTTCTCCTATATCAATAATGCAATATTATTTCCAGATTTTGATCAGACTTAGAACATCTTTTGCAAGGGACAATACATATTTTTAGAATTATACCTTTAAGGAATTTAGATAATTGTTAATAATCTGAAACGATTATAAATATATGGACATATCTTTTAAACATTTGTTTTATTTATAGTTCGGATATTTATTGATATAGCGTAAACGTAAAGAATATTCATAGTGCAGTTTCCTAAACATATAATTAATGATTAGTAACGTGGATTGTGTTTATGGGCGGGAATCTTTCATATCCTCAGTCACTTCTTTCTATCTTTTTTCACGTTGCTGAATGTAAACAGTTTGTTAAACTGCTTATTACGATGGTTAGGTCGATTCTAGAATGTTAAGAAATGTTTAGAAAAGTCGTTGTGTTACCCTATTGTAAATGACCTAATGATTTCACTTACCTTGCCACGCATTTGAGTTTTAATCTCTGTACCGCGCGCGCGTTGAGCACCTCCCTGAAATTGGCGGAAGTCTACATTTTTGTAGTCAAAGTGTTGCGAGGTTGTCTGTTGGGATTGTGTTGGGACGGGACGATTCGAACTCTGCTCTGGTATACGTTGTTTTGCTTTAAAGCGTTTATTTTTTTGCTGACGTTTTTGTTGTTGCTTGCTTAGGGTTGAAGATTTATTTTCCGGTGCGTTTTTTTCAATTGGAACTTCGACTACATCGTCATCATTACTATCGTTGGCGTTTTCGACTTTCGGTGTATCAGAGTCATTTTCTGACTTGAAGGATTCTGATATTTGAGAGGTACTTGGCTTGGTATTCTCTTCATTTCTGGAGCGTTTGAATGTGCTGGGAGCAGGAGACTGATGCTTCCGCTTAAGCTGTTCCTTAAGAGGTAAATTATACAAGTCATTAACCTCTTCTTTTTTGAAGGTTGTTTCTAATTTAATGTCTGCTGGCGCCGGCTCTGCGGGACACAGACGACGCTTGAGTAGCTCGCTTTGTTCCCGAGCACTTTGCTCGATCTTCTGCTGTTGCATAAGCGGTAATATGGCCAAATAACGTTTGTATGGCATACGTAGTGTTTGGCTTTCTTTGCGGGTATTTAACCAACGTTGCTGCTCCTCTTTTATGCTTGTAGACGAATCTTGGAACAATTCAAAAGCAGGTGTACATAGTCGGACCAAAGATGTATCCTGTTTGTGATGATCCAATTTCAGTTTACCATTTGTTGTGCAGCGTTTCAATAGCGTGGGCAGATCATCACGTATTTCCTCCTGATGCGAGAAGTCGTGTGGGCAGTTAAGCTTACTATTGAAGTCCTTGGTGGTGGGCGCTAGATTTACGGCGCCTAGACCGTTGTTGCGCACTTCTAGGATAGGCTACAAAGAGGAAAAAGAAAGCACAGTACGAAGTGAAGTATGATTAATACTTATTAGAAATTTCTTTTTTTTTATAAATACAATGATAATTCGATAAATCTTCTAGCAAATAGCCAGGACCGTGGCCGGCCTCGCTCTTGCTCTTGTTTTAGAAATCACATTCATCGGAATTGCGGCTTTAAAACTCACTTTGACCAGGGGTTGTTCACGTGCCCGCAGGATGATTTGATGTAGTGCGTGCAGATTTTGGCGTACCAATGGCGGTATGGGATTACAGCAGGCCAGTATACCTTGCATTTCACGTGGCAAACTTTCGGCAATCTGCAGCATCATATGATTAGGCAACACAAATCCATAGCTTTCATCCTCCTGCCTTGCAGTTGCATCACGCCAAGCAAAGATCCCTTTCAGGGCATACAACTGACGATTGTCAAAGGAGCGTTTTGTTTTGCGCACCAGATCCAGATGCGAGTCAGGTCCAATGTGTGGCTTGGTGTAGCGCTTCTTGCAAACCTCCGTGCTCAGCTGATAGACTATGCGCAGCGTCTGCGGTTGTCCATGATCTGCGTGCAACAAATCATTGGTCAACCGCTCATACACATAAATCAAATAATGTGTATCTTGACGCGCATAATCAATCAGCTGCTGTGGCAGGGGCCGCATTCGCCAGTCGGCCAGCTGTAGACTTTTATCCACATCCAGATCTAGGTAATGCTTTAATAGAAAAGCAAGGGACAATCGAGCCATATTTAGCGCTTTAGCTGCACGATGAGTATCGAACATATTCACTATGTACAGTGAGAGATCGCGCTGGAGCCACTCAATATCCAAATCACCACCGTGCAGAATCTTTAGCACCTTGGGATCAGTTAACACAAGATTTAATATGTGCATGTCCTCGCGCAATATCAGTGTATCGAATATATAATCTTTGGTGCGTGTCGACATCTGTACCAGACAAGTAATACCCATAAATGTGCGATACGAATGATGCTCCACATCGATGGCAATTTG